>CM041647.1:38808319-38881423 GCA_023333625.1 Bothriochloa decipiens | reverse complement strand
GCCGGCTGTGCAGCGCGCGATCGCGCGGCGAGCGCGGGCGAGCGCCTGCAGGCCGGACCGGCTGGGCTGCTCGGGCCGATTTCCTATTCTTTTTCTTTTTCCTTTTTTTTCTTTTTCATTTTCAAATACAATTTTATATATACTTATATATATACATATATATGTGGTGTGCTAAATTTGTGCAACAAAATAGTGAGCATACATGGCCCAATAATGCTAGGGTATTACTCCCTTAATATTTATTTATCAAAATAAACATTATGTTGCCATTTTTAATAATCAACACATAAACCAAATAAGAATCCAACTCACTCTTTTAATGCAACATGATGATTGAACTATTGAAACATTAAAATGTAACATGTGAACATAGAGCATTGTTATGAAATTTTAATTAATTTGCAACATATGAATGCCATGCATGACATGCTAGGGTTGATGCATATGTAAGGGGTAGATGATGACATGTCACACCACATCACTCAGGGTTTTGTCGAAAAAAATTTTGTAGTTCGAATTTTCGGGTTGTTACACTTGTGATAAGGGCAGGGCTCCTCGAGCATCTTGTCGAAGATGGCCCCTTCGGGGGGACCTCAAGGTTTTTTGCGTTCGGCTGCTGTGACGAGATCGTCATCTACAACCTCACGCTTGCCTTGCTGATTCTTCTTCTTCTTGTTGTTGTTCTTCTTTGAACCTTTGTTTGAGCCCCCAACATCGACTGTCGGTGCCTTTCTCTCGTCCTTTTCATCATCGAAGAAGGCTCCGACCACCTCCTCGCCAGCCGTGTAGTTGGCGACCACATCCTTGAGCTCATCAATGGTGTTGGGGTGGTTGCGCCCCAACTTGCGAACTAGGTCCTTGCAGGTCATACCCGTAGCAAATGCTAGAATTACGTCGAGATCAAAGATGTGGGGGAGTTCGATTCGGAGCTTGGAGAAACACCGAGCAGATGCATGTAGGTGCCCTTGAAGTTCCCCATGAAGATCTAGACCAGGTCGACCTAGTCGTGAATCTGGTCAGGGGGAACCTCCTCGAGCCACCTACGCGCGGTATCAGATAGGAACAGGGGAAGGTGACGTATGATCGCGCAATCGTCACATGCCCCGCCTGCCTAACAAGCCAGTCAAAAATCAGCTAGCCAGAGCTCGGGTTTGGTTTCACCGTTATACTTGACGACACTCGTGGGGGGTCGAAACTTGTCGGGCAGTTGGGCGTTGTGGATCGTCCTGCTGAAAACTCGGGGACCCGGTGGCTCCGGGGCTCGTCGGTCTTCATCGCTGTCGTAATGTCCCCCACGATGGGCGCTGTACCCTTGATCCTTGGCATCCCCATGTATGCGCTTGCGGTTCTCGATGATATCGAGGCACGCATCATGCGGGGCATGGTTGTCGATGATATGATCTCGGGCTGGTGTCTTCTTCACTCGGGCGGCTGCCTCTTGATCGACCGAGCCCTCCCTTTTAGGTCGGGAGGGCTCGTCCTGTGGTTCGGAAGCTGCCCCTCAACGCCTCGAGGCTGAGCTCTTGGCTTGCTGGATAGCAGCAACTTGGAGCAGACCCTCAATCTCACGTTGTACCCATCGAGCTTGCGAGTTTGATGGCGCGGGCATATTGTGAAGAAGCATAGCCGCCGCGACAACATTCTGGCTTGCTCGAGGGTAACGATTGACGGGATGTTCGGGTGCCCTGCCCTCATTGATCTACCGGTTGACCTCTTGGGCCCTGGCTTAGGCTCTTCCGCCGGGTGGTGGTCACTCCTGCTCGAGGGTTCGCTCGAGCTAGCGCAGTCGTTCCTGGTCGTCGGTGAGTTTAGCCTGCAACTCCCAAATTTGTGCCAGCTGTGCATCTTGCTCATCAGGACGGGGGCACACCTCTTGGGGTGCGACTGGTTGTCGAACCTCTGCTTAGGGGGAGCCCCTCCCACCGCAGCAGCAGCCGCATCGGTCATCGAATCAACAGTGTCCTCACTAGAGGCAACGTCACCGCCGATGTGGAGACACTCACGGGTAGGGTCCCAATGGTCAGAGCTGGAGTCAGGGTCGCCACAGTAGAAGACAGGGAATTGTCCTCGCGCCTCCTTCTGCAGCTGCCATCGGAGTGCACCGACGGTATACCTTCGGGGGCCGGGTGCTCTGTCGGCATGACCATCCCCACGTCTGTCATTGCTTGAAGGAGGACGCCTGGGCGGTCCCCTATTGTGCTCATGTTGGTGTGGGTCAAGGTCGAGAACGCCTTTGCGGCATTGTTGAGGCTGAATGGGAACTGTCGACGACGCTCGAACAGCTCGTGCGGAAGTAGGCTCGATGTAGTGGGGGTTTCACACATTGGGGGAGCTCTGTCAGGCTCCCTCAATGAGTGCATTGTGAAGGTGAAGTTGAGGTTGTCATGGAGCCCTGCCGATCCATCCTCTGCTCCCGAACTCAGGTCAAATAATGCCCCAACAAGGGGCTCCTCATCACCGGTCAGGAGCGAGGGGAATGTAGCGGCCACCAATCTCGACTCAGGTTGATGGCGATGACGGCACTGATCGTGCCTCCTTCTGGTTGGGGCAGCATGGTGGCGAGACCGACAAGTGGGCCCTCCTGAGCGTGGGGGCACACTGCGACCTTCGCTTGGGTTACTGATCGAGAGCAGGGTCATGTCATAGCCCTGTCCGAGGGACATGAACTCCAGGCTCCCGAACCATATCACCGTAGCACGAGAAAGTGGTGAAACAGAGTCACCCATCCGAAAAGAATGGCGGGAAATCATTGGTAACATGCAAGACCCCTACCTGGCACGCCAACTGTCGGTGTTTCGACCCCGGGGGTCAACACCAATGAGTAAATTCGTAATTGCGTGCTCCCTTAATCCGGTGGGTGATGCAAGAAGGACACAGTGATTTATCCTGGTTCGGGCAAAGAAGGCCCAACGTCCAGCAGGGGGAGGATAGTTCATGTTATCTTGCACTGAAGTGCTAGTACAGGGGCGAATACAAGTCGGTGTGAGAAGTGTGGGCTTGAACTCGAGCGTTTCGGGCGCTTAGCTCTCTACACTGTCTCACGGTGTTGTTCTGTGATCTAAGCCTTAGTGTATGAAGCTCTAGGATCTCTCCTCTAGCTAAAGTCCTAGCTCCTCCTTTTATAGGCGAAGGAGAGGTACAGGAGTACATGCTTTTGGGGCTCACATAGTTGGTGGCATATGACGTTGATGCCGATCATGTCGGTGCCATTGTAGAGGCGTACGTCGGTGTGGGAACCCCTGCAGCCGTCGCGTCGGTAGTTGTTGAAGTGTTTACCAAAGTTGTTGAAGTCCCACTCGAGGGTCAGCATGACGGTGTCGAGGGGCGACGGTCGAGGCCTTGGGTCGAGTCGAGGGGCTCGAGTCAAGGGGGTCGAGGCTCATTGGATAAGGTTGAAACTTGGGATATGCGGAGAATATGCGTCTCGAGGGGGTGCCAGATGAGGCACAGTGCTTAGTATGGTGTGGCAGTGAGGTACAAAATGTGGGATTCCAGGGTATGGGCGGTAAAAGCAGGATTTGACTGCCATACCCGCAGCTGTTTCAGTAACTGTGGCCATAAGGTTAGGCGAGAGCAGGTAAAATGCATTGAATGCGCCTGGATCCATTCTAGGAGTAGGTAGCCGAGGGTTTTACCAAGCTCGAGAGCTGCATATTCGCACGTGCGAAGTTCCATCCTTGAGGCCAGCCCGTTCGCCCGGGCGGAGTTTCGTCCTTGAGGGGTCATCCGAGTCGCACCCTCGAGAGTACAGTCTCGGTCGGTACGGTGGTCCATCGAGTAGGTTGTGGCTTTGGGCTGTCGACGCCTATTCGTGGGCTGGTCCAGCATGCTTTAGTTTGTGGATTTCTGAGTGGTAATGAGGGATGTTGTTGGAGGGCTTGCATTGCTAACTTTGGGGATTCGCCCAGTTAAACGAGGGCTTAGGGTACCCCTTTCCCAGGTAACAGACAAAAAGTATCCCTTTGTTGGTGAATGTCATGTAGGAAAACACCCAATAGTTGTACAAGTAGCACCAATGTTAGTTGGAGCATTTGCATTTTATTTATAAAAGTATGATTCGCCTCTTATTTGATTTTATGTAATGTCTAATAAAATCAAATAATCTTTTAACACATGTGTATATAAATGCTACTAACCTTGACATGGATACCATCTCTACCATGAGACCCTAGTAGACCTACCATGACACAAGTATCATGATCACTAACTTGGTTGGCATAACTTGATCATGGCATGGCTTGGAAGCAAAATAGAAAAGAAATAGAAAAAGAAAAAAGAAAAGGAAAGGAGCAAGTAGCCCAAGCCAGCAAACAGCCCAGCTCAGCCTCGCAGCCCACCAAGCCGCTCGGCCCAGCAAGGCGATAGCCTTCGCCCGCCGCTTGCACGCCGGCCTGCCCCGCATGCCCGTGGCCCATGTAGCCAAACAGCCCAGCAAGGGCTTGGCACCGTGCCCCGCTGCTCGCCCGCACGTGCCGCCCAGCCATGGCCTAGCTAGCCTAACGGCCCAGCAAGCACCGCCCACGCCGCTCGGACCCCCACGTGGCTGGCCCAGCTGGCCTAACAGCCCAGCATGAGCCTGCTCGCCGCCTGCGCGCCGCGCGCCCGCTGCTCTGCTGCTGCCATGTGGGTCCCGCAAGTCATAACCCCCTCTTTTTCCTTTTCTGTTCCTCTTTCGTCCCGTCTGCGCTTCTAGAAAATGCAACGCCACCGTCCGTCGTCCGTCCGCGCCCGTGACTCACCGCTGCACTCTGGATGCCGTCCGTCCACCTCGGCTACACACCTGAACCCTAACCCTATCATGCGGCCACGCTCAGCCGCTTGATGAGGGTCTCCGATCCCCACCGTCCACCGCCGGCCGCCTTGCCTATAAAGGGAGGAGCATCGGACCGCTAGGGTTTCCCTGTGCCCACAGCTGCATTGGCCGTCGCGCATGCCATCTCATTTGAGGAGTAGGTGGGGAAGGAGGAGCAGGGGGCGGGAGAGGAGTTCAGCCGCCAGGACAAGAGGAGCTAGAGCCGGAGTGCCGCCGTCCCTGCTCGCGCACCGGAGGAAGACCGGAGACCCCCGCCCTATCACCGCGAACGCAGCTGCTCATGGTCCCCATCACCAGGCCCGTCACCGTTGCGCTGAGCCCCTGCCGTCTGCCGCACCAAGGTGAGCCTCGAGCTCCATGGCCGCCGCCAGTACGCCACCCACGTTCCCTATCTCCTTTCATCGATTTGCTTCATTAGCTTAACCGACGCGTTTGTAGTAGTCTAGAACATCGTTTTGGCAACATTTTGGGAGCCGGCATGGACCACGGTGGGGCTTAACACCTTTGCAAGCCTTGGTTCCTCAGACTACAGCTGCCGATGCGCCACTGTGACCTCCGTGGTTGCACGCGCCCCGCCGTGCCATGTTTAGCCACGCAAACTAGCTCTTGGAGATCCCAGCTCCTCCAATCGGTGGGAGAAGAAGAAGATAGAAGCCAATTTCGAGTTTCACCAGAGGAACCGCCACCGCCGTCGACCTCCGCCGCCATTGCCACCTTCAGTCGTCTAGAGCTTCCCAGTTCAATTGGAACACCCAGCCTCGCTCGCCTTAGTTCCGTGAGTTTAGCGCGCTAGTCCAAGTTGCCTCCCGCAGGCCTCACTGTCTTCCTGCCGTGTACACACCGCTCGGCGCCGCTACTGCACGTGCGCCGGGCGAGTAGGAGCCCCGTGCACCCGCTTTTGCCCATGGCCATGCTAGCCAAGCCTATGCGGAGCCGCTGTCGCCACCGTGGCCACCCGAGCCGATCGGGGGCGCAGCGCCGCCCGTCGCCGGCCAACCACCGTCGTGGCCGCACGCACGCGTGAAGAGGGAGATGGGGAATTTTCCACCCCGGTTTGCTTGGACCGCATCCACCGGGTCCACCGTGGACCCAGCTGGACCAACCACGCAGCGCCACCAAGCCGCCCTGTCTTCAGTGCACCATGAGCCGGGTCCGTGGACCAGAGCACCGTGGACCAAGCCCACTGGATCCTAGCCCACAACGTGGCACGACCGTGGGCTGACACGTGTCCGGGCCAGGCTGGCCCAACCTGGCCCAGATTCGGCCCTACCCAAGCCCGCTGAGGCCCAATCGGGGCCCGGTCGGCGTTGACGGTTGACCTCGGTCCCACCTGTCAGTGACCGTTGACCCCGGTCCCACCTGTCAGTGACTAGAACGCCGGACCCACACTGACGTCAGCATGACGTCATCGCTGCGCCACACCAGCTGGACCCACGTGCCACGTGGACCAAGCAGGTCATGCCACATGTCGCACCTAGAATTACCTAGCCCCTTTAATGTTTTAGAAAATATATTAAACTTTGGAAATTCATAACTTATTCATACGAACTCCGAAAAATATAAACCAAGTGTAAATTTTCATAAAAATGAGCTCTACGTCATAGGCTTATGTTCGAATGCATTTGGAGTTATTAAATTTCGTTTGTTTCTTTTTGATACTCTATAGGAGTCGCTAACGCGGCTATTTAGTCCTATTTCAGAGGAGGAGCAGTTTGAGGAGGATGACTATGAGTATGAGGAGGAGCTCGGTGATGACTTCGCAGGTGCCACACCCCACCCAACCTAGTAGATCCTATTACGCATGGCATAATATCTAGTTACTAGTGCTTTATTTATGAATATCACCTGATGATAGGTTGCATGGTAGATTTGCTTGATGAGCCTTTACCTTGTCGCAACATTACCCCTGCACACCCGCTGATAGGCTGGACGCATGCTTATTTACTTATGATGCTTTACTTCTACTACACTTATATCTACGTGATGTGATGCGTGGTGGAGAGTATGGTTATATGGTTAAGGCATATGGTGCCACTTTACTCGGGGAGAGTGCTGCGTGCGTCTTGGGTGTGTGGTGAGGGTTGAGTCGATCAGACAGGATTCTAAGATGAGCCTTGAGGGCGAGTCTTGCCGGGGGATGTGTTCTGGGCATTCCCGTATGAGGTGCTTGTGGCGGGCACATTGTGAGGTATATGGTGATCCCGGGGGTGAGAGCCTTCGTGGAGCGAGGCCCCAGGTAGGAGGTGCTGTTGTAGCACAGACTGTTGTAGTCCCTATGAGAAGATAATCCTGTCTGATCCCCCTAGAACCTGATATCTCTTGAGAACCGAAACCTTGGGAATTATGTGCTCACCGCTTGCCCCTGTATGGGCAGAGGACGGATGTCTGACTAGCTAGGATGGTGCCACTGCTACTAGGTTGATAGCAGATAGTGTCGGGAGGTACGGGCATTGGGACCCATACCCACCTTAGACAACATAGTGACCTCGGGGGCCCAGTACTATGTCTCACAGTCTCAGTGTGCCGGTGGTACCTAACCGGGATGTCCCAGTACTGAGTGGTAGGGTGGCATCGCACCAGATAGAAAGCAGCCGGAATCAACTTAGGCGGGGCACCGTCGATGATGGTGATCTTGTGGTTATGGGAGTACGCGCTCTGCAGAGTTATGAATCTATATATAGTCTGCGGCCTTGGTATGGCCTTTCTATTGACCTACGCTTCTCGAGAGTAGTGAGATGAGTCCTTGTATTCTTCTCCCCTAGTGTTACCCTTCCGGCTGTGAGCCGATGAGACTGGCTCTGAGAGGGAGTTGGACCTATCAACTGAGTGTGAGAGGATGAGATGTGTGTGATGGTGATGGAATGGGTTGGATATGTGGATGAGATGGGTTAAAACTTGATGAATTATATTACATAATAATGATCACTACTTGCATAGGAAACCACAGCCATATATTAGGTCACTTTGATTATATCCTTTGCATCCCACCAAATACTACAAAGCAAAAGCAAAGCATAGGGTGGGAGATGTGGCTAGTACAAACCGTACTGAAACTTATTTGGTAGGTGAGCCCGACTATGACTATGATGATGAGGAGTAGATGTCTCATTCCTACGCTCAGGCTTCTTTTGGAGATTTTGTTGTACTTTCGCTTACCACAGCTGTCCCAGAAGCTGCTGCTACTCTGATGATTTCGCCAGTGTGGCGATGGACTATTTATGTAATCTCTTCTAATTGTACTCTTTTACTCAATGTATGGATTTCTGTATCGACTGTACAGGATAATGTGATTGTTTGAGCTTCGAACTATTATATTATTCATCATTCTGTGTATTTTCTCTTCGAGGAAAATTGAGGACGTTTCAGTTGGTATCAGAGCCATGCTTGACCCTAGGATGAGACCCATAGGATTGGATGATAGAATTAGGAGAGCCTTGATATCTCTTGGTTATACACCGCCCACTGTATACGCTTTTATGCATGGCTTATCTCTCTCTACAACTTTTATAATTCCATTCTCGTGTCAATCTGCAGATGGACCCCAACTTGCCACTTGGTCCGTTGCCACCGATGGATGTCGTTGAGTACAGACTCGACGGGACGGAGTATGGAGGCTACGCTCATGTGCTTCGCGAGGTTCTCACCGAGCTTGATGTTCCCATGGAGAACGTTGAGTACCTTGGAGGAGGCATCGAGGGCTACAAGGCAGTCCACATCAATGTGCCTACAAGCATGAACCTGCCTGGAGTTGCCGCCTTCACCGACTTCGCCTTAGACAACAACACCAGCATGTGTGTTCAGACCGTTTCGCGCCAGGCACTTCGTACTGTGTTGCACAACGGGGCACACTACCTAAAGGAGAGTCGCTTTTGTCTGTTTCCTCGTGCCCTCGATGTTCAGCAGGGTACTTAGGAGGAGATCGCCTACACCGAGCAGAATATCAGAGTTGACCGTAACCCTTGCCACCGCACCTCTGTGATGTACCTACAGTGCCAGGAAATTTACATTGCCAAGTTGGAGCAAAAGGGACGCCATGACCGCAACTACCTGATGGAGGTTGATGAGAGAATCCGCAAGTCAGAGAGCAAGGAGGCAGCATGGAAGTAGAAGATTGCGAACCTAGAGCGTGAGTTAGCGTACAAGGAGCACACTCACCAGGACCAGATCGCCAGGATGACGAATGAAATGGAGAAGCTTCAGCTCCACGACAACCGACTCAACAGGAAGGTCTGGGAGCTCGAGACTGCCATAGCTGAGAAGAACAAAGGCATTGCAAAGAGATTCTAGGAGAAGAATCAAGATGCCGCCTACAGGGACAAACTCCGTGAGCAGTGCAAGGCTCAACGTGAGAAGTTGCTACAGGAATACACTCTTGCCAGCTACAACCAGGGACACCTGATCAACTACATCCACAAGACAGCATACCTCATGGACAAGCTCAAACTCACCATGGAGGCTTGGAAGAAGTC
This sequence comes from Bothriochloa decipiens, assembly GCA_023333625.1. Taxonomy (NCBI): domain Eukaryota; kingdom Viridiplantae; phylum Streptophyta; class Magnoliopsida; order Poales; family Poaceae; genus Bothriochloa; species Bothriochloa decipiens. The sequence goes on along the minus strand of CM041647.1, from coordinate 38,872,141 downwards.
AGATCACAAGGGAGTTAGAGAGTACGAGGAATTGCAGGATGAACTTCCCTTGCGAGCCTGTAAGAAGGTCAGAGTTAAGACATTCGAGCTGGGGCAATCTCACCTCAACTTGAGTGGGTTCCCCACCACTGGACTCAATGGGCAGTCAGTGTCCACCCCTCAGCTCGAGGAGGCCCGTCGTTATGTCTCTCGCCTTTGAATGACTGACGAGCAGATCCAAGCTTCTAGCATCGGTATTCCCCCCATAGCTTACAGTTTGGACCAGTCCCTAGGGATGGTTTAGTGTAGTGTAGGATCAGAAGATGATGGGCCCTGTGTGGCCAAATGACCAGACTCACCATGTTGTTGAGTAGATTGTCCACCCCATGCTAGAACTACCTGCGTGTAGTACGTTTCTCGCAAGTCTCCTAGCGTAGCTGCTGGAGGTATCGCCATGTACCCACTTAATGTAATGGATGATTTGGATTTTATTGCATCTTTATGGTCTTCATGCTTCTCTATATGAGTGTTGGATAGATTTAAATGCTTTTAAATCATTAAGATATCTTAATTATTACATTATTAGTGTCAAGATATATCGCATGCACATGTGCCCTGATCTGAGGTTTATGTTAAGTAGGATGTCCACTCGTCGTACCAGCCGCCTGAACAACCGCTCCCCTTCACCTGCGCCCGCCAGGGGCCGTGGACGCAGTCGTGGTCAAGGTCATGGTCGTGGACGCGTTGGTCACATACCCCTCAGCTTTGAGGAGCCACCTCGTGCTGCCACTCCAAAGCCTACACACCCACCACCACTGCCGTTGGTAGTTGGGCCAAAACCAGCTGCTAGAGGCGTAGCTAGAGGACCGCCACTGCCTGTTGCTGAGCCCGTTCCTGAGCCTACCGCTGGAGGAGATGCAACTCCACCACCACCACCCGTGCCACTTTTGGCGGATGTGATGGCTCAGCATACCGAGCTTCTTTGAGTCTTAGCTGAGAACGTGCTGCACCCCCACCATAGGGAACCACACGATGACTAATACAAGAAGCTAGAGTTCTTTCTCAAGCTAAGGCCCCCGATGTTCGATGGCACCAACATCAATCCCATTGCTGCTGATGACTGGCTAAGGGAGATTAAGAAGAAGCTGGACTTGACCACTTGCACTGACAAGGAGTGTGTTGGCTTGGCAACTCACCAGCTTGTGGGTGCTGGGTGATCTTGGTGGGACAGCCTCTGTGAGACCCACCAGGACCCTGCCAACATCTCTAGGATGAGTTCATGGAGGAGTTCCGTGTGATCTTCATCTGCGAGGACGCGCCGGAGAAAAAGGAGAATGAGTTTCGCAACATCTCCATGGGAACTGACAAGGTGCTTGAGTACACCACCCGCTTTACTAACCTACTACGCTATGCACCTGCCTTAGTGGTGAATTCTGAGAAGGAGAAGATGTACTACTACTGCAAGGTCTTGTCTAGCTGCATCAGGCTCTCCCTCTCAGGCACCAAGAGCCACACCCTGTGTGACTTGATCGACAGGTGCATGAAGATTGAGAAGGACCACGACGAGGTTTTCATGGAGAGGGAGGCACTTGGCAAGACCAAGAAGTGTCATGCTGAGGGCACCTCCCGTGCACCTGCCCCATAGAGGTCGTGTGGTGAGGCATCTCAGCCACCCTGCTCTCGCTTTGCCCATGGAGCTGCACACGGTTCGAGTTAAGGCGGTGGTAACAACACCAACAACTATCACCACCCTACTCAGGACTGCCAAGCGTACGCTTGTGTCGCACCAGGAGGTAGCACGTGGAGGGCCACTGCGCCAACCCCCACAGGCGGTGCGACCTACACTTGCTTCGCCTGTGGCCAGCCGGGTCACAAGGCAGCCGAGTGCCCAAACAAGGCTACACTAGCTACACCAGCACCCGCTAGGTAGAACATAGGGCACTCCATACAAGCAGGTGCCATCTGGAGCACCCCGTGGCCGCCTCGCCCACATCACAGCAGAGGCTGCCCAGAGTGCCCCCGACGTGGTGTACGGTATGTTTTTAGTGCATGGAGTTAAGGCATCCGTGCTATTTGATTCAGGAGCTACATGTTCTTATATAGCCACCAAGTTTGCACAAGAGCACCATATACCTGTCACTCCATGAAAAGAAGCCTTATACACCAGTTCACCTTTAGGCAACGTTTGTTGTACCAAAAGATGTAAGGGAGTGAGTATCACAATCGAGGGTCTTACCTTTCTCATTGATCTTACCTTGCTACCCTTCAAAGGCCTAGATGTCATTCTAGGAATGGATTGGTTAACCCAGAACAAGGGAGTGATATCTTGCTCGCCTAGATTTGTAGACATAACCCATCCAAGTGGTCACAGGATCAGATGTGAGCCGAACAAAGGGACAGATGTTTCCATGCTATGAGCCCTTGAAGAGAAGTCACTTGAGGAAGTGCCTGTAGTTCATGAGTACCCCGATGTCTTTCCTGAAGAGCTACCAGGGATGCCACCGGACAGGGATGTTGAGTTCGTGATCAACCTGTTGCCTGGTATGAGTCCTATTTCCAAGCGACCCTACCGTATGGCAGTTGATGAGCTTAAGGAGCTTAAGAAATAGCTTGAGGAGCTGTCCGAGAAAGGGTTCATTAGGCCCAGTGCCTCGCCCTGGGGATCTCCTATTCAATTTGTTAAGAAGAAGGATGGTACGCAAAGGATGTGCATTGATTACAGGAACCTGAATGCTGTGACCATAAAGAACAAGTACCCCCTGCCGAGGATAGATGACCTGCTAGATCAGCTGTGCAATGCCAAGTACTTCTCCAAGATTGACCTCAGATCAGGCTACCATCAGATGAAGATCAGAGAAGAGGACATTCTCAAGACAGCGTTTGTCACTAGATATGGGCAGTATGAGTACACCATTGTGTCCTTCGGTCTTACGAACGCACCGGCTTATTTTATGAACATGATGAATAAAGTGTTCATGTAGGAGCTGGATAAGTTCATGATGGTCTTCATTGATGACATTCTTATCTATTCTGCCACCGCTGAGGCGCATGAACAGCATCTAAGGATAGTGTTGGAGAAGTTGAGAAAGCATCAGCTCTATGCCAAGTTCGGCAAGTGTGAGTTCTGGCTTGAAGAGGTCGCCTTCCTAGGCCATGTATTCAATGCTGACGGAGTAGCTTTTGATCCGTCCAAGATTGAGACAGTGAAGGGATGGGAGCAGCCACAGAATGTGACCGATGTGAGGAGTTTCTTGGGATTGGCTGATTATTATCACCGATTCATCGAGAACTTTTCCAAGATAGCTCGCCCCATGACCAACCTCCTGAAAAATACCAATGAGTTTGAATGGACGCCCTAGTGCGAATAGCGTTTGTAGACCCTAAAGGAGAAGCTCACCACAATGCCTGTTCTTGCCTTGCCCGATATCCACTAGGACTTTGTGGTCTATTGCGATGCATCTTGCCACGGGCTTGGTTGTGTTCTAATGCAGAATGGAAAAGTCATTGCCTATGCTTCCCGCTAGCTTAAAGAGCACGAACAGTGTTACCCTACCCATGATCTCGAGCTTGTAGCTATATCCATGCATTGAAAATTTGGAGGCACTACCTGATTGGGAACAAGTGTGAAATCTACACCGATCACAAGAGCCTGAAGTACTTTTTCACCCAGGAAAATTTGAACATGAGACAACATCATTGGCTTGAGTTGATTAATGACTATGATGTAGAGATCCTCTATCACCCTGGGAAGGCCAATGTGGTCACTGACGCTCTTAGCTGCAAAAGCCATTGTCATGCTCTGTTCACCACCGCCTTGCCCAAGGAGTTACAAGAGGGCATTGAAGAGTTACAGATGGAGGTGATACCCCATGGCCTGTTGAATGAGCTTCATGTACACTACACCCTCATGGATAAGATCCACGAAGCCCAGTGCCATTGCCCAGAGATTTGGGAGATTCACAAGCTCCTGACGCAAGGCAAGTGCCCAGAGTTTAGTGAAGATGAGCAAGGTACCTATTGGTACAAGGACAGAATTTGTGTGCCTACAGACCCAGCTATCCATAATGAGATCCTATCAGAAGGACATGACTCTAAGTACTGTATCCACCCAGGCAGTACTAAGATGTATGCTAATTTGAAGAGGAAATTCTGGTGGAAGAACATGAAGTCAGATATCGTAGGTCATGTTGCTAGATGTGACATTTGTAAACGCATCAAAGCTGAGCATAAGAGACCTGTAGGACTGCTAAAGCCACTTGATATACCTAAATGGAAATAGGATAGCATTTCTATGGACTTCATTATGGGTTTGCCTCAAACCTCGAAGGGCCATGATGCTATATGAGTGATAGTCGATTGCCTGACTAAGGTAGCTCACTTCCTAGACATAAAGAATGATGCCCGAGTTGGCCAGCTAGCAGATTTGTATGTTGAGAACATTCTCAAGCTACATGGAGCCCCAAAGAGCATAATATCTGATCGTGGGCCGCAGTATACATCCAAGTTCTGGAAGGCCCTGAACAAGTCAATAGGGAGCAAGCTAGATTAGAGTACCGCTTACCACCCTCAGACGGATGGTCAGACAGAGAGAGTGAACCAGATCCTTGAAGATATGCTCCGAGCTTGTGTTCTAAAATATGAAACTGATTGGGAGAAGAGTTTGCCCTTTACAGAGTTCTCCTACAATAATAGTTACCAGGCTAGTCTCAAGATGTCTCCATTCGAGGCTATGTATGGAAGACCACGCAGAACACCCCTGATGTGGTCTGAAGAAGGTGAAAGATCATTCTTTGGCCCTGCTACCATCAAGGAGGCTAAAGAAGGAGTCGCCCAAGTGCGTGAGAACCTGAAGATTGTCCAGAGTCATCAGAAGAGCTATGCCAACAAGAGACATAGAGACCTCGAGTTTGAAGTCGGGGACTATATCTATCTCAAGGTCTCCCCGCTTCGAGGGACCATCAGATTCCATGTGAAGGGAAAGCTAGGAACAAGGTATGTGGGACCGTACAGAATTTGTGAAAGAATCGGCAAGCAGGCCTACAGAATTGAGTTACCCCCGCAACTAGCAGGAGTGCACCCAGTGTTCCACGTGTTGCAACTATGCAAGTGTTTGCAGCCACCAGAGTATCCGATACCCGTAGAGGCACTTGATATTCAGGACACCCTGGAATATAGAAAGCACCCCATCCGCATTATGGATAGAACCACCAAGGAAACCAGAAACACCAGCACACCAATATTAAATATTCAGTGGAGCAATCACACAGAACACGAGGCAACTTAGGAGAAGGAATCAGAAATGAGGAGGCTCTACCCCTACTTGTTTCAAGAGTAAGTTGCATTTTTCAACCTCAAGGATGAGATTCTCATAAGGGGGTAGGACTGTAACAACCCTAGAAATCCCAAACACCAAAAATCACAACCAACAAAAATTTTCTAAAAGTATCCCATTGTTGGTGAGTGTCATGTAGGAAAACACCCAATAGCTGCACAAGTAGCACCAATGTTAGTTGGAGCATTTGCATTTTATTTACAAAAGTATGATTCACCTCTTATTTGATTTTATGTAATGTCTAATAAAATCAAATAATCTTTTAACACATGTGTATATAAATGCTACTAACCTTAACATGGATACCATCTCTACCACGAGACCCTAGTAGACCTATCATGACACAAGTGTCATGATCACTAACTTGGTTGGCTTAACTTGATCAGGCATGGCTTGGAAGCAAAATAGAAAAGAAATAGAAAATGAAAAAGGAAAAGGAAAGGAGCAAGCAGCCCAAGCCGGCAAACAGCCTAGCTCGGCCTCGCAGCACACCAAGCCGCTCGGCCCAGCAAGGCGACGGCCTTCGCCCACTGCCTGCACGCCAGCCTGCCCCGGATGCCTGTGGCCCATGTAGCCAAATGGCCCAGCAAGGGCCTGGCACCGTGCCCCGCCACTCGCCCACGCGCGCCACACAGCCGTGGCCCAGCTGGCCTAATGGCCCAGCAAGCACCGCCCGCGCCTCTCGGACCCCCGTGTGGCCGGCCCAGCTGGCCTAACGGCCCAGCATGAGCCTGCTTGCCGCCTGCGCGCCGCGCGCCCGCTGCTCTGCTGCTGCCATGTGGGTCCCGCATGTCATAACCCCCCTCTTTTTCCTTTTCTGTTCCTCTTCCGTCCCGTCTGCGCTTCCAGAAAAAGCAACGCCACCGTCCGTCGTCCCTCCGCGCCCGTGACTCACCACTGTGCTTCGGATGCCGTCCGTCCGCCTCGGCCGCCACCAAAACTCTAACCCTAACGAGCGGCCGTGCTCAGCCGCTTGATGAGGATCTCCGATCCCCACCGTCCGCCGCCAGCCACCGTGCCTATAAAGGGAGGAGCACCGGACTGCTAGGGTTTCCCTGTGCCCATAGCCGCCTTGGCCGTCGCGCACGCCATCTCGTTTGAGGAGTAGGAGGGGAAGGAGGAGCAGGGGGCAGGAGAGGAGTTCGGTCGCCAGGAGCAGAGGAGCCAGAGCCGGAGCGCCGTCAGCGCTGCTCGCGCGCCGGAGGAAGACCGGAGACCCCCGCCCGACCACTGGGACCGCAGCTGCTCATCGTCCCCATCACCAGGCCCATCATCGCTGTGCCGAGCCCCTGCCGTCTGCCGCACCAAGGTGAGCCCCGAGCTCCATGACCGCCGCCTATATGCCGCCCGTGTTCCCTCTCTCCTTTCATCAATTTGCTTCATTAGCTTCACCAGGGTGTTCACAGTAGTCTACAACATCGTTTTGGCAACATTTTGGGAGCCGACTTGGACCACAATGGGGCTTAGCACCTTTGCAAGCCTCGGTTCCCCGGACTCCGACCGCCGGTGCGCCGCTGTGACCTTTGCGGTCACGCACACCCCGCCGTGCCATGTTTAGCCATGCAAACTAGCTCTTGGAGATCCCAGCTCCTCCAATCGGTGGGAGAATAAGAAGATAGAAGCCAATTTTGAGTTTCACCAGAGGAATCGCCACCGCCGTCGACCTCCGCCACCATAGACGCTGTCAGTTGTCTAGAGCTTCCTGATTCAATTGGAACACCCAGCCTCACTCGCCTCGGTTCTGCGAGTTCAGCGCGCTAGTCCAAGTCGCCTCCCGTGCGCCTCACCGTCTAGCTGTCGTGTACACACTGCTCGGCGCCGCCGCTGCGCGTGCGCAGACGACTAGGAGCCCCACGCGCCCGCTTTTGCCCGTGGCCATGCTAGCCTAGCCTATGCGGAGCCGCTGCCGCTGCCTTGGCCACCCGAGCCGATCAGGGGTGCAGCGCCGCCCGTCGTCGGGCAACCACCGTCGTGGCCGCACGCACGCGTGAAGAGGGAGATGGGGAATTTTCCACTGGTTCGCTTGCACCGCATCCACCGGGTCCACCGTGGACCCAGCTGGACCAACCGCACAGGGCCACCTAGCCGCCCTGTCTTCAGTGCACCGTGAGCCGGGTCCATGGACCAGAGCACCGTGGACCAAGCCCACTGGATCCCTGCCCGCAACGTGGCACAACCGTGGGCCGACAGGTGTTCGGGCCGGGCCAGCCCAACCCGGCCTAGATTTGGCCCTGTCCAAGCCCGCCGAGGCCCAATAGCGGCCCGGTCTGCATTGACCATTGACCCCGGTCCCACCTGTCAGTGACCGTTGACCCCGGTCCCACCTATCAGTGACTAGGACGCCGGACCCACGCTGACGTCAGCGTAACGTCATTGCTGTGCCACACCAGGTAGATCCAGTGCCATGTGGACCAACCAGGTCATGCCACGTGTCACACCCAGAATTACCCAGCCCCTTTTCTTTTTCGAAAAATATATTAAACTTCGGAAATTATAACTTATTCATACGAACTCCAAAAAATATGAACCAAGTGTCTAAATTTTCATAAAAATGAACTCTACGTCATAGGCTTATGTTTGAATGCATTTGGAGTTATTGAATTTCATTTGGTTCTTTGTGATACTCTATAGGAGTCGATAACGCGGCTATTTAAGTCCCGTTTTAGAGGAGGAGCAGTTTGAGGAGGACTACTACGAGTACGAGGAGGAGCTTGGTGATGACTTCGCAGGTGCCACACCCCACCCAACCTCATAGATTCTATTACACATGGCATAATATCTAGTTGCTAGTGCTTTATTTATGAATATCACCTGATGATAGGTTGCATGGTAGATTTACTTGATGAGCCTTTACCTTGTCGCAACCTTACCCCTGCACACCCACTGATAGGCTAGACGCATGCTTATTTACTTATGATGCTTTACTTCTACTATGCTTATATCTGCATGATGTGATGCGTGGTGGAGAGTATGGTTATATGGTTAAGGCACGTGGTGCCACTTTACTCGGGGAGAGTGCTGCGTGCGTCTTGGGTGTGTGGTGAAGGTTGAGTCGATCGGATAGGAGTCTACAACGAGCCTTGAGGGCGAGTTTTGCCGGGGGATGTGTTCTGGGCATTCTCGTATGAGGTTCTTGTGGTGGGCACATTGTGGGGTATATGGTGATCCCAGGGGTGACAGCCTTCATGGAGCGAGGCCCCGGGTAGGAGGTGTTGTTGTAGCTCGGACTGTTGTAGTCCCTATGACAAGATAATCCTGTCTGATCCCCTAGGACCTGATATCTCTTGAGAACCGAAACCTTGGGACCTACGTGCTCACCGCTCGCCCCTGTATGGGCAGGGGATGGATGTCTGACTAGCTAGGACGGTGCCACTACTACTAGGTTGATAGCAGATAGTGTCGGGAGGTACGGGCATTGGGACCCACACCCTCCTTAGACAACATAGTGACCTCGGGGCCCGGTACTATGTCTCACAGTCTCAGTGTGCCGGTGGTACCTATCCGGGATGTCCCAGTACTGAGTGGTAGGGTGGCATCACACCAGATAGAAAGCAGCCAGAATCAGCTTAGGCGGGGCACCGCCGATGATGGTGATCTTGTGGTTACGGGAGTACGCGCTCTGTAGAGTTATGAATCTATATATAGTCCACGGCCTCGGTATGGCCTTTCCCTCGACCTACGCTTCTCAGGAGTAGTGAGATGAGTCCTTCTATTCTTCTCCCCTAGTGTTACCCTTCCGGCTGTGAGCCACTGAGACAGGCTCCGAGAGGGAGTTGGACCTGTCGACTGAGTGCGAGAGGGTGAAATGTGTGTGATGGTGATGGAATGGGCTGAATATGTGGATGAGATGGGTTAAAACTTGATGAATTATATTACATAATAATGATCACTACTTGCATAGGAAACCATAGCCATATATTAGGTGGCTTTGATTATATCCTTTGCATCCCACCAAATACTACATAGCAAAAGCAAAGCATAGGGTGAGAGATGTGGCTAGTACAAACCATACTGAAACTTATTTGACAGGTGAGCCCGACTACGACTATGACGAAGAGGAGGAGTAGACATCTCGTTCCTACGCTTAGGCTTCTTTTGAAGATTTTGTTGTACTTCCGCTTACCGCAGCTGTCCCAGAAACTGCTGCTACTCTGATAATTCTGCCAGTATGGCGATGGACTATTTATGTAATCCTTTCTAATTGTACTCTTTTACTCGATGTATGGATTTCTGTATCGACTGTGCGGGATAATGTGATGGTTTGAGCTTCAAACTATTATATTATTCGCCATTCTGTGTATTTTCTCTTCGAGGAAAATTGAGGATGTTTCAAAAACGATAGTCATCTTTGCAAAAGAAATAGACAATGCAGATCACAATCTTTGCCAATTAGTTTTTTTTGCAACAGATGGAGGGCGATCAAGCGTCGTCTTCTTTTTTTTTAAGCTAGCGCCGTCTTCTTGGGAAAGGCGACAATCAAGACTCAAGAGAGGAGAGAGTGGTGGAATCCGACATGAAATCGGCTAGCCCAACCCATGAAAATCGTGTGAGGCCCGTAAGGAGCCCGGCCCAACATAGCGCCTTCTTTTGTTTTTTTCCTGTTCTTTTAGATAAAAGGAATCCTTTGTTTCTATATTTCACTATTAGCATTCATACATTATTTGAAAAAAAAAACTGAAATTCAAATAATTTGTCTCTAAGATGTTCTAGGCACACTACAAAACATCTTTGCCCAGCATATACTGTGCAATCTTAAGAGATTTTCAAAATGTATATTTGTAAGAATTTGTATTAGCGCTGCCCTGAACCGATTTTTTAGCAATTAGTTAGACTATTAATTGGAGCGTTTGAATCTAATAGTGCTAATTTAGCTGTTATATAACAATTACTAGGTGGGATCCGACCATCTCATTATCCCACAAAGCTCAACTATTGAGTTGATAGGACCTCAAGATAGACTTCTTGTTAATGTATGTACTGCATGTGCTCTAACTGGGTTATGCAATGCCGAATACTGTGTTTGCCATATTATAACTGCCGTAATAGTACATATAGGCACCAGTTACATATTTCCTGTGGCTTCAAAAGATTCAAATTAGATGTTGCATTTGATGTCAGTGTACGAACTTGGAAGCAGGGTTATTGACATGCCTCACATGCATGTGAGATTATACAAACGAACTAATTTCAGCATAGAACTGGGACCTACTCCAGAATTGGCACAGCAAGTTCAATGCATTACGCACTTAACTCAGCCACAGAGTATTGTTAGAAACAGAGAGACGACTGGGTCAATGATCTTTGGCAAACGCCTCTTCCAATGTCTTCAGCCAATTCACGTACTGGCTGCGCTCCTTCTCAAGCAAGTGTTGGAGAATTGAGGTTGCCAGCTTGAAGTTGACGCCTCTTGCTACCAGACATTCTCGCAAAGCAGCCTATAGCCGAGCATCCAAATCTCTGTGCAAAGAAAGGAAAACACTGTCCCTGAGTGTAAATGTCAGTTCTAAAGGCAATGGGTAGTTGTGTTGATGTTCTGGAAACTTGTATCGTCCATGCTTCCTTGGTGAACCAACATGGACACATGGTCATATGTTGGACATTTTTCTTACAACCATTATCTGAAGAATTGACACGGTCAACTTTAGGAATGAGTGCAACAAAGAATAAAGGCGATATTGTCCAAATTATAACTGTGCTCTACAAAATGTAACATATACATTATCCATAATATTTGATGTGAACTAGGGTTCCCGATCTTCCGAAAGGTTCTAATAACTCTTGATTTGATGGAATCGCGACACAATTCGATCCGGCTTCCGAACAACTCGGCTCTCAACCCCGCAATCGCAGCACCACGTCTCCTCTGGTTATCGACCGTCAAAGCACAGTCGACCTCGCCAAGAAGGCTGAGTCCTTTGCCTGCTAATCAAAGAACACAAGCAAAAACACGAAAGAATGCAACCAATTGCAGATGAATGATTAATCTCACGAGTTGAGGTCTCACAAACCGACGGCGCGGCGAAACTGTTGTGAACAGAATAATCTAAGCAAAACCCAAACACTAACGTAGACAGCGGCTGCTCATTATATAGCCTAAGGGGCGTCCAAGGACCCCTACACACATCCATACATAGCCCCGACACATTACAAGGCCCAAATGGCCCAAAAGATGATGATGCAGCGCTCTGATAGATTCTGGATGTCAACTTGTTTTGACGATTTCTGTTGATCCCAAAGGAATTTTGACATGGGTCCACTTTCATTGGTTTTCTTATTAAATTATCTTTCCATCCATATGTGGATCGTCGAAAACGGAGTCCGTATGCAACCTGGGTGTCCGTTTTATTGCATGCTGCTCCTGGAACCCGAGACGGCCTCGAACTTGACTTGGATTGGGCCTCCAACTTAGCTTGAACGTCCCTGCTGGTATCCAAAGGTGGTGGCCAAGGAGGAGGACATCCAAGGGCTTCTTTGGTGTGTTCCACATCTCCTTGGGTCATGCTCTCACTTGGGTCAGAGTCCCAATGGCGAATAACAAGCCCATGATGATGACGGAGCCCTTGGCAGAAATAGTGACGGAATGTCATGATGAATTGGATGCCTTCCCAATGTGATATTGAGGTAAGACCAGACGTATTGGAAAGATTATCAAATAATCTTTCCAACAAGTGCTGATTGACCTCAATCGCACTCCGGAAGCATGAGTTATGGCCTTCCCACTGAAGCCCTATCCGGCTGCCGATGAACCGAACGTTGGACTTTGATGAGTTTGGCCTTTGAGACACGTTCGTACCTACATTCAAATAAAAACATGCACATGTGGAACCAAGTGAATTGTACCAAAAATCATTGTGCAAATGAAGGAACGAACTCACCTTATCTTTAGCCTCTATGGGTGTATGCATAGGTCTCATGTCCTCATCATTCTTTTAGTTTTTGAAATGTTTCTTCGGCTTCTTTGTCCATTCAAATTTCCCTGTCTTCTTGAGTAATTTGAAGAACGGTATTCCTTTTTCGCCTAGTCTTGATATAAATCTGTTTAGGGCAGCCATACATCCTATAAGCTTCTAGATGTCTTTGATTTTTTCTGGTGGCTTCATATCCAAAATTGCTTTGACTTGCTTTGTGCTGGCTTCAATTCCATGGTTGCTAACCAGAAATTCAAGCAATTGTCGTGATGGTACTCCAAAAACACATTTGGTAGGATTTAGCTTCCACTTCCATTTTTTTAGGTTGTCAAATGTTTCTTGGAGGTCTTCAATCAGAGATCCGAGTTCTTTTGTTTTGATCACCACATCATCTATATAAGCTTCTGCATTTTTGCCAATTTGTTCTCCTAGGCATGTTTGAATAGCTCTTTGATATATTGCTCCTGTGTTCTTCAATCCAAACGACATTGATTTTTAACAGTAAGCTCCAAAGGGTGTAATGAATGATGTTTTGCTTTGATCTTCTTCTCTTAGTGATATTTGATGATATCTAGAATAACAATCCAGAAAAGATAGCAAGGCTAATCCTGTTATTGAATCTATTATCTGATCAATCCTCGGCGGGCTATACGGATCCTTCTGAGTTCTTTTTGGTAGGACTGGGTTTGCTAGCCAATTAGGTTCATGTAATCAACACACATGCATAGCTCTTCTGAGTTTTTTTGGTAGGACTAGGTTCACTAGCCAATTAGGGTTTAAGATCTCTCTGATGAACCCCACTGCCATGAGCTTGGTAATCTCTTTCTTGATTGCTGCCTTTCTGCCTCGTGCGAAATGATGAAGCCTTTATTTTACGGGTTTGGACCCCTTGTTAACATCGATTATGTGCTCAGCCAACTCTCTCGAGACACCTGGCATATCGGCCGGTTTCCATGTGAAAATGTCTTTGTTGTCCTAGAGAAAGTTGGTGAGCGTGAGTTCCTATTTGGGATCCAGTTCTGCACTTATGATTGATGTCTTATCAGGGTCACCTATTTGTAGGTCTATCTTCTTTGTTTTCACTTCTTCTGGAGGTGAGAAACTATTTGGCTTGTTTTGCTTCTTAGTTGGCATTTCAATTTCTTTTGGGTTCATTTCTTTAGCCAATGTCATGATTTCTTGGCCTGTCTTTGCAACTTTTGTGATATCTGTACTGGTTGAACATCGCAGTCAAACGCCTTCTTCAAATCTCCTTTTAGTGATAGCACTCCTTTGGTTGTTGGCATTTTGAGCAGTAAGTGTGGATAATGTGGTATGGCCATGAATTTTGTCAGTGCTGGTCTCCCTAGAATGGCATGAGAGCAAGATTCGAATCCATCCACTTCAAACTTGATGAATTCCGTGCGGTATCTCTTCGGTGTTCCAAATGTGATAGGTAGAGTTATTTGTCCGAGTGGCATTGCGGCTTCACCAGGTACTATTCCGTAAAAAGGTGTACTAGTCGATGTCATCAACCCTTTGCAGTCTAGCTTCATCTTTCTTAATGAATCTGAGAAGATAATGTTGAGTCCTGCTCCTCCATCTATGAGTACTTTGGTTACCGCAACTCTTGCAATTGTTGGTGCAAGAACTAGTGGATAACATCCTTCATTTGCTGTGCTAGTCCATTGATCCTCTCTTGTGAATTGTATTGGGTATTCAGACCAATTGAGGTATCTTGGCATGGCAGGTTCTGTCGCCATGATTGCTCTATGGGCCAGCTTTTCTTGTTGCTTGCTCCTTGTATTTGGGACTCCTAAATATATCACGGCCACCAATTGCCTCTGGGCTTCTTGGTAATCTCCTTCTGGCTCCTTTTCTTCCTTCCTTGGTTCTTCATCTTTTCTTTTTGTCTTCCTTTGGTATTCTTGTCATCTTCTATTGTACTGACTTTTGAACACGGAACAATCTACCAGCTTGTGACCTGATCTCAGATGGATATGGCATGGCATGTCTTCTAATTCTTTCTTCTTTTTCTCCCTGTATTCTCTATTTTCGTCCTCGCTATATTTTCTCCTGCTGTTCATAGTTGCCACCATGTTGTCTTGTCTTGTCCTTTTGTCGTATTGCTTATTATCTAGCCTACTTCTTTTCTCTGGGTTTTCCTTATTGTCGTTGAACCTATCCCAGGTTCTTTCTTTTGAGGATATTAACTTTTCAACTGTTCCTTGAATTCCTCATTTGTTCTGGGGTCTTCATTGTAGAAGTCTCTGAATTGCCATTTTGAAAATATCCCATTGCCAAATGCTTCAATCACTTCTCTATCAGTGATGTCATGGACTTGTGCTCTAAATTCCCTAAGTCTCCTATAGAATTCTCTGAAACTTTCTCCTTTTTGTTGTCATAGCCCTTTCAATTCTGCAAGTGTCATAAGGTGCGTAATTATGCCTACGAAGTTGTTGCAGAATGCTCTTTGTAGGTCTTCCCAATATCTGATTGATCCTGGCTTTAGTTTGTCAAACCATTGTAATGGCATGGTTTCAAGCGCCATTGGAAAAAACAAGGCTTTGATAACGTCATCTCCTCCAGCCAACTCGATAGATTGAGAATATACTCTGACCCATTATTTGGGTTCAGTTTTCCCATCATACTTGGAGTAATTAGATGCCTTGAAATTGTGCAGTAATTTGATCGTCTGTATTCATCCCACGAAGCATGGGAATCTATCGCAGGGTTCTTCTCTTCCGTAGTATGGTGACCGAGCCCTTCTGTAGTTGGATCTTTCTTCTCTGAACTCAGATTTGCCCTATCCTTCTTCACTGTCGAACCTTGTTTGATCTGGTTGTCGATGTGTATGGATTGGTCGGCTTCTTTCTCCTCTGGGTTCTTTACACATTGTATACGGTCCATGCCCTATGTTGGCATTGCTGCTTTCCACTGGCCCTAGCCTTTGGAAGGCTGACCTTCATGGGGGTTGTTCTTATGGCTAAGGAAGTGCAACGAGTTCTTTTTCTGGATTATCCGCTTTGGCTTGTTGTTGAGTGCATCTAGTTCTTTAGTTAGCTCTTCAATTCATTGCTTCTTGGACTTCTTTTATGCTTCCTTCTCCATCTTCTTATTCTTGCACTCTATTAAATCTGCCTTGTATTTGCTCCAGCCTTGTTTTCTTTGCTTTGCCCTATTTCTGCGGCCAAGCTTTAGCTTGTTCCTCCTGATTCTTGCTTGTTTTTGTTCTTTGTTCTTGTTGATGTCCGTCTTTTCATTTGGAGAGATGTTGGCTTCTGATTCATCTGAAGATCTTATATCTGGTATTTTTGGTGGTAGTAGGGATAACTCTGCCATGTAGATTGCTCACCTGTTTTGGGTTCTTTTGTATTTGGGCCTTGGTCTATCTTCTTCTGAGTTGTTGGTTTCTGTAGTTGAGCCTCCGAGTTCTTTTCCCTCTTGGTATGGTAGTTCTGAGGTAAAAGAACCTGGCCAGTGGATTAAGCAATCCTGCAGAGTGACCGTCATTGTCAACCCTTCTTGCGCTCTGTTGAGAGTGAACTCTTGTATCATCTGGTTGTTTTGCTTCTTTGCGTCTATACTGGCATGGGTTAGGGAGGGCTGCCTTTTTGAAAAAGGTGTTCCCTTCTTGCGTCGGTGAAATGGGCAGTTATTGCATTGGTCCGAGTTGTACTCATGCACAATTGCAGCCGAGTTCCTGAGTCCATAAGGGAACGAACCCGGGATTCTGAGTGTTGTCTTCAAGTTGGAGTAGAATTCTGTCTCCTTCTCCGAGTCGGTATCATAGCCTTCCTTTAGTGCTTTCTGAATAGAATCAGCAGTCGAGAGTGCTGCTAGCTTTTCGGTGAGTTGGTGTTTTTCCATGGAATCGATCTTGATGTTGTTGATCTCTGTCTCATCGAGGAGACGACTCTGAAGCTTGCCATCACCATCTGCTTCGCAGATCCAGGATCTGAAGATGAAGGTTGTTCCCGTCAAAAAATTCATCTTGAGGTCGAGGTCCACTGAGCTCTCGAGAAAAATTCATCAAAAGCCCCTACCTGGCGCGCCAGCTGTCGATATTTTACCACCGATAGCCTGCCACAGGGTTACCCGTGACAATTGTTCGGGCTTTGACGAATAGCGGAACTCAGTGGTTAGCATGTTGAGACGGGTGTTTTTATACTAGTTCGGGCCCTCGAGTTGTTCGAGTAACAGCCTTTACGTCCAGTCGACGTTAGCCTGTTTGTATTGCATTGATCGTGTTTACAACGGGTGCCCTCAGCGGCCCTTTATAGTCTAGGTACCGCAAGGGGTTCTCTTATTCCTAGTCGGATACAAAGATGGAGTTCTTAAACTAAGTTTTATATACAATCCACCTAGGAGTTTCAATCCTGCATGTAGCCTTGCTCCGTGTTTTCTTGGATCAGGGCCGTGGGTTCCTAAAAGGGGCACGCTGTCCTGTATTGTCTCTGGTAGGGGACCCTGTGGGTCCCCCATTGACAGCTACTTAAAATTCTGGATGTCCATGCTAGGTCTGAGGGGCACTTATCAAAAAGGTAGAGCCATGAGAGTCAAGTTAGGCTATCAAACAAGGTTTTGGGAAGATTGTTGGTTGGAATCTTTCCTCTTAAGACTTAGTTTTCCTAATCTCTACAGGATTGTTTCTTTCACAAAATTAGAGGTAGCAAAGGCTGTTGTTCAATGAGAATGGCATCTAGAATTCAAAAGGCAGTTAAATGGTATCCAGAGATTAGAATTAACTCAGTTAATGGACTTATTAGCAAAGGTGGAACTGTCTGAGGGGAGAGATGAGGTAGTTTGGTTACTGGAAAAATCCTAGAAATACTCTACAAAATCATTGTACAATCTGTTAACATCTAGTGGAGTTATTGACACACAAATGATGATGGTGTGGAAATGCACAATCCCATTGAAGGTTAAGATGTTTGTATGGATGGCCTCACATGATAGAATCCAATACAGTGTACAACTAAAGAAGAAGAAGAAGTGGTCTGGATACGAGAAATGCTTCACTTGTGATAATTTTGAAACATCTAATCACATCTTGTTTCAATGCCCTGTGGCTGTTTTTCTATGGGCTTACATGCGTGATTGCCTGGGCTAGAGTGCCTTGTCCAACCAGTTGCTCGTCGATGTTTAGAGATATATAAATGAAAAGTGTAGAGGTTTGAGACGTCTGGTGACACTGTATATTTGTGCAGGCACCCTGTGGACTATCTGGAAGGCTCACAACAATGTGGTATTCAGAACCATAGCGCTTGTCAATACCTGGAAGCCGATGCTGAAGCCCAAGATGGAGCTGCTAGCGGAGGAAATGATGCACCTGCTTGCTTTTAATGCTGTTCTGTAATTTCTCAAGAGGAAGCTGCTGTGCTATGCGGTCTCTGGGAGAACTGAGTTTGATGTATCATTGTTTTACTTTGCTTTTGCTTTAGAGTTCTGGAACTTGAATGGTTTCGGTTGGGAACTTTAGTAGCATTTTGGTAGTGTCCAGTTGTACCAGGTTGTTATGCCAAGTTAAGCGTCATTGTAGCTGGTAAACCCAGCAGTACCTTGGGACTCGTTAAGCTTCCTATAAAGCCGGGCAATGCCTTTGATCTAAAAAAATTGATATGTAGGCCATAGTTCAATGACAACCATTTAAATGTCAACATTACATTTGAGTCAAGAAAAAATGAGTAAAATAATAGTGATATCACGTAGTGCGTTATAACAAAAAACGAACAGCATTACGTAGCTTTTATTGAGATGACGATCAAGACCAATAGGCAGAATCATGACAACAAACATCAAGAACATTCAGTAAGCAAGCATTCTTGCATGGGAAACGGAAAGGAATTATATTATGGAAATGTCAAAATAGCCTCCACGATCGAGAGCGGCCGCGTTAAACCAATTCTTCTCCGATGGAAGGATGGAGACATGCTGATGTTTACCTCGGAAGTAGATGAAAGTCGTGGCATTTCCATTGTGGGCGTCAGAAGGCCATGGAGCACCATCGTTGTTTGGTTCCTGGTTTTGAAGCTCCTCTCTTTGCAGCCTCTGCGAGAAGGAACTCCCCCCTGAGCGCTGAGCCATGCCATGCACTGCATCTGCTGGTAGAGAAGGAGCAAAGCATCTGCACCCAGACTCCATAACAAATGTAGCTCCATGCAGTAAACCATGCAGCGACACATCAATGTGTCCCTCTTTCTTCTAGTCTCCACCAGTAAACCATACAGCCAGATAGAGGCCTTGGTTGAAGATGATCGCCGACCTTCGCACCACAGAATACTCTAGGTTGAGAAAGAACGTGCGATGCAGCAACGATAATATGATTGCGTACATTTTGTAAAATGGATGGAAACGAAATACACAGTACTGAAATTAGCCCGTAGGCGATGAACCATTAAAATGTCAATATTTTTTTTGACGGTGGTAAACCCTGCTTTTATAAAGAAACACAAGTACGATATAAAGGTTCAACAAGAAAAACCCACAAAAGAAACTGGGGTAACCAGTTCAAACTGAAGCACAAAACATGGCCAAATCAGGCCCAAAAGCACACTCGACACCAGATTGAACAAAAAATGTCAGTATTTCTTTTCGCGAACGGAGGCGATGAAAAAGAGGTAAAAAGAACAATTAATATTACAAGGATGGAATGCATTGTAACAAGAAATGAACTCAGTTGCATAGCTTTTATTGATACAGGAGCAAACAGGTGAAGAGAAATATCATGGTGACAGAAGTCCACAACAATCAGTAAACAATCTCCGATGAGAAAGGAAAAGGATAGATAAAGTTACAAGCACAATTCGAAGTTCGAACGAACTAGCCACCACCAGCTCCACCATTCAAACTGTTGGGAATATGACCTAGAGCTAATCATGTAGATGATAATATTCTGATTGTATCCATAATTAATAAAGTGTTCATTGAATATCAATTATAGACAACTTGTATTGATTGACGATTATGTGAATTGTTGTGGAACTTAATTATTTAAATGGTTATTTTAAAGTTGTCCCTGGTCGGCGTTCTTGTGAGAATACACTTGAATATTAGACTAGCACATGTATTAGTTGATGGCTATGTTTTATAAGTCATGGACATGGAGATGTCAAACTAATAATGTGGGCACATGTGAGACATGTAGGCTGGACTGACCCGACATGAGAAAGTCTCTATTCACATCATGTACGTTATGTCCTTAGACCTAAGATTGTGGTATGTACTCAAGATGTGAAACGGCCTACTTAGGGACTATCAAACGCTGCTCCGTAACTGGGTAGTTATAAAGATGGTCTTCGGGTGGTCAGAAAGCATGCTATGAGACATAGACAATCAAGATGGAATTTGCCCCTCTCTACATGAGAGAGATATCACTGGATCACTCAAGTGATTGGATCAACAAATGCATGGCCGTGCTTGGGTTAAGTGTTAACCCACGAGTTGAACCATATATCGAGTGGCAAAGGGAATAACTTGTATGTGGTTGTAGTGGTTCGTCTGATATGATCTTCGCGTGCACATAGGAGTTGTCACGCCTTGCTAAGGGCCACTATCAACTATTGGGTGAGTAGAAATACTCGGCCCATGTCAATGTGTGCGTGAACCCATAGGGTCTCACGCTTAAGGGGCTGGAAGCCTAATTTAGGTTGGACCCAAATTAAACAAGGCTTAAGGTTACTAATGGGCCTCTAACTTATCAGCTTATTAGGGACGCCTATATAAGCAAGGGGTAGGGGTGCGGTTAGGGTTACACACACGCCTTTGGCAGCCGTCGTCGCCCTCCCCACACTCGCGTCTTCTGCTCCTCGCGGACCTAGCTGCCCGGAGGCGCATCGCTTCTTCCCTGCACGTGTGGGATTCCTCAGAGGTGCTGCATCTAGAGCACTGGGATGAACCGCATGAGAGGATTAAGGTGATGGACGACCACGCAACTGCACTGCCTGCTGCGACGCGTACGACTACATAGAGTTGTCTTCCGCTGTAACTGCGCGTCTAGTGGTAATCTCGTAACCTGTAACTAGCAGTAGATCCTGGTTTATGAGGTCAAAAAGTTTTATTTTCTGGCTAGCGTAGCACCCTTATAACCCTACAGTGATATCAGAGCCGTTACTGCCTCGTTATAGGTTCGGTTTTGTGCATATGGTGATATGCGTGGTTGTAGATGAGTCTCTAACCTTGGTTCATCATCTTGCCGTGTTGGTCTTGAAACGATCTACTCATACCGGTCGAAATTCCACCATCCGAGTTAAGTGATTCATGTAAATCTAGTCATGGCAAGTTAGAGATCAATCACATTGATCAAATTGAACCCTAGGTCAAGTGCCAAGCGCATATGATGTGCGGCGGTGGTAGATGGAATTTACTGCCAGGCGCCGGTTTGCCGAGAAAAGTATTGTTTGGTAAAACAGCCGTAACTTTTGAACCGTAACTCGGATTGAGATGAACTCTAAACAAAAATCGTAGAGAACGAAATTTTATATTCGATTCTCTATCGCTTCACTACATTTGGTGAAATTAGAATTGCAAAATAAGGCTTGTAAAATAGAGTTTTCTGCATTGCAAGACTAGACGTCGGATTCGGATAACTCTGTTTTACAGGTATTGATGACTGGTATAGACCTTATGTGTATGTGATGCATGTATGTATTTAATTGATGGCTTGCATGTCATGAGAATGATATGGGCAGGAGCCACATACATATTGTCAAAATTAATGTAATGGCCTGTGTGCCAATCTGTGATGATCTATTCGTGACTATGTAATTTCATTTTAGTTGCGCTAGTAGTAGCTAGTCTTAGCGAAATCATCACTGAAGGATGGCATACTCGAATCATGGAGATGGAGATCACCGTGATACATAGAATCATGGAGATGGAGATCACCGTGATGCACAGATTGATGGAGATAGAGATCCCTAAAGGAATAAGAGGCTATACCAGTCATGTCTGTGTTATGCCGTTCTTACTATGTTCTACTATCACATGCTATTATGTTTTTGTCTACATGAGTACGGTAGTGAAGTAGAATGATCCCTCAACAACGTTTAAGTTGAATTCTTCCCCAAACCTTGCACTGTCATAAGTCTTGTACAATCGGTGGTGGGTCTATGAAATTAGGGTGCCACTGGTTTTCCTCGACTAGGCAGGTTCGTATCGGATACTTACTGCAAGAAGGTTTGGTTACTTAAACAAGGTCATCCTAACGGTTAGGGACCTTGGAGCATGGGTAGGTTGAGTGTAGCATAGAGATGCTACCCAACAACGAGAGTCATATGTGATATGATTAGCAAAGTGTTGCTTACCGATCTACCATGTCTTCTAGCGGTGATGCTAAAGCTCACTAGTTGACTTGTTAGTTGTGGGTCTTGAAACACTAAGTATCAATTGAGGGATATTGATTTTAGTGGGAGTAGATTTTATTTTGATATAATTTACTCATTCATGGATACATTGTCTTAGTATTTTGCGTTATTTTTGTTGTAGATGGCCGCTCGCAATCAACCATTTTCTTTGTGTACAATTCTTAAGAAAGATAAGTTGAATGGAACAAATTATGCGGATTGGATCCGCAACCTAAGAATTGTTCTCAGGGCTGAGAAAAAGAAAGATATTCTAGACACCCCATTACCAGATGAGCCTAAGGAGAGTGCTCCTGCTGCTGAGAAAAAGTTTACAAGAAAGCATGTGATGCGGATCTCGAAGTGAGTTGCCTCATGCTTGCTTGTATGGAACCTGATCTGCAGATGCAGTTCGACAACAATCATTCAGTGAATGATATGATCTGAGCGCTTGAAGATATGTTCCAAACTCAAGTGCGGACTGAAAGGTTCAATGTCTCTAAGGCGCTTGCAGAAACCAAGCTAGCAGAGGGCGCAGCTATTGGTCCACATGTAATCAAGATGGTTGGTTACACTCAAAGGTTGGAGAAGCTAGGCTTCCTAATTGGCCAAGAGTTAGCAACTGATTTCATTCTTTTATCTCTTCTGCCTAGTTATGGAAACTTCATCTTGAACTACCATATGCATGGGACGGAGAAGGGCTTGAATGAACTATGTGGCATGCTGAAAACAGCAGAGGCTGACATCAAGAAAGCAGGAGGTGGCCAAGTGTTGGTAGTTCAAAATAGGCCTAACTTTAAGAGAAAGAAGAGCAATTGGAAGAAGAAGGGAAAGGCTAAAGATGAGATCTCTAAGCCAAACCAATCGTCTTCCAAGGATGAACCACCTGCAAAGAATGATGAATGCTTTTATTGTAAGGGGAAAGGTCACTGGAAGAGGAACTGCAAGGTGTACTTGGCATCCTTGAAGGATGGCGGTAGTAATGGTACTCCCACTCATACACTTGTTGCTTACGTTACAAACATTTTCCTCGCTAACTCTTATATCAATTCTTGGGTATTTGATACCGGATCGGTTGCTCATATTTGCAATACGATGCAGGGAATGATAAGAAGTAGAAGCATGGAGAAAGGAGAAGTTGATTTCCGCGTGGGAAATAATGCAAGAGTTGCTGCATTGAACGTCAGGACGATGCAACTTCCCTTGCCGTCAGGATTTTTATTTTGGAATTGAATAATTGTTAGTTTGTTCCTAGTTTAAGTCGAAACATTGTGTCACCTTCATGCTTGATGAAGGATGGTTATTCATTTGCGAGTAAAGACAATGATTGTGTGATCTCAAAGAATGATGTGTTTGTGGCTTTTGCATCCATTGTGAATGGGTTATTTATTTTAAATCTTGATGATGCACCTGTCTGTAATGTTAGTGCTAAACGGCCTTGGCTTAATGAGTTAAGTCCTACCTATATGTGCCATTATCGTTTGGGTAATATAAGTGAGAATCGCATGAAGAGGATCCATGATGATGGTCTTCTAACTTCGTTTGATTTGAATCATACGAGACATGTGAGGCTTGATTGCTAGGCAAGATGACCAAAGCGCCATTCAAAGGATTTTCTGAGAGGGCATCTGACTTGTTGGAACTTGTACATACTAATGTATGTGGACCAATGAGCACGACAACTAGAGGCGGATTTCAATACTTCATTACTTTTACTGATGACTTTAGTAGATATGGATATGTCTACCTAATGAAGCATAAGTCTAAAACATTTGAAAAGTTCAAAGAATTTCAGAATGAGGTAGAGAATCAACATGGCAAGAAGATCAAGGTCTTGTGATCTGATTGTGGAGGCGAATATCTAAGTCACGAGTTTAGAGATCATCTTAAGAGTTGTAGAATTATTCCACAGCTTACGCCACCCGGAATGCCACAGAGAAACGACGTGTCTGAGCGACGTAATCGGACCTTGTTGGACATGGTTTGGTCTATGATGAGTCAGTCGGACCTACCTTTATCATTTTAGGGATACACTCTAGAAACAACCGCTTTCACATTGAATAGGGTACCATCTAAGTCCGTAGTTAAGACACCATATGAGATGTGGACTGGTAAGAGTCCCAGTTTGTCTTTTCTAAAAATTTAGGGTTGTGAAGTTTATGTCAAATGACTTATATCAGATAAACTAACACCAAAATCGAACAAGTGTTTTTTTATAGGATATCCAAAGGAAACTTTAGGGTATTATGTCTACAACTGGTCAGAGGGCAAAGTGTTTGTTACTTGAAACGGTGTTTTCTTAGAGAAAGAGTTTCTCAAAAGAGAAAATAATGGACAAAAGGTTTATCTTGAAGAAGTTCAAGATGAGCCAGTAGGGACTGACTCTACGAGTGATGCTAATGTAGCAGAGCAAGTTGAGACACCCGTGGCAGTGGAGACACCACCACAACCACGAAGATCAGCGAGACTTCATGCATTTCATGGGGATTTGTTATTGTTAGATGATGACGAACCTGTGGATTATGCGGAAGCTATGATGGATCCAAATTCCGAGAAATGGCAAAGTGCCATGAGATCCGAGATAGATTCCATGGGAGACAATCAAGTTTGGAACTTGGCTGACCCGCCTGATGGGGTAAGACTCATAGAGAGCAAATGGTCTTTAAGAAGAAGAAGGATATGGACGAAAATGTTCACGTCTATAAAGCTCGACTTGTCGCAAAAGGTTTTCGGCAAGTTCAAGGAATTGACTATGACTAGACATTCTCTCCAGTAGCGATGCTTAAATCTATTCGGATCATTCTAGCAATTGCTGCATATTTTGATTATGAGATATGGCAGATGGATGTTAAAACAGCCTTTCTAAATGGGTATTTAGAAGAGAACGTGTATATGATATAGCCCGAAGGTTTTGTTGATCCTAATAATGCTGGAAAGATATGCAAGCTTAAGAAATCTATTTATAGGTTAAAGCAAGCATCTCGGAGTTGGAATATTTGTTTTGATGAGGTAGTCAAAGGGTTTGGCTTCCGTTAGAATGAAGAAGAACCTTGTGTTTATCAGAAGGTAAGTGGGAGCGCTGTTGTGTTTCTGATCTTGTATGTGGATGACATACTATTGATTGGGAATGATATTCCTATGTTGCAATCTATAAAGACTTCACTAAATAATAGTTTTTCTATGAAGGATTTAGATGAAGCAGCATACATCTTAGGAATAAAGATCTATAGAGATAGGTCGAGAAGGCTAATAGGATTAAGCCAAGACACGTACATTGACAAGGTGTTGAAACGGTACAACACGGAACAGTCCAAGAAAGGGTTCTTACCTATGTCACATGGTATGCGCTTTAGTGACAAGCAGTGTCCTTCATGAGATGAAGAGTGCAACCGCATGAGTAAGGTTCCATATGCTTGGGCCATTGGTTCCATCATGTATGCCATGATATGTACTCGCCTAGATGTCTCATATGCTCTAAGTGTTGCGAGCAGGTACCAAGCTAATCCAGTGAACCTCATTGGACGCTTGTTAAGAATATCCTAAAGTACTTACGAAGGACTAAGGATGTGTTCCTAATCTATGGAGGTGAGGAGGAGCTCGTTGTAAATGGTTACACCGATGCTAGCTTCCAAACAGACGGGGATGACTCACTATCTCAATCAGGTTTTGTGTTCACAATAAATGGTGGTGCAGTTAGCTGAAAAAGTTCCAAGCAGGAGACGGTGTCTGATTCTACAGCAGAAGCCGAGTACATTGCAGCTTCTGGCGCTGCAAAGGAAGGTGTTTGGTTGAGGAGGTTCCTCATTGAGCTTAGTGTGTTTCCGAATACATCGGACCCATTGAGTTTATATTGTGATAACAATGGGGCGATTGCACAGGCTAAGCAGCCTAGGGATCACTAGAAGAACAAACATGTATTCCGGAAGTTTCATCTCATTCGAGAGTTTGTGAAATGAGAAGAGATCAAATTGTGCAAAATACATATGGATTTAAATGTAGCAGATCCTTTGACAAAGGCTCTTCCACAGCCTAAGCATGAGGCGCACATGAGGTCTATGGGGATTAAACATCTAAGAGATTAACTCTAGTGCAAGTGGGAGACTATTGGGAATATGCCCTAGAGCTAATCATGTAGATGATGATATTTCGATTGTATCCATGATTAATAAAGTGTTTGTTGAATATCCATTATAGACAACTTATATTGATTGGCGATTATATGAATTGTCTGTGGAACTCAATTACTTGAATGGTTATTCTAAAGTTGTCCCTGGTCGGCGTTCTTGTGAGAACACATTTGAATATTAGACCAGCATATGTATTAGTTGATGGCTATGTTTCACAAGTCATGGACATGGAGATGTCAAACTAATAATGTGGGTACATGTGAGACATGTAAGCTGGACTGACCCGACATGAGAAAGTCTCTATTCATGTCATGTATGTTATGTCCTTAGACCTAAGATTGTGGTATGTACTCAAGATGTGAAACGGCCTACTTAGGGACTATCAAACGCTGCTCCGTAACTGGGTAGTTATAAAGGTGGTCTTCGGGTGATCGGGAAGCATGCTATGAGACATAGAAGATCAAGATGGAATTTGTCCTTCTCTACGCGAGAGAGATATCACTAGATCACTCAAGTGATTGGATCAACAAATGCATGGCCGTACTTGGGTTAAGTGTTAACCCACGGGTTAAACCATATATCGAGTGGCAAAGGAAATAACTTGCATATGGTCATAGTGGTTTGTCTGATATGATCTTCGCGTGCACATAGGAGTTGTCACGCCTTGCTAGAGGCTGCTGTCAACTATTGGGCCAGTAGGAGTACTCGGCCCATGTCAATGTGTGCGTGAACCCATAGGGTCGCACACTTAAAGGGCTGGAAGCCTAATTCGAGTTGGACCCGAATTAGACAAGGCTTAGGGTTACTAATGGGCCTCCAACTCGTGAGCTCATTAGGGACGCCTATATAAGCAAGGGATAGGGGCGCGGTTAGGGTTACACACGCCTTAACAGCCGCCGTCGCCATCCCCACGCTCGCGCCTTCTGCTTCTCGTGGACCTAGCAGTCCGGAGACGCATCGTTTCTTCCCTGCACGTGTGGGATTCCTCGGAGGTGCTGCATCTGAAGCACTAGGAGGAACCGCGTGAGAGGATTGAGGTGACGGACGACCATGCAACTTCACTGCCTGCTGCGACGCGTACGACTACATCAAGTCGTCTTTCGCTATACCTGCGCGTCTAGTGGTAATCCTGTAACCTGTAACTAGCAGTAGATCCTGATTTATGAGGTCAAAAAATTTTATTTTCTGGCTAGTGTAGCACCCTCATAACCCTATACAAACTATGTCGGCAAAGGGAATCCTGAAATTTGATGTAGATGTGCTGGTGCAGAGGCAGGAAGTTGATGAAGCATCGGGACCGCGGATCCCGGAAGGCGATGAAGTCATCGCATTGCCATTGTGGGCGTCAGAAGTCCGTGGAGCATCGTTGTTGTTTGCCTCCTGGCTTGGGAGCTCCCTCCCTCTGCAGCCGCTCCGAGAAAGTCTCCGTCCCCATGTAGAACCGCAGGAGCCAAACATAAGAGAGGAACTCCCCGCCTGAGCCAAGAGCCTTGGCGTGAAGATATTCTCTGCATCTACTGGCAGAGAAGCAGAGCATCTCCACCCAGACGTCCTGAATCACTTTCCCCATCTTGTCGTCACCCATATTCTGTAACCTTTAGGCAAGATCCCAGGCTTTGTCGATGAAGCTTTCTTCGGAACCTATTTTTGGATTTTCTTGGTTTGACATGTTCTCCATTGTACTGATTAATGTCTCCATAAGCCCTTTCTCTAGCACCTGCTGACAGCAGCAGCAGCAGCAGCTCTGTGGATTCAGATTGTTGTTCCCGAGGATATGGTTGAGCTCGTCGTACGCTGTAGTGAAGAGATTGCGCCTTGTCCCAGGCAATTGCATCTCAGGATTAACAAACAGTAGGTAGACTACGTAGTTGGACATCTTCCTGCATAGGACAGCTTTGTATTCTGCTAATCGTTGATCACATTTTTCACTTCCACTAGTCTTGGCTGCTATTGGTTTGCCTTCGTCCTTCTCCATAGACTCAAGCAGACTCTGCCATGTCGATGGGACCTTAGCAAAGTCACATACTCGTATATGCTCTGAAAACGGGCTCAAGAAGAAGCAGAAATCCGTGGCGATGTGCCAGAGGAGGACACTCTTATCGAATGGCCCCTTTATGCTCCAGCCCAGGCCCAGCTCGTCTTCATACTCCTCCACAGATTTCTGCTTCAGCGTTGAACTTGTGTGAGCTGACCTGTAAGCCCACTGGCCCCTGTTGTCGTTGAACTTGTGGTAGCTAACAGAGTCATCTATTTTCTCCTTCCATCCATCTTTGAGATAATCAAGAACCAATTTCACGATGGCGCCGGACGAGGAGCACGACTCCATGCACCAGTTTTGGTCGAGGAAGTCCTTACACCAAGACTGCTTACTCGCAATGCACATGATGTTGCTGTGATTTTTGTTGCGGACAAAGTATTCTGTGAGGTTATATTGAGCGACCGTCTCTGGCCACTGTTCCTTATTATCCTCCACGATGAAAAAAGTACCATAGGAATAAAGTTCTAGCACAGCGGTGCAACAGAATAGGGCATATGTGATCTTGACATCAATACCAGTGTTAGCTTCATTGTCACTCTGGTGGAAGAGACCGATGGCTGCCCACGGTAGCACTGTACGTGAATTCTGTAACCAACCGCGATTAAAGATGAGTACTTTCAAAAGTAATAATATCCGCCTGGCTCCCTTCCCCGACAAGTAATATCGGCTTGGTTTCTTTATTCTGGTGTAAAGAAAGATGAAGCCACTAGCTAGCGCTCGTCGCACGGAGTCATATACCCACTCCAAATCCAAGTCATATGCCTTTTGCACTCTCTCTTCGCTAAGCACCCAAAAACATTTAAAGATACTAAGCCGAAGAAGATACGGAGAAGGAAGATCTACAAATAGCTTATATGCCTCATCCTCCAATATCCTTCTTAGAAGCCATATGAGTTGTTGGCGGTTTCGGGAGGAACTGATATCATCGCGTTGTTGTGATGGAGGTTGATCGCTGTCCTGTGCCTCACCTTCGTATTTTTGCTCTCCAACAGCAGCCATTGCTCCTTTCACGTGCTGCTCCAACATATCCTTGTCTGCAGCAGCAGCCATTGCATCTTTCACGTACTGCTCCAACATATCCTTGTCACCATCTTGTTTTCCTGTCCATTGACCAGGGACGCCCGAAATATATTTAATTTATTACTCCCTCTATCCTTAAATAATTTAATTTCATAGAATCCGTGCAAAGTCAAATTATCATAAATTTGACTATGAAAAAAATAACATCTATAACATAAAATAAATATAGTATAAAAAATATATTCTATAGTATATCTAATGATTCTATAGTATATCTAATGATACTAATTTGATGTATAATTCTTTATACTTTTTTCTAGAAATAAGGAGGGAGTATGATACTAGCCTTGAATACGGAGATGAAATGGTTTTTTAGCACAACTAGGTGGATCAAACCGATTCCCACCTGATTTCATTCCATAGATTCCGGTAAGCCGGTGGGTGAAAGGGTACAAGCACCTAGTATAGAGACGACCCTTAGAGGTAACAGAAGTATATGGCATTGGAGAGAGAGAGCAAGGAGGAATACAACACCAGCAAAAACAAAACAAAGAACAAAACATGGTACAACTACTGGTTCAGCCAACATCTAGAGCTAGTGCGAGCACAACGTTCCCAACTTGTGCCACCACTGCAGACAGACTCCAAAGATCTCTAAGCACAAGCAGCTGTAAGCGAGTCGGATCTGATAGACGGCATCCAGGAAGCTGTAAGGCAATGAGAACAAACCAGTGACAACCATGGGTTGCATCAACTATGAGAGTATCTGGGTTCCGGCCAATGCCCACGAACGCCATTTGGGCGAACGAAGCCTCAAAGGGGAGGAACTTCAGGAGGAAACGAGGACATCCAGAGAGGAGATCAAGTTCTCTGCAGCCCAGCATATAATGAGGCGAAGCACTCAAGTGAACTAGAGGACGACAGAGCAGGCCTTGGAAGCTAGCACCTGCCGGCAAGAAATTTGCGCAAAATCCAAGGAGGTAGCAAGGTAGACAGACCAAAACAAGAAGGTAAGGGAGAGTAACCAAAACAAAAGGACACTCCGAGGGCGATCAGGAGCAGGGAGCATGCATGGAGCATCCACGGAGAGCAACCGCTAAGATAGGCAGCCCTCGACCCCGACTCGCGTGAATTTTGAAAACCGGTGGCGGCCAACCCTAGCAGTGAGCCGTAGAGCTAGCAAACAAGCACGAGCGACATTCTGCCAAGACGCGTGTGCACGTGGGATTAATTAAGTGGATCCATTCATCCAGCGTGCGACATAGTCACAAAAGTTCCGGTACGTAGGTACGAGGGATGTAGCACGTGAGATGTGGTACGCCCTTTAAAAAAGGATTTTCCAACGTTGAGACAAAAATGTTCCATGTTTCTGGAACGGGAACACGTTCCCGAGACACAAAACGTGGCATTGTGCCACGTTCCCGGTGACTGTGGCGTGCGAGACTGCAAGACGGCAACCTCGGGTGGATTTCTTCCTCTTCTTTATTTTTTTTGGAAACAACTCGATCTATTTTGTTCTCTTCTTCTGGATCTATTTCTTCCTCACTACAAATTAAATATACCTTATTGTATAGGGAATTAAATATACCTTCTTATTTTTCTTCTTGGACAACAGCCCTCGCTCCTTCCACGTACTGCTCCAACGTATCCATCTCACCTTCATTTTGTTTTCCTGTTCATTGACCTGGGCCGTCCAAAATTATATTTAATTTATTACTCCCTCTGTCTTAAAATAATTTAATTTTCTAGAATCTGTGCAAGTCAGGCTATCTTAAATTTGACTAACTATATAGAAAAAGGTAACAACATGTATGATATAAAATGAGCATATTGTAACAATATCGTCTATGATATAACTAATAATACTAATTTGATATCATAGATATTGACGGTTTTTCTGTAGAAATTCAGTTAAAGTTTTAAAAAGTTTGAATTAAGACAACTCTATGAATCTATTTATTTAAAAATAGAGGGAGCATGATACTGATTAAGCCCACCAGGATACGGAGATGAAATGTATACAAATATTATAGGGAATTGAATTAGGGATATACATATGTGTGTATATATACGTACCACGCGGGGCATCCCATTTCCTTTGTTTGCTTCGTCTTCGACTGCCTTGGATTGGATGGATATCGCCGCTGCCTTGTGGTGAGCGAGGAGCATGATTATCTCCGTCTTTCACACAAGCCATAGCTCCTTGTCTTTGCTTATCAGCTCCACCCTTTTGTTCTCGGACAGAGACGACCTTTGCTGGTCGCTGCAGCAACTCGGGTGAGCTGACGAGGCTTTTGATGCTCGCCCTCATGAGATCTAATGGCTTGGCGAAGCATTTGAGGACTCCAGGAACGAACAGCAGGATTGCTGCCTGCAACAGCCTCTTGTCACCACCTTGTGGCCAGGATTTGAAAAAGACGTAGATGGCCACGGTAATCTGAGATACCGCAGTGAGCAGGTGTCGGCTCCATAGCTCGTTGTCTTCGATGTTGTAGGCGGTGATGCCGTCATGTCCGCCAAGGTGGATGAGGAGGATAGGAGCCCACACCACCTCTAGCATGCTCTTGCTTCCACGATCTTGATCCTTATGGCGGTTGAAGAGAGTGGCAAGGGCATATATCGCGATGGCATCACCGCCAAGGTATGCCAACCACATTGGGAATCTAATCCATCCTGGAATGGCGCGGGTACGCAAATAGGTGAAGATTAAGAGAAGGAATTGGACAACAAGGCTGCCGAGGACGAGGACTCGCATCTGCGACTCCTCCCACCAGTGCATAGCACTCGTGAGACCACCCATCTCTCTCTGTCCCTCTCTCTCACACACACAGAGAAAACACACGCGGATGCGAAGAGATATGGGAGAGATGGAGAAGTGATAGATCCAGTATTCCGGTACAGGCTCACCCGCTGATCCGGCGACTTATATATATTGGCACAAGATTAGCGACGCACAGGCAGCATTGCCGTGTGAATTTGTGCTTGATTATATAGAAAACCGGCCGGCAGGATTGCACAAGCATGACCGAGGGTTGCTGTCTTTTTGACGGACTCAGTTATATTTATCAATTATTTAGGCGCTCTAAGTGCCAGCCAGGTTGGCTAAATCATATTTTTTCTTGACTTGCTTATCATCAAACACCCTAGGTCCCGTCTTATATTAAAGTATATACGATATACACAGCAGGACCTAGCTACCTAATGGGCATAAACAACACACAACTTGGTTATGTAAAACATGACCCCAATCTCAACATGGAGATGCATGTATATAACGGTGAGAGTGTATACTCTTTTCAGACCCGGAGTCCTGGTTCACTGTTTTTCGGATTGGTACAGGTTCGACTAGTTATTAATATAGAATAAAATACACCGGAGGTCTATATCATCTAGCTCCACCAACTTTGCAATTGCATTTTTTAACTCCCTAGACTTTGCAAGTGGTTCACTAGAGAGATCCATACCCTTCCTTCGTTTTTGTTTGTATTTTGCAGAAACCTCCCCCTTGTTTCTTTTTCCCTCCCACGCTTACCCCTCTTCATCCTCTAAGCGCACAGGAGCGTGCAGCGCGAGCAAGCGGCAAGCCAGACAGGGGCCTGGAGCAGACGAGCGTGCACAGCCAGGATACCGACCTGGAATCCAGCCTACTGATCAGCTGATGGGTTCTAGACACGCGCTGCTGACAAAGGTGACCCTGTCGGCGATTCATGTGCATGTATCATCACAACATGCCTGTCCGAGTGGGTGATTGGGCAGATCGACAACAGGCGACGAGATTTCCTTTGGACAGGAACGGAGGAAGTCGTATCTGGGGAAGTGCAAAATAGATCCAACGGTTATGAGTGGCGATAGACTTTAGTTTGGAGGGCCGGATATTTCTGATTAACGTAAGAATTTCTAATATTTATCTTTTTTCTTAACGTATCTGGTAAGAGTTAACATAGAGAGCGAAGCCTCCTCGTCAATGAGAGTCGCAAGCAATTCAACAATGAAACTAGAAGTGGGTGGAGCACGGACCTTCGAATCGCGAATGTCAGGGCCTTGGTGCTCACGTGGCCGCCACGCCCACCATAACTTCTGGAGCAAAAGCTGGGGTTAGTTTCTCTCTGCTGTAGCCTGAACGGCTAAACTGCATCCAAGTTGCAATATCTTGCATGCTAATCTAAGCTTGGGGCTTGGTACTATTGTTATTGGCCCGTGCCGTATGTTAAAGCATCTCTAAAAGTTTGTCAAATTTTACTTGGTAAATTTTATGATTTGCCAACTTCTAAAACTATATACCAAGTAAACAAACAGTCTCTCTCTAAGAGTTTGATATTTTTTACATGGTAAATAAAAAAGAGGGTCCACAAACTATTTTTTTCACCGGATCCAGCTGTCGTCGTCTTCTTCTTCCTCCTCCATCATCGACATCCAGGAGACGGCCACCGCTATCACGCGGTAATTACATAGCACGTAGCGTGATAAAAAAAAAAACTTCAATCGGAGAAAGGTGAACGGTGGCAACCAGCAGCGTAATCGACATCCAGGCACGTAGGACCAGTTGAGATTCTTACGCTTCTTCCAATTGCTGTGTGTGTGCTTCACAAGAAGCTACCAGCACATCTGGTCTGAGGAAGACATCAGTCTTGTGGGTGGCGCCGTCAGGACCTCTCACGGGCCGCTATTCATAGTCGCGAGGAGAGAAAGGGCAGCTCCGTGGAGGAGAGAGAGGCAGCAGATGCCATGGAGAAGAGCGCGGTGGCTAGCTGACTGAAACACAGAGCAGAAGTATCGACTAAAAGGGTGTCTTCAACCTCCAGACGACATCGCCATCTTCAGCCCCGGTAACAAAACAAAGAGCACTGCTAAGCGAACGAAGAGCCCCGTTAACGAAACGAAGAGCCCCACTAAGCGAACGAAGAGCCCCGTTAACGAAACGAAGAGCCCCACTAAGCGAAGGAAGAGCCCTGCTAAGCAACGAATGCCAAGCCGTATACACGCGTGTATATTTGCGCGCGCGGAGGGTTCAGATGCCAAGTTCCTAAAATTGCCAAGTTGTTTTGCCAAACTATTGGAGACCAATTTTTGTTGTTTTACCAAAAATACATAGATGCCAAGTTAATTTGCCAAACTCTTGAAGATGCTCCATACACACTCATTGGCATCTGCTACGCCCCGGCTTTTGCGAGATTGGCTAGCAAGCACAATGATTCGCAGGAGACAGGTCCTCACATGGTTGGTCGTGGCACTGTCTCTGCACTACTCTCTGCTGGAGCCCAAATCAAATTAAATCAACGAGCAATCACAAGTGTTGGGGGAGCCCATATGCTTATGGGTCAAATCCCCCTAGAAGAGGCCCAATAGGGGCTAGGGTAATCACTTATCAATCTCACCTCCTTCATGGGGTCGCTTATAAACTGCCATCACCAGGGGGTCATTTGTAAACTGCCGCTTGCCTATATAAATACAAGAGAAGGAGGGCAAGGGGGATGGATGGCTCGCCCTTCCAAAACCTAGTCCACAAACCCTAGCGGCTTGGCTCCACTTCCACTCTCCTGTTCGGGACCGTGTTCCAACAGTTGGCGCACGCCGTGCTCGGCACGAAACTTATTTTTGAGAGTCGGAAGTTCGAACCTTCATCAATAGGACATATTCGGGACTTTCTCCCACCGGACGTCTTTGGGGAACATTCTCCTGTCGGCCTCCGTCGTGACCTCTGTTTCGTCATCGGATTT
Organism: Bothriochloa decipiens; assembly: GCA_023333625.1. Lineage (NCBI taxonomy): Eukaryota > Viridiplantae > Streptophyta > Magnoliopsida > Poales > Poaceae > Bothriochloa > Bothriochloa decipiens. The sequence continues at coordinate 38,837,700 of CM041647.1, read as the reverse complement.
TCGCCATTGGCCATCTATCTCTGTCGCGACCTCCATTTCGTCATCGGCCTCCGTCGGCCTTCTACCTTAGTCGCGACCTCCGTCGCGACCTCCGATTCATCATCGACCTTCGTTACCGGCCTTCTACCTCCGTCGCGACCTCCGATTCATCATCGACCTTCGCCACCGGCCTTCTACCTCCGTCGCGACCTCCTATTCGTCAACGACCTTCGTCGCCGGCCTTCTCCGGCCAGGCCACCAAGTCCAGCGGAGGATGCATCCCAATATGGCATGCCAAGGTCACCTTCGACCAGATGAGTTCTAAAACAACACATAATTTACATGCCTTCGAATAGGTAGCTACCAACCAGCCTTCGCCCATGCAAAGATTTTTCAAAAAAAAGGCGTACAAAGCCTCTGAGCCTTGTTAGCCTTCGACTATGTTCACCAGGGCACCTAAATTGTCAACAGATTTTCAAAAAAAAGAAAAAAAAAGAGAGAATCACGAACATGTACTGTCTCGACCTCCGGTGTTAGCTAACCAGCAGGAGCACAGGTCTTTTGGCTGAGCAAATGCAAGGCCCTGGCTAAAATACAAGCGCGTTCTGGTCTGACCTCCGACATCAAGCTGATACAAGAACCCCGCTTGGCAACCCCTCGCCACCAATAATGGAGACAAAAATAACTTCCCTAGATTCTGGCCTCCGCTGGACCAGATTAGTTATCCGTTCATTTTCTAAGATTGCACAAGGTGAGATCACAACAACTTCATGCATTCACCAACGATGTACACATACACACATGTGTGTTTTATTTGTTGCTAAATTTTCATCACCTAACTTCAACCAACAGAGCACACATATATAGTGTTTTAACTCATTGCCAGCAGCAAGTTCAGCTAATATGCCATCCACTCACATACATGAAACAAGGAAGACGTTCATCTTACACGTGCTGCCTGGGAAGTTAACCTCCGCAGTGGTCTGCCAAGTCTCATAAAATCGTACGAGATATTTCTTCTCTGTGCTAGCTAACCAACATGAATTCAAGCTTTTCATCAGCTCGAGCAGACGCAGGAGCAAGGCTCATGTACGCGGTCTCTCCCATCCTAGAGTGCTTGGCCAAGGAAAGACACCGTGGGCACGTGGAGTTGCCAGCAACCCATCACGTTCGTCGTCCTCGGCGGTCTACACAGACTAGAATGCAAGCCCGGCCACTTCGCTGACATCGCATCATCCAACGTCGAAGTCGCCTCCACAATCAAATAGCACTGCACAATGGACCGGCTTCAGGACTGTCATCCACAACATCGACCTCCGCCATGAATCCATGCCCGCACGGAGGCCGGAGGCCGGGGTCATTTGTATTGATTGGCGATTATATGAATTGTTTGTGGAACTCAATTATTTGAATGTTTATTCTAAAGTTGTCTTTGGTCGGCGTTTTTGTGAAAACACAATTGAATATTAGACTAGCACATGTATTAGTTGATGGCTATATTTCACAAGTCATGGACATGAAGATGTCAAACTAATAATATGGGCACATGTGAGACATGTAGGCTGGACTGACCCAACATGAGAAAGTCTATATTCATATCATGTACGTTATGTCCTTAGACCTAAGATTGTGGTATGTACTCAAGATGTGAAATGGCCTACTTAGGACTATCAAACGCTGCTCCGTAACTGGGTAATTATAAATGTGGTCTTCGGGTGGTCGGGAAGCATGCTATGAGCCATAGACAATCAAGATGGGATTTGCCCCTCTCTATGCGAGAGAGATATCACTGGATCACTTAAGTGATTGGATCAACAAATGCATGTCCGTGCTTGGGTTAAGTGTTAACCCACGAGTTGAACCATATATCGAGTGGCAAAGGGAATAACTTGTATGTGATCATAGTGGTTCGTCTGATGATCTTTGCGTACACATAGGAGTTGTCATGCCTTGCTAGAGGCTGCTGTCAACTATTGGGCGAGTAGGAGTACTTGGCCCATGTCAATGTGTGCGTGAACCCTTAGGGTCGCACGCTTAAGGGGCTAGAAGCCTAATTCGGGTAGGACCCGAATTAGACAAGGATTAGGGTTACTAATGGGCCTCCAACTCATGACCTCATTGGGGACGCCTATATAAGCAAGGGGTAGGGGCGTGGCCAGGGAGGTTACACGCCTTTGACAGCTGCCGTCGCCCTCCCCACGCTAACGCCTTCTGCTCCTCGCGGACCTAGCAGTCCGGAGGCGCATCGCTTCTTCCCTGCACGTGTGGGATTCCTCGGAGGTGCTACATCTGGAGCACTGGGACGAACCGCGCGAGGGGATTGACATGACAGATGACCATGCAACTGCACTGCCTGCTGCGACGTGTACGACTACATCGAGTCGTCTTTCGCTGCACCCGCGCGTCTAGTGGTAATCCCGTAACCTGTAACCAGTAGTAGATCCTGGTTTATGAGGTCGAAAAATTTTGTTTTTCTGGCTAGCGTAGCACCCTCATAACCCATCCACCGCCTCCAAACTGACTTGAAATGGAGGATGGAGATCATTCCACACGTGCTCTGCATGCAGGAAGGCGGTGCGCCGAAGCTGAGCCTGTTTAGGTACATGGGGTCGGCCGACCCCCCTATGGCACCTTGGCCCCACATCTTCCTTCTAGAACTTGTCCCCACGTGTCATAGTGGCAATTGCTTGCTTCGTTTGCATCGGTTTGTGTCGGTTGCTTTGTTGTGGGCCTGAGGATCCATGTGCTTTGATCTTTCACCCTTGAATAGAAACACAACTATGATTGGAGGGTGGAAATTAGCTTTGGGAGGCGTCCCATGGATCCTGCCATCTTGGCTTGGCCTGGAGGGTACATTCCTAGGTCGGGCGACCCCCTAACGTGGGTTTACCGACTCATTTTTCTCCACATTGTTATGCCATGTAAACAAATACCTAAAGTGGAACACAATATTGATAAAAATATATTCATGTCATGTTACTCTTTCTTTGAGACCGAGGCTGTTGATAGTGTATTGACTGTGTATTTTCATGGTATATCCACCGTCAACAGCCGTTCTTCTGGATGAACGGCTCAGATTCACCCAAGGGCCATATATATAGGGAAGGTTAAAAACTTAACCCTAATCTCATTCCACCTGGCCTCTCTCTCTCCCTTATCTCTTCATTTCTCAAGACAGTAGAGAAGAAGAGTGGAGTGGAGGAGGGGCAGTGCGGCAGCCTAGGTGGGGCCTGCACCTACGTCCACCCGCGGTGGGTTCGTTGGCGATGGGACGGCGCCCTTGTTGGTCCTGTGCCTTGCAGGGGCGGTGGCCCACGCGCCGGCTGCTAGGGAGGGCCGTGCCGGGGGCCGTGGGCTGCGCCGATGGTCACACTTGGGTGGCTCAGGTCCCACGTGCCCGCGCATCGAGGCCTTGGCACCTTGCGCGGCAGCGCCATGCTGGTCCTATGCACGATGGGGCCAGGGTTGCGCATGCCCGCGCATCGAGCCATGTCGTGCCGCGCCTCTCCCGCGTGCCCAGCAGGGGCCACACACTGGGCTCGGGCCGTGCCAGGTCATGTGCTGCGGGCCTGTAGGGCCACGCTGGTGGTAGCACGGAGGCCGCAACACTAGGGGCTGTGCTGGCGGCTAGCGGCGGCTACAGGCCGTGCGCTCATGCCTCGGTGTCAAGCGCCGGCGGCTACTCGCGGCGGCTACTAGTCGTGCACCTAGAGGCCGGGAGGAGCCCCATGCCCGCGGCCTACGATGCGCCTGTCAGGGCCGCGCCCCTTAGCTCAAGGCAACAGGCGACCACCGTTCGGGGTGCCTCCATCTGTGATCGATCCTTGTCTTCTGTCTTCAGGACAGTGGTCGGCCGACATGCTCACCTTCAGGATGTTAAGGTTGGTTCTTGACGAGCGGAGACAGAGCCTTCCTTTCATCATCGGGTGAGCGGAGGCAAAACCTTCCTTGCATTACCATAGGTAAAGGGTGTGTGAGAATTCATGTACAGGAAAGAACCAATTCCCAAACCTTTCTCACCATTAGCTCGGTTAGGGCTCGTGTGCTGATAACGTGTTAGAAATCAAGTTTGTTTTGGTGGCTCTCACAGTGACAAGCACACAAGCACAATGACATAGGCATCTACATAGATGGATCACGCTAGCCTCGGGAGGAGGCTCAGCCGGCGCCCCCACGGGGGATTCGGTGCCGCCATCAACCGTCAACTACGTTGACCTTGTCCTTCTCCACCAACGATGGCGTTCTGATGCTCATCGACAGGCAGAATTCAGAGGTACAAGGAGCTTTCCCTTTGTATTTTGATGGTTTGATTAGTGGATCAGGCGTCCACATCCTCGTTGACTCAGGATCAACGCACAATGTCATTGACATCAACATCGCCCGCAGCATCGGCATCCAGGAGAACCGTATCAACACCACTATCCTCGTCGGCAGCGGGGATGAGGTGTCTTGCCGCTCCGCCTCATTTATAGTACCTCTACTCATTGACAGCGACATCTTCACCTTTGATGCGTGCCTCCTCGACCTTTGCCATGATGTCGACGTCATCTTGGGCACACCATGGCTCACAAGCCTGGGACGTGTCATCTGGGACTTCACCGACAGAACCATGACCTACGACCGCGAATGACATCACAACATTCTCTACACGCCACCATAGCTCCAGGCGCCACCAACTCTGCTACTTCGACCTGCGCCTTTACAACCATCACTAGCGCTTCGACCAGCCCTCCAACCTCGCGTCATGACACATAGGGCGCAACGGGCACGTCTGCCCAATGTCCTCGATAACTTTGGCAAACGTGACTATGTCATCTTCAACCAACTATGTGAAGCCATCAGGGAGCAGTAGGAACTATGCATAGTCGCTCTAGCCATTGCAAATGACAAGGCCGTGAACGCATGGACATTCGACGAAGGGCTCATCTTCTTCAACGGTCGCCTCTACATCCTGTCAGCATCACCACTTTTACCAAACCTCCTGGACCTCATTAACAGTGAGGGACCAACTAGCATAGAGATGCTAGCTCTCGACGCTCACCAACAACTAACAGCGCAGTAGTTAACGGGACACCTTCCTACATTCTACGTGGCCGACCATGGCCGTCACATCATCCGGTGTTGGGAGCAGTGACGATGTTCATCGATGGCCTTGGGCGCATGCTGATCCACGTCAAGCGCGTCGACGTCGACATCGTCCAAGCAACAGGATGACACTGCCTACTACCCAACAACTTCGACATGGGCTCTTTCATGTTCGGCGACATGATGGACCTGATGACTTCACCACGAACACTCACCAACACAACAATCTGGCGCCGTTTGCCTGTCTACATTGACTCCGACCTAGGAAACCACATCTTCCACTTCAACAGACCCCCCAAGGTGATGGCTACCTTTGAGATGAATACATCTGTTCCAAAACACCTCCTAGCTGCAGTGCAAGGTGGTCCGCGCCAAGGACCGGGAACAGATGACTCCATCTACCACATCTTCGGCAATATCGGCAACCTCCACTACTGCTTCGACTTCGCGCCCCTCTGAACCCGTGAGAACGTCATCATCAATAATCCAATGGTAGGCCACATGGCATGCTTCCTGGAAGAGCTCCCTCTAGCAACGATTCTTTCTCCCTTCGGCGTCGATAGTTGGTTCGTGTTTCGCCACTTGGACGCGTCGAGTGGAGAAGGAGGGAGTACTATAACACGTGCAACGCGGGCTCTATGAATTGGCGAAGATTTTGGGCCAACTCGGGCCCAGGAGAGGGGCAATGCCGCTGCCGCCGCAGCACGAGGGCCACGGGTAACCTAGGCACGCCCGTGCCGCCATCGTCACATCGTCCACGTAATCCAAGTTTCCAAATCGAGTCTTCGTATGTTTGGAAATAGTTCGTCAAAATAAGAAAGGGGTCGAATTGTAAAAAGAGAGTCCAATCTATAAGGATCTCCTCGTTAGCTTAGGAGTCAAGCGAGTCCAACTATAAATAGGAGATGTAATCGGTTTGGATCAATCAATAAAAGAAAGGGGTCAACCCTATCTCTCTCTCCCGCACGCCGCCGCCCGCGCGCCATCCCGCCGCCGCCGGCCAGCCACGCTGCCACCCCCGGCTTTAGGCCCCTTATATTAACTAAATATATAAAAAAATAAATAACATGTATGGTGTATAATTTTTGTCATTAGATAAATGGTTGAATATATTCTGATAATAAAATTATCAAGAGAGACAAATGTTGCTAAAATTTCTAGTAAGATAGTTGAACTTAGAAAAGTTTGATCGACATAAATCCTATAGCGACACTCTTTTTGGAATTGGAGGAGTATAAATTATTGTGTAGATAAGATTGTAGACTCTTTTCTTATTTTTGGTCACATCAGATTTTCTAACCGGACTTGATTGCAATAAACAGACATGCGTTCTTGGTGGTGGAGCTGCTGGATAAAAAATATTTGGCTAAAACACTGATTTTTGGAGGAGCTCTACCGAACAGGGTCCTAAGTACTAAATTGTTGTGCCGTGTAACCTACCAGGCCAAACTCAAGTGGAGGAACAGCATTGGCGTGCATTAAACATGTGGTGTCGTATTGGCAGGCCTTGTAAGCCCACAAGGCCATGCCAGCTCATCAGTTTGACGGAAAAAAAAAAAACCATCGCTGTTGCACCCTGCCGCCGTTGCCACACGCGAGGGATAGATAGATTTTGGGGAAAGAAAAGTCGGTGTATTGGATGATAGTAATAGGCATTATTGGTGTATTGGATGATGGTAATAGGCATTATTCGCCGACACTTGACAGCTGCCGCATGCCTCCATTATTGTCCTCTACTACCGTGGCAGAATGGAATCCACGTGATGGCAGCAACGGCGACCTCAAGTGGGGACGTGGTAGATCTATATCTATACCGTGGCCTAGTTTAGTTCTCAATTTAGGATCCCTAAATTATTATAACATACTATAGTATTTTTATTTTTATTTAATAGTAATTGTCTAAATATTAATTAATTAGGCTTAAAATATTCGTCTCGTAAAGTACAACAAAACTATATAATTAGTTTTTTATTTTATCTATATTTAGTACTTCATACATGTGACGGAAAATCTTCTTTTTTATAGTAGAATTTGACTTTTTTAGACAAAGTTGAGAATCTAAACGAGGTCCATATAGTAAATTGCCAAAACTTCTGACACATTTTTCTATCGGGCCTTTTTTTTCTTCTGCCTTGCTCGATCACCTGATCGGTCTCGAGCTGCTCACCCGCCTGTCGTTCCAAACGTAGAATAAGAGTAGGAAAGAAAAGAAAAAAAAACTATAAGGTTCAGTTGTCAAGATGTGTGAGAGAGAAAAGCTGAAAGAATCTTAATACTTTTTAAAATAAATTAGAGTTTCTGATGCAAAATGTTCAAATTACGTTGGGTCTATCCGCTTCATTTTTTAACTAAACTGAATTATTATAGTTGGGCCGGCTTTCTAGTGGGCTGGACTAAACCTATGCAAGCCTTTTTTTTCCTTTCCTTTTCTTTTTCTCTTTTTTCTAAAATACAAAGATCTTCTAAAATTCATCAAAAAATAAAAAATAGAAAAATGGTACATGCTAGATCTTCCAGAATAAACATAGGTTTGGTGATAACAAAGATCTTCCAGAATACACATATGTTTTTCTAAAAAACAAAGATCTTCCAAAATTCATCAAAAAACAAAGATCTTCCTAGGGCCTGCATATAGGTTTGGTGATAATCCAGAACATGCTAGAGGTAGACCCAGAATACACAGAGGTGGCCCAGGAGTACCAGGATGATGTCCTCGTGGTCGGTGTTCCCAAAAGCCTTCATTAACTTTCCGCTCTCCAGTTCTCGCCCTAGGCAAGCCCGATGCATAACCCTTACTTTTCACCACTTATTATGTTTGTTTGGGCATTAAGTTTTGATGGAAAAGATTTACACCATATGATGCAAGTTGTATTTTAATTCAATACAGGTTTAATAGGATATTGTTATATTTATTGTCAATATTAACTTATAATACGGATGTGACTATCATCATAAATAAATTATAAAAGCATAAAACATAAATAGATATGTACCATTTACATTATTATTTGTATTTCTCCTCTCCCGTTGCAAGGCACGCGCTTATTTGTTAGTAATAGATAAATTGCTAAATATCTTTTGATAATAAAATTATCAAGAGATAAAAATATTTTTAAAATTTTCGAAATAAATCCCATAGCGATATTTTTTTTGGGACAGGAGGAGTATAAATTATTTTGTAGATAAGATTATAGACTTTTTTCCTGCTTATTTTTGGTCACATCAGATTTTCTATCTAGATTTGATTCCAATAAACTGACATGCATTCTTGGTGGTCGAGCTGCTGGATAAAAGAAAAAGTTTGGCTAAGAGCATCTCCGCCGCACCAAGAAGAGCCACCATGACGCTCGCCGCGCCGAGGGCTACCGGATCGGGGTGGGGCGCCGCCGGGGAGGGATGGGACGCCAGGGAGGGCCGTGTCAGCTCCCCTGCAGCAGCGGACGGAAGGCGTGGGGGAAGAACCGTCGGGCGTGAGGAGGAAATAGTGCCAAAGAAAATAGCTATGATGATTTATTGGGCCAATAGATCTAGGTAGTTGGTGGGGAGATTTGTTGAGCCCACAAAAAATAGATTGTTAATTAAGTAGCCTGCTTGGCCTCTAGTACCCAAATATATAATAGTTTGGGTTTAGATAGCATGCTAGAGATCCTTTGAAACAATAATTCTTTATGGAATTACGTTAGTAATAAACTTGTTGTGCCGTGTAGCCTTGTAGTCCTTTAAACTCTAGTGCATGAACAGCACTGGCGTGCATTAAGCGTGTGGTGTCGTTTTGGCAGGCCTCCTAAGCCCACAAGGCCATGCCAGCCCATCAGCCATACAAAACAAAAATCGCTGTTGCACTCTGCCAAGTATGGGCCCTGCTGCCGGTGCCACGCGTTAGGGATAGACAGATTTTGGGGGAAGAAAAGTCGGTGTAATAGGCATTTTTGGCTGTCCACAATCCATGCCTCAATTATTGGCCGTTGACATGACTAATCAATAAGCTGCCGCATGCCTCAATATGTCCTCTACTACCGTGGCAAAATAGAACCCACGTGATGGCTTAATGGCGACCTCAAGTGGGGACGGGAAGATTAGTCAATGGTTGCTTGCAGCTAAGGCTGGTGGTACCTATATTACGTTTGTATTATAGCTACTATATTATAGAACATTAGTAAAGTGAAAAACCATATATAATATAAGTAATTTTTATTATTAGTGTCCTATAAGATTTTAACCCGTGTGAGAGCACAGTAACTAAAACGAATTACTTTTATTAAATATCCTTTTTCTCTTCACTAATATTCTTAAATAATAGCTATAATTAGGCACTCTATACTCTATATATTCAGTTATGATAATCTATCAAATACTATTCTATATGCTTTTTTTCATCCTCATTGTTTTTTCTTATAGTACCTACGTGAATCTCTAATATAAATTTAGTTAAAACATTTGCTTAAACTATGATAGTTTTAGCTACAGTGTCTATTTTGATGACATAATCCTAAATTTTGATTCTTTTTCCTGAATTTTAAGCTTATCCATTCCTTAGATACAGTGGCTATTATTTACAATGTTGATTATAGTCTACCGAATTGATAGCAAAATGTTTGACTTTTGTATGAACTTTAGGATCTATCATTTTTATTTCTACTATTTTCATGAATATCAATTTGTACGCTTAATCTTTTTTAGCACCATATGTATCTAGTTGAAACATAAATAAATTTAAAGTGTATAAACTCTTATTTCACCCATTTAAAGAGTATATTAGGTTCTAGACTACCCTCTTAGTTTTGACGATGTCATAAATATTTATTTTAGCATGCACCATGGCACTCTAGATTTTTAATATATTGTATCGTATTATTATTATTTTAGAAAACAAAAAAATCTTAAAATTAATATAGTCGGTGTAGTGTCGCTTGCCTCGTTGGCGTCGGCCCGCAGTGTAGTATCGCCCTATCTGTGCGGTGGCATCATTTGGGTAGGAGCCATTGTAGATGTCATCCGTACTCGTCTCGACGTCGCCCTGTACGGGGTTGTCATTGATGTATGTGTGGGGCCATTCTGGATGCCGTCCTTACCAACTCCAAGCATCTAGACAATACCAGCCAACATACATGCAGCTGTGCAAGATTAGGTAAAACATCAGGTTTAGTTTCTCATTATGGAGGACGATGTGCATGCCATCAGCTGCCTCGCTTCTGGAATGTGCCGTCTTCGATCTCCGGTGGATGGCATAGACCATGGGATGATCCATGGGAGCTTCGGATGTTCAGAGATGAAGGAGGTGTTGATCATGAAGAAGCTATTGAACAAATCGTCCATGTCCGTTTAGCTCACGCACAACCTGCCTAAGTTGCGGTTGGTGTTCCTGATAAATTCAACCCCACCAATTTTCCACAGCTGACCAGCAAACTCTGCACACAATTGACGGAGAGCCGAGGCCTAGCGTTCCCCATGTAGTCGGTTTGTGTGTATCTGTGCCGACCAAAGATTCGGGAGCCCTTTTCTGCGTTAGCATCAGATCAGACGCTCAATTCCTCATGCACCTGGGGTCCACATCCCTTGAGACAACAAAAAGTAGGTGACTTCCCTGCCATTGATTGAAAAAACATTATTATTAAGCTAATAACAAAATATATGTGATGCTCAATAAGGATTATATCAAAACTTATTTACGCATAGGAGTCCAAGGATGTTAAAATTAAAATAAAAATTATACCTAATGCTTAATAAGTATGATATCATGTAAGTCGAGGAGACAAAAATGATCAAAACAAATAGCAGAAATGTGTAACCGTGTATGACAGCGTCTCTAGATTAATTCTGCTAACGATTCACTCATGGTGATCATCACTACGACCTTATAGGCCACAATAAGCAACCTCAAACATTCATTCATGTTGTACTACTCCAAACCTATAAGTCCCCTCATCACTGTGCAAGCAAGCAACACGGTTTAAGCAGAGTCCGCTGACACAAAAACATTGTTGGATCACGCATCCCGTCTAGATCGCCAGGAAGCAATCAACGCGAAAGCACGACAAAGCCTAACACTGGCTAACACGGTCACACCACGACGATCTCCATGTTACTTAGAGCTGCAAGCAGTTCAACAAAGAAAATAAGGGTGGAGCACGGACCTGGTGCCGATACACGCCAGGGACTTCGGGTGTCTGGCTTCCTCTTGGTTGGCCCGGCAAGGCGGTAACCACAAGACAGATGCCCGGCGGCAGGTGCCACGTGGAGCCATCCTGAGACGGCGTCGTCTTTTTTTTTCTCTCCCCGATCGAACATCTCCTTAGGCAGGTGATCCGATATCTTGCAAGAATCCCTTCCAGATGGATACATCTCGAGGACCCCTTCCAGCTCGATCGTGGTGGTTGTGCCCAGAATCGGAGACAAATCCACCGGAGGAGGCTACGCCCTGCTATGAGATCCACCGGAGGAAGGCAGATGTAGGAGAGTGATCCACCGGAGGACGTCGCAATGGAGTTCGGATGCCGGCGGCTGTGCTTGCGGTTGTGTACGGCGGGTGGCGCAAAGGAAGAAACAGACATGCTGCAGGATGGGGACTCGGTGCTAGGAAAATCGTACGTAGATTCTAAAATATTGGATTTAGTTTTTTCCTTATTTTTACCTAAATAATAATAATAATAATAATAATAATAATAATAATAATAATAACAACAACAACAAGAATAATAATAATAATAATGGCAATATGGGTAATTTCTTAGAAAATTAGAGTAGATCTAATGGTTACTAATTGCCAGAGTCTAAGATTTGATGGCCAGATATTTCTGATTAATGTGAGAGTGCCTAACATTTATTTTTTTTTCCCAGCACGTCTGGCGAGAGTTAACGTGGAGGCTTCGTTGGAGCCTCTAATTAGTAATAATAAGATTAATGTGAGAGTTCCTAATATTTATCTTTTTTCCTAGCGCGTGTGACGAGAGTTAACGTGGAGGCTTCGTTGGAGCCTCTAATTAGTAATAGTAAGACAAGTCTAATTACTAGTTGGAGTTAAAATTTAGTCTAAATTAGCTATGGTTGTCTAACAACTAACTGAAGCCTCAAGCCTTATCTTTTTAACTGGCTAGTAATTAGACCCTGTCCATGTCCCGACTAATACAATTTCTTATAGGACCTACTTAATCATAAAAGTCCTTTGTAAATTTAGGAGTATGTGTTGTAACCCAGGTTTACAATATTGGTAAGAAAAAATTTTCGGCCCCTTACGATAAATGTGAAATTTTGGAAACTTCAAAAATATTGGATCAAATTTAAATAAATTTAAATTAATTTTTAGAAGAGTTTGGCATCATTTCACTATAAAAACTCTCTATCCATCATCCATCATAAATTTATATAACATCAAATAAATAACACAATATCTCACAAAGTAGAGCCACGCCAATACGTCGAGCCGCAATAATACAGATATAATTTTTTCTGGTCCTCAGCAAAAAAGACGATATTTCAGAAATTTTGGCGATATTTCACCGAAAATGTAAACCTTGGTTGTAACAAGCCTTGCTTACTTCGATTCTATTGATGATCCATTTTCTTTCTTAAGCTCAATGAAGCAGTCGGTGCGCGGGCTCTACATAGACACTAGCTTCAATTCATTATATTTGCTGTGAGACTTGACCAATCTCTTATATATATTGCCCTCAAATGATCTACACCACTAATGGTGTAACTAACGACAGTGGCGGTTCGGACCATCACTCCGCCAGTACGGGGTCAAACTCCGCCATCACTGCTGGAATTCAGGCCTATCACTACGGGGTCAAACTACTGCCTGACAGTGACACTCATTACCGTTACTGCCGGATTAGATCATCAACTGGTAGTGACATAGTAAGTGTCACTTCCGGTTTATGCCATGACCCGATAATCTCTTTACTATTTTCACTACTGGAGGCCGGTTATTCGCCAAGTGCCTTGGGCACTCGGCAAAGTCACTTTTGCTCTTGGCAAAGCCACTCGGCAAAGGGCCCACGACGAACCCCTGATCGGCAAAGGCTTCTTTGCCGAATACCGGATGTCGGGCCGAGTGTCAAAACGACACTCGGCAAAGAAAAGCCGCCGTGACGGTGCCGGCCATGGTAACGGTTGTCTTTGCCGAGTGTCCCAGCTTGACACTCGGTCCCAGCTAGACACTTGGCAAAGACTTTTTTATTTTTTAAAAAAAATCTTTACCGAGTGCCCCAGCCAAGCACTCGGCAAAGGCTTTTTTATTTTTTTAAAAAAATCTTTGCCGAGTGCCATGGTCATGGCAATCGACAAAGCTGAGAAACTGAGGGGCCCTAAATTCCTAGCTTTTCCGAGTGCCATGGTCATGGCACTCGGCAAAAGTGCCCAGAATTTTTTGTGTTTTTTGCATTTTCATCCAAAAAAATATCAAATATATAATAATTATCACAAATATATCACAAATATCACCAATATCACATCTGTATCACAAACGACCACATTTATCACAATGTATCACAAAACACAAGTCATAAATATATCACAAGTTCACAACGAAGTCACAAGTTAAGTTCACAAGCAAGTCGCAAATATCGGTAGCAAATCACAAGTTCACAACCATAGCACAAACATGTCCACGCTGCTTACGGCGACGGTCCGTGTTGAGATGACCCAACGTACAATCCCGGCAACCCTCCGAGGTGAAAAGGCACCTCATTTGACGCTGCCGATTGACGCTGCATAAAGAAGAAGATATTGCATGTGTGAAACAAGATAAATATATATCCAAGCAGTACATTACTTCTTCTACTACCCCCACCACCACACCACTACCACCACCACCACATCATCACCACCACTACCACAACCACCCACCACCACACCACCAGCACCATCACAGCACTACCACTACCATCACCACCACCAGCACACCACATCACCATCACTATCACCATCACCATGACCATCACATTTATAGTCCACTAGGTTCCACTAGGTTTGACCCTAAGCATTAGCATAGAAAGTAAAACATTCGTACTGATACTCACCAGAGTAGATTCAGGACGAGGTAGAGGTGAAGGTGGAGCAAACAGCATAGGTGGGATCGCTGTACCCTGCTGCTCCGCAAGACTCGTCATGAACTTAAGCATCTCTACCAGCTGCCGCTGATCATGCTCCCACTGGGCCTCCAAAGCCTCCAGCCTTTGCCATTTAGCCTGCCACACGGCCTCCATAGCCTCGAGCCTCTGCCGCTCGACCTCCCGTTGGGCCTCCAAAGCCTGCATTAATTCACTTTAATATATTCCTAACTTACTCTGTTATATATATAACTGATAAAGTAACTTGTGTTTAATTACATGTTTTTCTTTTTCATTTTCTCACTATAGACATGATATATACAGAGGTTCTTGTTAAATTTGAACACTAGCATTTACTATGGAGGTTCTTGTTGCACCCTATATCTTATGATGCCATGAACCTAAATTTACATTTTTAAATTATAATCTTCTTAACGGATATAGATTTGTATACTAAAGTTAAAATAAAACTCTTGCACTTATTGTATCTTTTATTATATATCCTTTGTATATTTTTAGTATAATATATAATTACTTCTTGATCTAAATGAATGGTAGAGGTAGCAAAGGTGTAGCCACATGTGGTCTGCACGGCTGCACCAAATTCTCCCACTTCCAAAGATGTTTGAATATCTTTTCAAGAAATTATATTTGTGTTGGGGCTCCCTTTGCCATGATCCGACATCTTTAAAAGCCATAATTTTGGGGGCCTTCGGGGATCACTCGAGAGGGGGAAGTGCTCTTGGGAGGACTGAAGCTACCGTAGGATGAGTCCAATATGGTTTTGCTTTCTCCTATGTATGAAAGGACCTTTATTTATGAAAAAAAGGAATATGCCTAGGACTTGGCTAGGAAATAAGGGACACCTCAGCACGCCATCTCTAAGTTGAGCACTATAAATAAAGACCCCCTAGATGCAACAGGAGAGCAGTCTTGCCTCTCCCATTTTGCTTGTGTCTTCGACCCTATTTGCTTTCATCCCAAGCCAAGAGCAATAATTTGCAACAATGGTTATATTATCAATGTAGATATATATAACATTATGGTTAGAATGTATAAATATATCTAAAGTAAATATATGTCCTGGTCATTAATGAATTTTAAACCATTTATTAGTACCATATATTTGCTTTAATCAATTTTAAATATACTAATATTAATTGAATTGGGTATTGTTTATATATACATGATTTATATGCTTTACAATCATCTAAATATATTATGTTATAGAAATGTTGACAATTTATATGATCATTTGAGGTTATTTTGGTTTTTTGAATACTGCATATTTAAGTACTTGAGTAGATTATCTATGGTAATAGCAACTATATAATTAGACATAAATTTAGATCATGTTTCTTAATGGGATAGGGATAAGTAGGTAATTTAAGGCCCTGTATGGTAGGACTATCCCAACTCCCAATCTTTTAGCACTTAGGAAAATTGACCTCATCATAATGATATATAGACACGCGTATCCATTGGCCAAACCAAAGGAAGAAGGATGTGGATAAGAATAAGCAGAGGATAGTGTTTCAGATGCAAATGCACATGAGAAAGAAAATATCAAAGTGGTTGGGGTGATTTAAAATTGTCTAGGATTCCTGATGCAAAATTAGCTTCTATATTTCTAGAAGGAGATTTTATAAAACATTGGAGGCAGTCAACAAATATATATGCTCCCAACTTTGTTTAGTCACTTGGAAAACTCATTAATTTACCAAGTGAACTTTTAGAAACTGTTGGACATGCTCTTATGGTGTCATAGATAGTCATTTCAGCTTTCATTGAGGCACTCAAGGTGTTGTTTTTTATTATGCCAAAGAATTCTAAGTATAATAGTAGTAGTAGTATTTTATAAAAATATAGAGTGCTTAAAATTAAATTACAAATATTGATGTAATCTTATAGTTAAAATTTACTAACTTATTCAAAATAACTAATTACAAAATATTTATGATCACTGAGTATTAATCTAATTTCAAGTGAAATATCAAAGTCATTGTTATATGGTTGTTTTATGTGAACATTCTTCATCATTGATAAGCTATTAAAGTAAATACTTATCCTAATGGATACATATTTACCTAGTCTACATTAAGGAATATAACATTATGCTTACTTTTAACTTATTAGTAGTATAAATGTGTGATTTTTAAAAATATATATAGCTTACTTTATGTATAATTGATTATCTTTCATAATATATATTTGTTATTTACATATAGATATTTGGGATATTTTTATTTATTTTTATAAGGGTTGAGTTGGATAATTTACTATATAGTACCTTTTGTAACTACACGTATGAGTAATTTGAGTGCAAACTTAGGGGTTACATTTCATTATCTTTTATAAAGTAGAGGTAGGTAATTTAAAAAAATTTATAGGTTATTTTAAATTGTCTTTCATAATGTCTGTGGTCTACACTTTAGCAATAAATACATGTGTAATTTAGATGCAAATTTTGAAGTTATTTTGATATATATTTCAATCAATGACGATGAAAACAACATGAGACACAGACGAACATCGTATAGATGGACTTCTTATTCCATATAGTCGACAAAAATTGTCTTGTTTTTTATCGGCTATCTGGCACATGTATATCTTATTTGTTGAGGTCGATTGATTATATATATGATGCGTTTGGTTCCATCTATTAGATTTTTAATTAGAAGATTTACCAATCGTGAAAAGTACCAATCTTATTTTATTAATACATTCGCCAATCAAAGTTAATAGCAACGGCTGATCAAGATTCCCGTGCGGCCAAAGTTTGTTTTTTCTAGGCCAATTTATTTATCTATAACGGATGGAGGTGACTAATAATCTTTTAAAAAACAAAATAGATCTTATTGTTTTGCACCGTACAATGAGATATTTGCCGGCCTGTTTTTCCTATATATATAAAATAGATCTAACGGTTAAAGATAGTTGGAGTCTTTAGACTAATGGCTAGATATTTTTGATTAATATGATAATTTCTAACATTTATCTTTTTCTTCAAACATTTCTAGTGAGAATTAACACGGAGGCTCCGTTAGAGCCTCTAATTAGTAATAGTAAGATAAGATTTATCTTTTTTCCTACCACTTCTGGTGAGAATTAACGTGGAGGCTCGGCTCTAGTTAGTAATAGTAAGATATCAATATTACATTTGAGTCAAGGAAAATCAGTAAAAGATATATATTGACATCACGTAGGGCGTTATAACAAGAAACGAACACCATCACATAGCTTTTGTTGAGATGACGAACAAGACCAATGTGGGAGAAGAATGAAAACAAACGTCCACTACACAACAATCAGGAAGCAAGCATTCTTCCATGGGAAAACAAAAGGGAAAAAAGGGAAAATGTCACAATAGCCGCCACAATTGACAGTGACCGTGTCAAACCAGTTCATCTCCGATGATGTGTTTCTCAGAGGATGGAGACACCCTGTTGTATACCTCGGAAGTAGATGAAGTCGTGGCATTGCCATTGTGGGCTTCAGAAGGTGGTGGAGCGCCATTGTTCTTTGCTTCCCGGTTCGGAAGCTCCTCTCTCTGCAGCATCTCCGAGAAGGTCTCCAACCCCATGTAGAACCACAGGAGCCAGACATAGAAGAGGAACTCCCCGCCTGAGCCTAGAGCCTTGGCATGCAGGTATCCTCTACATCTGCTGGCGGAGAAGCAGAGCATCTCTATCCTGACGCCGTGGATGACGTCCCACATCTTGTCGTCACCTAGATTTTGTAATCCTTGGGCAAGATCCCAGGCATCTTGGATAAAATTTTCATCACAGACTCCATTGATGGACTCTTCTTTTGGACCTTCCCTTCGACTCCTCTTCACCATCTTCTGATTTCTCTCTCCCTGACTTATTCTGCATGGTACTAATTACTTTCTTTTGTTTCTTGCTCGTTGTCCATTTCGTTCCCATACATACACGTATGGCGGAACACGCGAGGGACAGCAACGTCTCTCGCTCCTCTGCTACGTGTCGCCTCTCCGTCTTCTCCTTCGTCCAGTACCAGTACACGTCCTGCCAATTAAATGGAGCGCGCCAGGCCAGGCCAAAGCCCTCCAGTGGTGGAGTGGACGGTGATCAAGCCGGCCGGCGAGGAGGGAGTGCGGCGTTGCGTGGGAAGGACGTACCCGACCTGCAGCTAGCTAGCTAGCTGTCGATCGGTAGCCGACCATGGCGGGCACGCCGTCGCCGTTGCAGCGGTGGGCGCCGACGCCGAGCCCGTCGCGGCAGCTATGGGGGGCCCTGGGGCAGTGGCAGCGGCACGCCCATCGGTCCTTCATTGTCATTGTCATTGTCAATGTCAACATTACATTTGAGTAAAGAAAAATGTTAACATTACATTTGAGTGAAGAAAAATGTGTAAAAAATAGCGACATCATGTAGGGTGTTATAACACCGTTACATAGCTTTTACTGAGATGACAATCGAGACGAATAGGGACAAGAATGACAACAAAACGTCCAGACCACAACAACCATGGAGCAAGCATTCTTCCATGGGAAAACAAAAGGAAAAATATTATGAAAATGTGTCAAAATAGCCTCCACGATCGGGAGCGGCCGTCAAACCAATTCTTCTGCAATGAAGCGATTCTTGGAAGATGGAGACACGCTGATGTTTACCTCGGAAGTAGATGAAGTCGAGGCGTTGACATTGTGGGCGTCGGGAGGCCATGGAGCACCAACGTTGTTTGCTTCCCGGTTTGGAAGATCCTCTCTTTGCAGCCTCTGCGAGAAGGTCTCCATGCCCATGTAGAACAGGAGGAGCCAGACGTAGGATAGGAACTCCCTGCCTGTGCCCTGAGCCATGGCGTGAAGGTATCCTCTGCATCTGCACCCAGACTCCATAACAAATGTAGCTCCATGCAGCGACACATCAATGTGTCCCTGTTTCTTCTAGTGTCCACCAGTAAACCCTGCAGCCAGATCGAGGCCTTGGTTGAAGTGGATCGCCGATATTGCGTACACATTTTGTAGGATGGATGGAACAAAATACACAGTACTGAAATTAGCCCGTAGGGATGAACCAATAAAATGTCAGTATTACACCGAGCCGGGGAAAAAGAGGTAAAAAATAACAGTTAATATTACACAGGTGGAATGCATTGTAACAAGAAATGAACACAGTTGCAAACATTTATTGATACGAGGAGCAACCAGGAGACGAGAAATATCATGACGACAAAAGTCCACAACGACCAGTAAACACCGCTGAGAAAGCAAAAGGAAAGAAAAAGTTACAAACACACGTCGAATTTTGAACAAACTAGCCTCCAACCAGCTCCACTTGTCAAACTATGTCGGCGATGGGAATCTTGGAATTTGATGTAGACGCACCGGTGTGGAGGCGGGAAATTGACAAAGTGCCGCGACTGCGGATCCTGGAAAGCGATGAAGTCGTGGCGTTGCCATTGTGGGCGTCAGAAGTAGCACCGTTGTTGTTTGCTTCCTGGCTTGGAAGCTCCTCCCTCTGCAGCCTCTCGGTGAAGGTCTCCATCCCCATGTAGAACAATAGGAGCCAAACATAGGAGAGGAACTCCCCGCCTGAGCCCAGAGCCTTGGCGTGCAGATATCCTCTGCATCTGCTGGCAGAGAAGCAGAGCATCTCCACCCAGACGCCCTGGATCACTTTCCACATCTTCTCCTCATCACCCAAAGCCAACAACTCCTGGGCAAGAGCCCAGGCTTTAGTGACGAAATTTTGTTGACAGCCTTCCTCTTCTAGTTCTTCTATGTGACTGTCCTCCAAGCCCGACTCCTCTTCAGAACCTTGTTTCCACTCCTCATCTTCAGAAGCTTGTGTTGACTTGTCCAGAATGCTACTGACTACTCTCTCTATAATCCCTTCCTCTTTCACTAGTTCAGGATTCCACTGACTCCTGCTTATTGGATTCCGCTTGCTGTTGGTGAAGATATTCTTAAGCTCTTTCATGGCAGTTCGGACTCGTCTGTACACACTCTGCCTGTCGTCCATGAGGATATCCTTGAGGTCTTTGTAGGCGGTGGCAAACAAACTCGGCTTGTTTTCCCCAAGGATATCCTTGAGCTCATTGTAGGCAATTGTGAAGAGATTCCTCCTAGTGCCAGGCAATAGCATCTCAGGATTAACAAACAATAGATACACCATGTAGTTGGACATCATCCTGCACTGGACAGCACTACAGTGTGGCGATCCTTGGCTACATACATTTTCATTAGTCCTGGTTGGAATAATATCCTCTACCTCCAGACACTCAAGCAGACTCTGCCATGTCGATTGGACCTTAGCAAAGTTACATACTCGTATATGCTCTGAGAACGGGCTCAAGAAGAAGCAGAAATCCGTGGCAATGTGCCAGAGGAGGACACTCTCATCGAATGGCCTCTTTATGCT
This sequence comes from Bothriochloa decipiens, assembly GCA_023333625.1. Classification (NCBI taxonomy): domain Eukaryota; kingdom Viridiplantae; phylum Streptophyta; class Magnoliopsida; order Poales; family Poaceae; genus Bothriochloa; species Bothriochloa decipiens. The sequence goes on along the minus strand of CM041647.1, from coordinate 38,817,200 downwards.
CCAGTCCAGCTTGTCTCCATAGCACTCAAGTGCCCACTGGCCCCTGTTGTCGTTGAACTTGTGGTAGCTAGCAGCGTTATGTATTTTGTCTTCCCATCCAGTTTTGACATACTGAAGAACCAACTGCGTGATGGTACCGGACGAGAAGCACGACCTCATGCACCAGTGTTGGTCGAGGAAATCCTTGCATCCAAACTGACGTACAATCCACATCTTCTTGTGGTGCTTTTTGTTGCGGGCAAAGTATCCTATGAGGTTATATTGAGCCACCGTCTCTGGCCACTCTGTCTTCTTAGGATTAATCTCGAAAATTTCAAACCCGATGGAATAAACTTCTAGCACAGCGGTACAACAGAATATGGCATATGTAATCTTGACATCAGTATCACTGTAAGCTTCTCTTTGACTCCTGTGGAAGAGACCGATGGATGCCCACGGTAGGTACATACGTGACATCTGTAACCAACTGCGATTAAAGAGTGTTTTCCCTAGTAATGATAACCCCCGCAAGTCAGTTCTCTTTACTTTGGTGTAAAGAAAGATGAAGGCACTAGCTAGCCCTTGTCGCACGGGGCCATATACCTTTTCCACTCTCTCTTCGCTAAGCACCCAAAAACATTTAAAGATACTAAGCCGAAGAGGATACGGAGAAGGTAGATCTATAAATAGCTTATATGCCTCACCCTCCAATATCCTTCTTAGATGCCATTCCCTTTGTCTGAGTTGTCGGCGGTTTTGGAGGAACTGATATCATCGCGTTGTTGTGATGGAGGGTGATCGCTGCCCTCCACAGGATCCCTTGAATAGGCTTCTTCTCTTTGTTCTCCAACAACAGCCGTCCCTCCTTTCACGTACTGCTCCAACGTATCCTTGTCACCTTCATCTTGTTTTCCTGTCCATTTACCGGGGGTCGCTAGAAATACATTTAATTTATTACTCCCTCTGTCCTCAAATAATTTAATTTTGTAAAATCTGTGCAAGCCAAACTATCTTAAGTTTGACTATATAGGAAATACTCCCTCCGTCTCTAATAAATCAATTCCTAAAATTCGTGCTAATTATTTTTTTAAGTTTGACTAACTTTATAAAAAAGAGAAATAATATTTACGATAAATCTAATGATACTAATTTGATAACATACATCTTAACGGTTTTTTTAAATCCGGACAAAGTTTAAAAAGTTTGACAATTCTAGAAATCTATTCTTTCAGGGATAGAGAGAGTAATAACAACATTTATGACATAAATTGAACATATTATAAAAATATATTCTATAGTATATCTAATGATACTAATTTGATATCATAATTCTTATGCTTTTTTCTAGAAATATGGAAAGAGTATGATACCAAGGCCAACAGAATATGGAGATGAAATGCCTATGAATAGGGGTGGATCTAGCGGTGGGCGGGAGGGGTTCGAGCCCCCCCACCCCTACTATCGCCAAGCCCACAGGCCCCCATGAGCCCCTCCAAAAAGTTTCTTCCATGGAGGATGAGCTGTGTAGAAAGAAGCTGAGGTCGCTAACGGGTGTTTGAAGGTTGAAGACGATGTGGGAGCCATCACTTGGGCCAGCAAGTCGAAAGGGCTTGCATGTTATCCTAATTCTTGCCTCGCCTGATGGCCTTTAACTCAGCCCAAGAAAGCCTAATGGCTAGCCTCTTCTCTCAATCGACTGAATCGGCTAGACACTTAGCACCGAGCGACAGCGCCCTGCCGCTCTTGCCCAAGCGGCCAAGCCCCCAACTCACGCGAGGTTTCAAACCGGCGGCAGCGAACCCTAGGGGCGAGCAGCACAACCAGCAAGCAAGCACTGGCGACATTCCGACAAGATGCGTGTGGATGTGGGATTAAGTGGATCCATTCATCCACGAGACTGCAAGGCGGCAACCATGGGTGGATTTCTTTCTCTTCAGCTCGATCTATTTTGTTGTTCTCTTCTACATGATCTATTTCTTTCTCACTACAAATTAAATATAAACCTTATTGTAGACAATTAAATATACCTTCATATTCTTGTGCTTGGACAACAGCCCGTGCTCCTTCCACGTACTGCTCTAACGTATCCATCTCACCTTCATTTTGTTTTACTATTAATTGACGGCCGTCAGAAATATATTTAATTTATTACACCTGTGTCTTGAAATAATAATTTCATAGAATCTGTGCAAATCAAGCTTCCGTTTGAGTAACAATATAGGAATGAGTTCGAACGTCTACTCCCTCCGTCCCAGAAAGGATGACGTTATGGGAAGCGTACCGGTCAAACTTTCTCAACTTTGACTAGATTTATACAAAATACGTGCAACATTTATATCTCTAAATAAATTTATTAAAAAACTAGACTTAAAAATCTTTCCGATGATACTAATTACTTAGCATAAATATTTATATATTTTAATATATAATTATCGGTATTTTTAAAATGTTGTCTTCTTAGGAAGCGAGAATAACATCTATTTTAGAACGAGGGAGTATAACATAAAATGAGCATTAAAAATATACTCTATGATATATCTAACGATATTAATTTGATGTTTTGATGGTTTTATCTAGAAATTCGGTTAAAGTTTAAAAGTTTGACTTAAGAAAAATCTATGAACCTATTTATTCAGGGATAGAGGAAGCATGATACTAATTAAGCGCACCAGAGAATACGAAGATAAAATGTATATATATACAAATACTATAGGGAATTGAATTAGGGATATATATATATATATATATATTTATACCATGCAGGGCATCCTTTTTCCTTTGTCTGCTTCGTCTTGGACAGCCTTGGATTGGATGGATATCGCCGCTGCCTTGTGGTGGTGGAGCGTCTTCCGCAGAAGCCATTGCTTCATCTTGTCTTTGCTCATCAGCTCCAGCATTTTGTTCTCGGACAGAGACCTTTGCTGGTCGTTGCAGCAACACGTAATCCTCGAGGAATTCCAGGTCTTGTTTTCGTTCTGCCGTCCTCTGAGTAGCAGGTGAGCTGACGAGGCTTTTGATGCTCGCCCTCATGAGATCTAATGGCTTGGCGAAGCATTTGAGGACTCCAGGGACGAACAGCAGGATTGCTGCCTGCAACAGCCTCTTGTCACCGCCTTGTGGCCAGGATTTGAAAAAGACGTAGATGGCCACGGTAATCTGAGATACCGCAGTGAGCAGGTGTCGGCTCCATAGCTCGTTGTCTTCGATGTTGTAGGCGGTGATGCCGTCATGTCCGCCAAGGTGGATGAGGAGGATAGGAGCCCACACCACCTCTAGCATGCTCTTGCTTCCACGATCTTGATCCTTATGGCGGTTGAAGAGAGTGGCAAGGGCATATATCGCGATGGCATCACCGCCAAGGTATGCCAACCACATTGGGAATCTAATCCATCCTGGAATGGCGCGGGTACGCAAATAGGTGAAGATTAAGAGAAGGAATTGGACAACAAGGCTGCAGAGGACGAGGATTCGCATCTGCGACTCCTCCCACCAGTGCATAGCACTCGTGAGACCACCCATCTCTCTCTGTCCCTCTCTCTCACACACACAGAGAAAACACACGCGGATGCGAAGAGATATGGGAGAGATGGAGAAGTGATAGATCCAGTATTCCGGTACAGGCTCACCCGCTGATCCGGCGACTTATATATATTGGCACAAGATTAGCGACGCACAGGCAGCATTGCCGTGTGAATTTGTGCTTGATTATATAGAAAACCGGCCGGCAGGATTGCACAAGCATGACCGAGGGTTGCTGTCTTTTTGACGGACTCAGTTATATTTATCAATTATTTAGGCGCTCTAAGTGCCAGCCAGGTTGGCTAAATCATATTTTTTTCTTGACTTGCTTATCATCAAACACCCTAGGTCCCGTCTTATATTAAAGTATATACGATATACACAGCAGGACCTAGCTACCTAATGGGCATAAACAACACACAACTTGGTTATGTAAAACATGACCCCAATCTCAACATGGAGATGCATGTATATAACGGTGAGAGTGTATACTCTTTTCAGACCCGGAGTCCTGGTTCACTGTTTTTCGGATTGGTACAGGTTCGACTAGTTATTAATATAGAATAAAATGCACCGGAGGTCTATATCATCTAGCTCCACCAACTTTGCAATTGCATTTTTTAACTCCCTAGACATTGCAAGTCTTTTATGTTTGTACTTTGCAGAAACCTCCCCCTTGTTTCCTTTTCCCTCGCACGCTTACCCCTCCTCATCCTCTAAGCGCACAGGAGCGTGCAGCGCGAGCAAGCGGCAAGCCAGACAGGGGCCTGGAGCAGACGAGCGTGCACAGCCAGGATACCGACCTGGAATCCAGCCTGCTGATCAGCTGATGGGTGCTAGACACGCGCTGCTGACAAAGGTGACCCTGTCGGCGATTCATGTGTATGTATCATCACAACATGCCTGTCTGAGTGGGTGAGCCACTAATGGTGTAACTAACGACAGTGGCGGAGCCAACTACTTTTGTGGGTTCGGGCCATCACTCCGCCAGTACTACTAATCATTATCGTGTCGGAAGCAACCATCTGTCACACTTCACTTTTCAGGATAAAAGTAGAATGTATAAATAGCCTTATATGCGTCCCAGGAACAGTCGCGCATATAGGATGACAAATTACAAAGAGTATCGTCACCATGTTTATTACATAGCGAAACCAATATTTATTACAGAGTATTGCGCATAAATAATAAATAACCAAGATATCTTTATTGCGAAAGCTCCACACAGAGATATGTCAACTGGTGAACATCAAGCCTAGTACTCATCACGATAGCTTTCATTCCAACCTTCATCTGTTACCCATCCGGGATTTACCAAAATTGAAAGTAAAGCAAGCGTAAGTACACAACCGTACTCAACAAGCATAACATGGGTTAATGAGGCTCAAATAAGCTGACACTATTTGACTGCATTTAGCTTTTATAACTTAATCATATTAAAGCATAGCATCAAGGTAGTGATAATTCCCATATTCTCATGATAAAATAACATTAACCAGTGTGTAGCAAAAACGACATTAAGATGCACACATTAACAATTTGAGAACCATTATCTTTTGTAAATGTGTCAAGGCCGCCCTAACCGAAGGGCACGGACAATATATTGATTTAAACTCTGATCAGAGGTGTACACTTTCACTGTGAGTCATGTTTTGCAACTGAGTAGACTTATAACTTCTAAACCACCACAAAACATATAAAGCCTCCTATAGGTTCTCCTAACCAATCAGAGATACGGAAATACCGTTGTGTTAGGAACTCCTCTTCCAATATGGCACACACCTACCTGGCTATACTCATAAGGATAGAGGCAGTCCTAAACCCCAACTTCCAGACCACCAACCAGCTAGAAAAGGGCCTACAAGTGACTAGAGCCAGAGCCATATAGCCCTCACAGCTGTACGGATTCTCCATGATAAATCACTTACAGACAAAAGTCCATGTTTGTCAAAAGTCATCGTTTTCGTTAATAGCATAACACACATCAAGTTATAAGATCATGACCATTAGATCACTAGCATCATAACTACCCAATGCAACCCAAAAGGTTCAAGGAATCAGGATATCAAAGCTGGTCATAATCTCTAGGTCATCAAAGACACATGCATATGAATGATTATTTATAGTGAATAGGTAACAAGGATGGTCCATGCTATACTTGCCTTGATTCACAAAGTCCTGCTGATCCTGCTGATCCTCAAAGTAGCCTTGCTCAGCAAAAACCTCACCGTCTGAACTCGAAATTAACATTCAACACCAGACAATCCAATCGAGCATACATACACGAAGCAAACAAAGAGCTATTAGAGGAACAGTACATTAATCTCATCAAAATAGAATAAAAAGGTTATAAAAATATTCTACTCGTTTCTACGATTACACAGACGTCAAGTTCACCGAAATCAGACTTATAACGGCGAAGATATGAATTTTCAAAGATTTCCTGTATATAAATAAATACTTTAAATATAGGCTAAAAATATAAACTTTCCAAAATACTTCAAAAATAGTACCACTGCATAGATTATGAAATTATGAATCTAACGCAATTTGAACGGACCAAATCTGAGTTAAAACGTGAAAGTTATAAGCTTTTAAAGATAATGGTAAAACTGTAAATAGCTGAAAACGTATTCTGAACTGAAACGGAAAAATACGTTTTTCAGAGAAGAAAACGTATTATGGAAGCAGTTATAAAGGAAATACGCTTTCCAGTGGACAAAGCGTATTATGGATCTGTTAAGAAGAATTTACGCTTTCTCGTGGAGAAAACGGATTATGACCACGGCGTCAGGGACTCTTAACAGAATACATCAAAACCTAGGGGGTTTTTAGCAAATCTGCCACGCGAAGGGTTACGGTGTAATTCTGGCCGTCCAATTCAGAATTGACGACGCAGATCCATCGCGTCAATCGGGCTCGCCGGGGACGACGCCCGACACGGCGGCGGCCACCGCCGGCGGCGAGAAAACTCGCCGGAGTTCATGGAACTCGCGGCTCCGGTCACCACAAACCACAAGACCGGTACCAAACGAATGGGGAGCTTACACCGCGCTCACCTATGAAGTCAATGGAAACCGAGGCGATGCGAGGATGGCGTGCGGCTCGGAGCGGCGGCCGGCGGCGAGCTGCACACGATAAGAGCTCGAGTTAGTCAAAATTCGACCAAAAGAACCTCACCAACGTGCTCTGGGGACCAAGGAAAGGCTTGCCGACCGGTTAATGGCAAAGATGAACCGTCGATGGTGGGGAATTTGGAGTTTTGGTGGCCGGCGGAAGAATCGGCGGCGGCTAGGGTTCCAGCGTCGGCGCTCGGGCGAAGCGAGTCGAGGCGGCTGGCTAGGGTTGCGGGCGAGTTACGACGCGCGATGAAGGCTTAAATAGCCTAGGGAATGAGGCGCTGGACCGGGCGTGGCGTGGCGGCGCGAGTCGCGCGGGGTCGGTTTCGGCGTCCGGGTCACGGCCGAGTCGGAGGAGGACGAAGGCGACGCGGGGCCCGCTGGTCAGTGTCTGGAGGGAGCGGACGCGGACGACGCGATCGTCGTCTTGATGGGCTGTGGCCCGACGGCCCAAGAAGGAGGGCGAAGTCGGAGGGGGGAGGCGCTGGCGCCGGTTGGGCCGGAGCGGAGGCAGGGAGAAGCAGGCCGCCGGCAGGCCGAGCGGGCCGAAAGCCAGGAAGGAGAAAAGAAATGGTTTTCCATTTATTTGAAACATTTTCAAAGCAATTTCAAATGAATTTTGAATTCCAAATCAAATTCAAACATCACACAAGAAAAATATGCACCAGCATGAATGCTCAAGCATGTTTCTACCATGTTGCAACTTCATTTTCATAAAAACATTTATTTTGCCATTTATTTATCCACCCAAAATCATTTTGACTATTTATATATATATATATCTTTGGAAATTGAAAACTAGGGTGTTACAAATCTACCCCCCTTAAGAGAATCTCATCCTCGAGATTGGTGTTGCTTACTCAAACAACTGCGGATAAGCTGCCTTTAGTGCATCCTCTGTTTCCCAAGTTGCTTCAGCCTCTGAGTAACGGTTCCACTGCACCTTACACATTTTAATAACCTGGCTTCGGATAACCTTTTCTGCGGTATCTAAAATCCTTACTGGAAACTCTTCATACGTGAGATCATCCTTAACAGTAAGTTCCTCCAAAGGCAAATGTTCCTTCTTGGGTACACGCAAACACTTCTTCAGTTGAGACACATGGAACACATCATGCACTCCAGCTAAACTCTCAGGTAACTCCAATTGATAAGCCACTTCACCACGTCTCTTTAAAACTTTAAAAGGACCAACATACCTTGGTGCAACTTTCCCTTTCTGGTTAAACCTCTTCACACTTCTCATAGGAGATACCTTCAAATACACGTAATCACCTTCCTTGAATAGCAATTCCCTTCTCCAGGTATCTGCATAACTCTTCTGGCGAGATTGTGCTATCCTCAGATTTTCCCTAATGACTCGTACCTGTTCTTCTGCGGTTCTCAGAACATCTGTCCCAAACAATTGACTTTCCCCAGTCTGGTTCCAAAACAATAGTGTCCTGCACTTACGCCCATACAGAGCTTCAAATGGCGCCATCTTGAGACTCTGTTGATAACTATTGTTGTATGAGAACTCTGCATAACATAAATTCTTATCCCAACTGGTACCATACTGTAACACGCAAGCCCTCAGCATATCCTCCAAAATCTGATTAATCCTCTCAGTTTGTCCATCAGTTTGTGGGTGATATGTTGTACTAAAATTCAACTTTGTTCCCAGTGAACTATGCACTGCTTCCCAAAAATGAGATGTGAATTGAGTACCTCTATCTAATACGATCTTCTTTGGAACACCATGCAAACACACTATCCTTTCCAAATACAACGTAGCCAACTGAGGTCCAGTATAGGTTATCTTCACAGGCAAAAAGTGAGCAACCTTAGTCAGTCGATCAATTATTACCCAAATGGAATCATAACCGCTCTTAGTTCGAGGTAAACCTGTTATAAAGTCCATACCGACCTCTTCCCACTTCCATTCAGGTATCTTCATTGGCTGCAATAAACCAGCTGGTCTTTGATGTTCTACTTTCACCCGTTGACAAGTATCACATAACTCAACATACTCTGCTACATCCTTCTTCAAACCAATCCACCAGTACTTTTGCTTGAGATTCATATACATCTTAGTACTTCCTGGATGGATAGAATAAGCCGACTCATGTGCCTCACGCAGAATCATCTGACGAAGAGCTTTGCCCTCCGGAACACATATCCGGTTACCATACCATAAGGTACCTTCTTCATCAATGCGGAAACCAGGTGCCTTCTCTGCTGCTAACTTCTTTGCTATATACTTGAGATCCTCATCTTCCAACTGA
>CM041647.1:38770654-38793319 GCA_023333625.1 Bothriochloa decipiens | reverse complement strand
AGTGTACATAACGTATGATTCGAGCGTGCGTGATTACACGGAGACTATTCAGTATGGGAAACAGTCCATACTCTGCTGCTTTGTTGATTGAAAGGTTTGTATACATAGGGAACATATCTAGCGCAAAACAACCTCTTTGTGTAAACTTGCAAATTTTTAATCTGGGTCACATGATGTTGATTCAAAGGGCACAGGGGATTAGGTAATTTTGCGTTTAACCGCCCGCTCCCAATCACACTTTTGCAAATCCCCCCTCCCCCCTCTCACCTCTCCCCCGTGCCCCCTTGGTATCAACATCATGTGACCCAGATTACAAGTTTGCATGGTTTGTACGGAGAGGTTGGTTTGCACTAGATACGTTGTCGTATACATATTGTCGTGTACTAATTATCTTTTAGAATGACAGAGGATGATAATGTAGATGGAAAATTAGAAGTTAATTTATGTATATTTTAGAATGATGGAGGTGGGTCATGTAGATGCAAAATTAGAAGTTACTCTTTTTTTACAATGATGGAGGTGGTTATTTTTTTTTTTGTAAAACATAACAGATCTAACAATCATTGGTAGTACTGATTATTAGATAATAAAAAATAAAAATCGGATTAATCTATTTTATAACGCGTGTGGTAATAACTAACATGATTGCCTGTTCTTTTGCGCTATATATTATTATATTTGATGGATTGTTATTTCGTACGTGGGCTAAGTGTTATGTGTAGGCGAACGTATATTATTTTTGGGATCGTAAAGCCAGTGAAATTATTCAATCATTTTATTTTATACATGGTATGGGTAAGCTATCATAAAAATTTCATAACAATTGGAATAAAGAAACTAACTCTATAAATTAGTTACAGAAAACTATAGAGAAATCTAGATCCACATTTCTAGCAATAAAATTACAAACTTGGTTTGGCATTTTTATGTCTTTTATTTGATTTGTTATGATTTTTATAAAGTTTTAGTCGATTTAGATAAATAACAAATTCGCAGCAAAATAGAAAAAGGACGTCAGGCCGAATTCGGCCCACAGAGGCCTAGGCATGGCGACAAAACAGGCCCATGCACGGAGACCTGGATTGCGGGGCGATTTTTGTAAAGTTTGAGGTTTTTTCTGCAAAATTGATTGAGAGGAGTATTGCACTGCGGGTTGATTTGGGTAAAGTCTAAGGTTTTTTCTGCAAAATAATCAGGTCTCACACGATCTGGGCCTGTCGACGCACCCGATCCGACGGCGGGGAATTGCAGGCGACATGGCCTGCTTCCCTAGCCAGAGTCTCTCCTGCGGATTCGTTATGAAGAGATGGTTCGTTTTTATGAACAAAATCAGATATACATATTTTCAAACATACAACAACACCCTCTATTTTAAATTGCTAAGTTATTTTGTTTTTTCTAGATACATAGCTTCTATTATATATCCAGATATAGTATATATGTAGGTCTATGTGAATAAAATTATGAATATAGAAAAGACAAAACGACTTACTATTTTTTGCGAAAAAACTTACAATTTGAAATTGAGAGTAGAAACAATAAGCTAAATAAATGAACATATTTATTATAGGGATGACTTGAAGTGTTTACAAGTTAGTACTAGAAAAAGAACTATTAATCCGAATATTGTTCATAATATGTCAGGTTATTCAAGCACGAATTTTCAGAATGTACAAGCACGATATTCAAGATTATTGAGATGGATCCACCAATGATATTGAAAGGTTACATCACTAGCAAAATAGTAGAATTCTCCTAGTGTTTTTAAATAGTAATAAAGCACTATCACTAGTCATAACATATGTAAATCTCACTAGCAGGCATTTAGTAGGGAAAGTTAATATTAAATTTTAAATGCTAAAATACTAAGAAAAGTCGACATCACTAGAAAAAGTCTAAAATTCTGGTTGTGCTATCAGCCACCCAATTCCTCGACCCTACCGTATTCCTGCATTGAAATTTCGCCATGTCCTTTTCCATTGGTTTTTTTTTCCATTGACACTAATCTTCCCAAGCCGTTTCCAATGTTTGAGCATGTTGGTGTAAGCGAAGAGGTACTATACGGTGAATAAGACGAGGAAGAAGATAAGGATGAGGAGGAAGACGGTGACGACACAACTAGATAGGAGGATGATAGCAACGATGATGCCATGACGACTGAAATAGTTGCTACACTTGTGTCTTTGCTGAACCTTGGGCTACTCCTGTATGTGATTAGAGAAACCAAACACTGTCGATACTGAATTTGTCACAACATAATTATAAGAGAAAATATAGTTATAGTTGTTAACCAATCAGAAAACCTTATATTGCCACCACTTAGCCAAGCGACGGCATTGGGGTGGAGCTATGTATATGGTAGTGGATGCACATGCACCCAAAAAAAAATAAAAATTTAGAGCAAACTACCTTAAATTTTAGGCAATGCACCCCCCTGGCGCAAGTGTATGCACCCCCTCAGATTCAAATCATTGTTATCTATCTTTTTTTTCTCTTTCAAATCATTCGATTTCGCTAATTTTCAGCTGCTTGTTGGCGTGCTTTCCTTGTTATCCACTTTTTTTTCTCTTTCAAATCATTCAATTTGCTAATTTCAGTTCCAGTCACTCCATTGTCATAAGGAACTTTGCTTTTTTATTATTTATTTGGTGGGTTTTTTTTAAAAAAAATATCTCGCTACACCATTTTCATTGTGTTGTTCAGACTAAATAGATGCTTGTTTAGAAGAGCACCATATAAAACCATATACTTGTGGTGAGTAGTAGAAAGTAGTGCTATCCCCCTCGATTGTGCTTTAGCTTCGCCACTGGTGGTGCGTGCCTACGGCCAGTGGCGGAGCTCGTCGATTTAGGGCCACTGTAAAAGCGTACTCACACCGGGTGGAAATACTAATACCAATAGATAACAAAAGTAGCTTTCAAACACATAAATTTATATGATATCTCAATTTTGTACTTAAATCCACAAAATAATTGATGGAAAACATAAAGTTGAGATAATGAAGGTAAATTTTTCATTCGAGACTTCAGTTCTTAGAAGTGATATAAAATATCTTCATCTTTAATAGTACCTCCATCTATTGTTTCAACAAAAATTGGTATAATCAATTAATGATTCATACGCCTACCTGGAAAGAAATAGAGCCTACGGAGGCGTCCGTGCAATCAGCAAGCAACAAAGAGCCGGATGCTTGGCAGCCTGCCTGCGGTGTGCGTGCGGCTTGCAGGGCGCAGCTTGCTGCCTGCCTACGCCGGCCTCCTACCAGCGGCCGCTGCCAGCACCGAGTCGTCGCGCCCCTGGCCAGCGCATCTACGGCCTGCGGTTGCAGCCAGGCCCAAGTGGGGTGGATCCGTTGAGGTTCTACGGGAGGATGGCGTCTGGCAAGAGGGAGGACCGGCGGAGGCGTGGAGCCACGAAGAACGGCGCCCAACAGCTAGGTCTATGGAGTCACGGAGAAAAGGATGAACGGAGTCGAAGGGAGGAGCGCCGCGTTCGCGAATAGTGTGCCTCTCGACTGTCTCCTCCCTGTGATGGGCCGGGAGGCTATGTCCCAATATCTAAAATCAGTCCGAGAAACACATATACTATAAGGTGTTCTTTGGGCCACGCCTGGCCCTAGGCCCAAATCCGCCCCTGCCTACGGCCACTTGTGGCAAGTGACCGTGGTTAATATAGCACGTTTTCATTAATGGAATTTGTTATTTATCTGTCAACAGTTTTTGTCGTTGGTTATCTGTCTAATTCTGGAGCGTCGATTTTTGCTTCTAGATACGTGCTGCTTTTTTGTCTCGGTCCCGCAAGGACCGATGGGTTCGTAAGTGTTGACAGGTTCGCAAAACGGGTTCGTAACGTCTGTAGACCCGTTATTTTTGAAATCCGCGCCCAACATTATCTTTTCATTCCCACGGCATTTTCCCCAATCCTCCCCGGCCCCCACTAGCGCTGCGCCCAGGCGGAGGCTGGCACCGCTCCTCGCCGCCCCTGCCGCGGAGCCTCGCCGCCCTCCCAGCTTAGCCTCGCCGCCCCTACCGCGTAGCCTCGCGCCACCCACCCCTCGCGAGCTGTGTTTTGCCGCGGCGGACGGTGGTGAGGAGCCTGGAGCCTTTTTTTCCGCTGACGTTGGTGTGCTTTTTCCGGTGAGTGCCACACCTCGCTCTGCTCTTCTTTTTTGCGTCGTGCGCGGTGGTGTGGGGTGGGGGATGTCGGGGGAGGCTTCGGCTGCTATTGGCGACGTTCTGTGCAGAGGAGAGGGAAGAAACCATGTGTTTGATAAACGGGTTTGTGAGGGAAGCCATGTCCATTCTGTTCAATTGATTGATGGTTTGTTCTCTCGCGTACTTCACTTGATTATATGCCTCTATCTGTGCCGATCTGAGGTTCAGTTGTCTCAGTTGTGGAAATTATGTGCTGCTGTTGGCTCAAACAGTAACTGCCTCCTATGTCAGAGAGCGATTTCTAGAAATGATAATATGGGGAATTTTTTGGTGGCATTATATGTTTGTCTTGTATAGCTGTACATGCTTACTGGAGAAATCTGCGAGATATAGTGGGGGGTGTTGGGTTCTGTGTATGGAGCAGTTTGACAATCATATGGGTTATGGTTTAAGATATCATCATAGCCTCATGCACGTCCATTTTGACCGATCAAATGCAATTATCCTTCTGTTTTGTATGCTTGGTTGTTCTGAACACCTCCAGGTCCTGACATTTGGAATACTGGTACCACTGTGATTATGGTAGCATTTTACTTTATTTTGATCAAGCTAAAAGAATGAAGTTAGTTTAGACCTTAGCGTCCTAAAAATCTTGTCAGGAAGAGGTGAGCACCATTAGAAAAGTTCAGCAGTATGCACGGACTACTTTTTGTGCTGCTAGTTTGTGCATGTATTTCATTGTTAATTCCTGTCAATTTCTTTGATGCCTTTGTCTGGACTGTCACATTGAGATGAGTCAAATCAGCTTGGTGCCCTATTTGTTGTATGTTGTTCATCATCGTCAGGTTCTAGATATGCCTCCGTGTGGGCAACTATGACCCAGCATTTTTTTAGCATCTCGGTTGTGTGCATCTCCTGGCCGAGTTGCTTGGCAGCAGATGTGCACTACTTCCTTCAGGCATGCATCTATTTTTTCCTCTGTCTTATGTTTGTCTGAGGTCCAATGGAAGCTGTACATGTGAATCAGCAGCGCAGCCCATGCTTGAGCAGACCGATCGAGCGTCCACAGCCTGTAGTGCTTTGAAGTCAAGGGCCTAATTGGCCTTTTTTTTTCTGTTCCTTTTGTAGCCTCTGGTAGTTGTTTGTCTTTTGAGAAAGACTAGCATAGTAGTAGTGGTCGCTTGTTCTCTGATTTATGGTATTTTGCAATCGTCGTCCATATTTAGATGGAATAATAATCCTCAGAACAATTGTGATGTTTGGAGTCCAAATCTGACTTTTCAGGCTGTTAGTTTTCAGAGCTTCAGTGTCTATAATTGAGTTTCAGGCCACAAGTTTGTAAGTTTCAGAGCTTAAGTGTCCAAAACAGAGTTTCAGAGTTTCAGAGCTACTGTGGTTGTGGCTTTGGCTGAGGTTGCAGCTGTCTTTAGGTGTTTCCTGTTTGGATCTGTGGTTGTCTGCCATCTGTGGCTCCTTTTGGTCTAGTTAAGTTGTCGGTGCCAATTTTTTCTTTGAATTTGTTCGAGTTGTTAGTGCCAATTTAGTTTAGTTGAGTTTAGTTGAGCTGCGTGAGGGCTTTGGGGTCGAGGTATGCAGATGCGTCTGTGGTCTAGCTGTTGCGGCTGACACGAGGGCTGCATGCTGATTTTTAGCTCGGATGTACTTAAAAGATAAACCGCTGTGCGGCAAGGGCTGGCGAGCGTGCTGGGGTTCTTCAAGCTACAAGCCGGGGATCAGCAAATGCACTTTGACGAGACAGACACTACCAAAGGATTAAAGCTAAAAGGTTCTTTTACTTAACGCCCTAACTTTATGGAATAATTTTGGCTCTAGTTCCTCCCTAAAAAACCGATTCTAGCACGCAAATCTGCAATCAAGTAGCGAGGCAGATCTTTCTTACTGAAAGTGCCGAGGTATGGTTGCTGTTTGTTTCCAGCAACCCCTATTGTGATCCGACACCACCATCTTCCATTCGGTTTCCTGTAATAATGCAGTTAGCATGTACATTGAGATAATTTCTTCATGTACTTTAGTTGTCCTCCGCACTAAGGAAGCAAAATATAGTGGCGTGATCTACCCAACCCAAATGAACGAACCTTCTCGCTCCTCGGTAGATGGAAGCGCCTCGAGAAAATCTGCTGCATTTCCTGTGATCATTAATAACTTAGGAAATGTAGGAAGACATCAATGAAACAATGTAGCTAGCTATAATGCACACTGGAGCACTAGCTAACCTTCTCAAATGTGCGACATATTTTTGCCTTTCCATTAATTTCATCTCGATAGTTTTCTATCTGCCAAACAAAGTGTTGTGCTAGCCAATTACATATAAATGAACATTCAAGCTCTAATTTTCTTGAGTGAAATTCCTCCATCTCCATGACACTTACGGGGAAATTGATGGGAGCATGTGGACCTCGATATTTCAGAGCAGCGAGATCATAAGCCCTAGCGGCCTCGCCTTCAGTGTTGTAACGACCTAATAATCAGATAACATTTCCTATTTAAGTATGGATCTACTAGACGAAGCTCGATAAAAACAACTATATAATCAAACAACATAAAAAAGATTGGATAAGAAATCATGATAAAAACAACTATATAATCGAACAACATAAAAATGATTGGATAAGAAATCATTCATCTTACCTAGATATACTGCAAGGAGGCGCCGCCAATCTCATTTAGTCATGGCAAACCCAAGCACTACCCCAGACAACTTTTTCCTGACGGCTGGAACCGTCACAGAAAGTAGCAGATACCGTCAGGGTAAGTTTTCCGTGACGGTAACCGTCAGGGATCAACCGTCAGGAGAAAACTGACAGAGAAAGACTTATCTTTGCTGACGGAAACCCCTCACGGACTGATCCCTGACGGTTACTACAGTCGGAAAGATCTTCCCTGACGTTTTTTCCTATGCCGTCAGGGAAAGCTTTCCCTGTCTGGGACACTACCGACAGGAAAGGTTCAAAGGTTTCCTGTCAGTTACCAACCGTCGGGAAAGATCCATATTTTACTGTAAGCTACAGTACCGTCAGGGAAGATAAGTACCTCCTTTCAGTAAACCATATTTTCAATTCATAATTGAGTTTCAGTAAAACATTCACACATCTCAGTAAACAATCATAATCAGATTACAGCCCATCCGTTTCACATAAGCTGAATGAACCGTTCAACCATAAGAATGCGATAAATGTTATACTCAAATGTCTCAAACATGTATCACACTAGAAATTCATACTTCTGGTAACATGTTCCAACCTAAGTCATACATGAAGCAACTGCAAGTCAGTAGAGAACCTAAGATAAGTCATACAGCTCTCAGTATGAAGCTACTGCTACCTAAATTAGAGAACCTAAGTTGCTAGATAAGTCAAGTCATGCAGCCCAAATGCATAGGTCCAGGTTTGCTGAGACATGAGGGTATCCATCTCCAGTTGCCCTCTACATCAAAAAGAAATGATCTGAATATATTTACATTTCGCACATAAACCATGAAAGGTGGAAACAAGAGTTGTGATTTAGTTCTCTCCGAAGGAAAATTAAGACCAGACAAGCAAGTACCAGGAATTGAAAAGGTGAAGTTGAAGCTCATCACTGGTGCTGCACCACACGCTCATCACTTCAGAAGCACCAATACCACTACTGCCCAATACAGAACTAGAAGACAAAAAAGGAACCATTCATGATCCATGTACTTTATACCAAAACTAAAAATAAAAGCTGTTGTAAATTAGACAAACACAATTGTGAATTATAATGGCAGCAGCAACAAATTTCCAGGTTTGATACTATATTTACTTGAACACTAATTTACTTCCATTCAAGAACAAACCTGATGCTATATTCAGTTTCATCTATACTGTACAGAAGGTTTGATACTAGTTTCAGTATTCATACCTCAATAGGCATTCAACAACAACAACAACAACATAGCCTTTTGTCCCAAGCAAGTTGGGGTAGGCTAGAGATGAAACCCAAAAGAGGCATGAAAACAAAAAACACATAAATGGTATAAGAAAAAGATTACGGTTCAGGCACGTTAATTGCTAGTCTCCAAGCGCTCCTATCCATAGCTAAATCCTTAGGGATATTTCACTCCTTAAGGTCTCTCTTAACCGACTCGTCCCAAGTTAGTTTAGGTCGACCTCTACCTCTCTTTACATTATTGACCCGCTTTAGAACCCCACTACGCACCGGTGCCTCAGAATACCTCCGTTGGACATGGCCAAACCATTTCAACCGGTGTTGAATCAATTTTTCCTCAATTGGTGCCACCCCAATCCTATCCCGAATATCGTCGTTACGGACTCTATCCCTCCTTGTGTGCCCACAACACCATCGTAACATACGCATCTCTGCTACACTCAATTGCTGGATATGTCGCCTTTTTGTAGGCCAACATTCAGCACCGTATAACATCGCCAGACGAATCGCTGTCCTATAAAACTTACCTTTTAACTTCTGAGGCACCCTTCTGTCACAGAGGACGCCTGAAGCTTGACGCCATTTCAACCAACAGGCTGAAATTCTATGCCTAACATCTTAATCAACTGAAATTCTATGCCTAACATCTTAATCAATGTCACCATCCTTTTGTAGCATCGATCTTAAATACCAAAAAGTATCCTTCTTGGCCACCACTTGCCCATCGAGGCTAACTTCTCCCTCCTCATTCCTAGTCGCGCTGAAATCGCACCTCATGTACTCAGTCTTGGTCCTACTAAGTCTAAACCCTTTCGACTCTAACGTGTGCCTCCATAGTTCTAATTTCCTATTAACCCCTGCCCTAGTCTCATCCACTAGCACCACATCATCAGCAAAGAGCATACACCAAGGGATATCACCTTGTATGTCCCTTGTGACATCATCCATCACCAAAGCAAATAAATAAGGGCTCAATGCCGACCCTTGATGTAGTCCTGTTTTAATTGGAAAGTCACTAGTGTCGCCATCACATGTTCGGACACACGTCACCACATTCCTGTACATATCGTTGATGAGGGTGATGTACTTAGTTGGGACTTTGTGCTTTTCTAAGGCCCACCACATGACATTTCTCGGTACTTTGTCATATGCCTTCTCGAGGTCAATAAAGACCATGTGCAAGTCCTTCTTCTGCTCCCTATACCTCTGCATCAACTGTCATAATAAGAAAATTGCCTCAATAGGCATTCACCTAAACAAAATTAATCAAACAAAGTTCAGTGTCTGATCTTCAAATTCATTGTTTTGGCAACTCCACAGAACAGTGGTTAGTAACAACTATCTTCAGATCCAAATATTATTTTTCATAGAAGCCAAATATGATATGGAATCATTCTGTCAATGTTAATAGGCAGGGAAGAAGTACACCTGGAGAGATAGGTGATGGCAGCAAGTCACTGTATATGGCATTCAGTACATCGTTTGTTTAACTTGTACCAAAAACTGAAAGTGAGTAGCAATAATCAGCATGAATGTATGGTCAGATTGCAAGATAGAGTGGCAAAATTAGTGAAAAAATAGTACAGATATCCTATATAGCTAGCACACCATAATTAGTGAATCAGAGTGCAAAATAGAGTAGCAAAATTCATTGATAGATGACTTTATCTGTATACATAGAGCAGCAAAAATACATAAATCAAAAGCGCATCTAGGCGCATGCTTTGAAAGAACTGGAAGCAAAATGTTCAGGTCGTTACTAGAACAAAGCTTTGATAGCTTAATATTGGTGCAGGGATCACAACAGCTAGTCTAGCACAGATCAAGAATATATATGCTAGATGGTGGATGTGGTCTGACCTTGCTGTCTGTCAGTGAGCCAAATTATTCTTCCAGACCAGACGGGTGCTAGAGTTGCTCTGTCTCCAGGTGCTGGAACAACAACGAAGCCCCCCACCACGTACATTTAAATGCCACAGCAGGCAAAATCAAATCAGATTCATCAATCGACAAGGGCGTGAAGAAAATACAAGATGCAAAATTGAATGAGGATCTGAAGATAAAATTGCATTTGGAAAAGAAAAGGATGGAGCGCCTTACGGGGGTGGAGGAGGCTGCTGCCCTTGAGGTCGGCGTGCGGCAGCATCGAGAGATGGATGGCAGCGTCGTAGTCGATTGGGGGGGCGACGGGAGGGGCTGGTCGTGGCTGCGTGCAGGCAGATGGCGTCGCTCTGGTGGATGCGCGCGGCCCCTAGCTCGTGGCCTCCTGGTGACCTGGGCGACGGAAGGAAGCTGGAGGTGGGGGTGGAGAGGGGGAGCTCGATGGCGACGCAGCTCTGGTGGATCTGGATGCGGGGGTGGAGAGGAGAGCTGGTGGCAGGGTGGAGTGGATAGGGATGGAGATTTTTTCAGATGTTTGGTTGGTGGGAGCCGAAATAACTCACCGGACTAGGCGCGGGATTCTGCGCGGGGATATCACGAAAATCTCTCCGTGACGGATGGCACCGACGGGAGAGACTTTTCGGCACGGCCCAGCTGCAAACGCGGGGGATGCTCGTGACGGAGCTTGCGCAGCCGACGTGAAAGAACTGGATTGGGAATCACCATTTAAGAAAGAATGTCAAAAAGGAGACTTGCTAAATCACTTATTTCTGGATGACAGCGTTTACTTGTGTTGCGCATCCAGCTCTTTGTTGTTGTTGTCGCACATGATGGCTTCGTATGTGTCACCCTGCCTGCTCCAGTGAATCAAACACAAACCAAGCCTCTCATCATTGAACATAAAACTGTGTGGTTGAAACAATGAAAGTTGTTTGGCCTAAAAGACAGAGTAACAGAATAAATTGTGTGCTCCATTACAAGAGAATACCTGCCACATTAGTAGGTGGAATTGCAGGAGTATTGGACTGAAGGAGTATTCTATTCTACTAAGTTTGGGCATGAAATCATGAGTTGCTAGCAACCCAAAGAAGGTTATTGGTAGAATATTTACTTTCTCTACATCGCAACCACATCGATTCTAGAAACTAACAAGAAGGTTACATGTAGAAAATCTTGGTGCGTAGATCCAGTGGCTTACCGCCAGACGCCCCTATACCGGTGCACCGTCGTCAGCTGCTTGTGGTGGCGGCGCCTCTCTTCCTCCGGACGCACTGCTCGCCATCGCGGCCATCAGTGGCAGCAGGGGCCATCTGCTGCTCGCCATCCGGGCCATCAGTGGCAGCAGGGGCCATCTGCTGCTGCGTAGCCGCATCTGTTAATTGTTGGTGGTGCTGGTACTCCCTGCTCGTCCCCTCTTCCTGGCTCTGGCCACGCTGCTCGTCCCCACTGCCATTGCCACCACCCAATAACAGGTCCTCTAGCTTCCATGGTGGGGACGACGGCATCGTGCTTAGTTCATGCCAAGACAACAAGACCATTATAACGTTAGATCAGAGAAAATACGATTGACAGCAGAGAGAGAAGGGCGAGATGCAGCTCTCACCTGGCGTCCTGGCGGGCATCTGGTTGCTGCCGCAGAAGGTGGAGCAGACGTTGCCGGCCCAGCTCGAGTCGACGCTCCCAACCGGCGGCAAGGTAGGGGGCCCCTCGTGTTGCGGGGCAGCAGCGTCGCCGATGGTGCTGTACCGGAAGGGCGTGCACATGTCCTTCTCCAGCGCGTCGTCGAGGGTGTCCGGGAACCACGCAGCCATCTCCTCTCCCGTGAGGCCGCTGGTACCCGGGCTGTCGCGGTCGGAAGGCGGCCTGTGGTCGCCTGGGGCTGCGCCACGAGGCTCCTGTTGTGCCATAGCAGCTCGTTGAGGTCGTGGTCCGCGCTGGAGAGCGGTGCGGGCGAGATTGGAGGGAGCAGAGACGCGCAATCAATCAATCGATCAATCAATCAATCAATCAATGGACATGAAAGGAGAGTTGCTTTCGGAATCCTTACACGATGGGCTTCCACCTCACATTGCCGTCCATATCGTCAGGATTTCTGGGACCCGGAGGAGAACGGCTTCTCTTCTGCAGAAGGAGAAAAGGCCCGTAGCAAGAACGGCCGGCGTCAGGGAACTAACCAAGGCAAGAAACGTCTCGGTCGAAGCAGAACCCAGAGAGAAGGTGGAGAAGAAGGACAAGAAAGGGGAGGAGAAGCTAAGCTAGCGCTGCTACCCTTCTCGACAGCGGAAGAGATAGTAGAAGAGAGAAGGCTTTTACTAGTGGTAGTACTGATGAATACTGACGACTAGTAGTAGTGCTGATGAATACTGACGACTGAGCCAGTGAGCAGAACCCAGAGAGAAGGTGGAGAAGAAGGACAAGAATGGGGAGGTTAGTTAGCGCTATGTGTGCAGTGTAGCTATCTATACATTGTTTCATTGACGTCTTCCTGCATTTCCTAAGTTGTTAATGATCACAGGAAAACTCATAGATTTTCTCGAGGCGCTTCCATCTACCAAGGAGTGACAAGGTTCGTTTGTTTGGAGTTGGGCATGAACAAATTATCTCAATTCGGAAAATTCGGACCGGTTCCCACTCAGAATTTAGTTTCTAGCATTGATTTAGTTGCAACGTAGAGAAAGTAGATATTCTACCAATAATCTTCTTCGGGTGGCCAGCAACTCATGCTTCATGCCAAATCGTTTTAATGCCCGAACTTAATAGAATAGGATACTCCTTTAGTTGAATATACTCATGCAGTTCCACCTATTAATGTGGCAGGTATTCTCTTGTTATGGAGCAAACAATTTATTTTGTTACTCAGTCTTTTAGGCCAAGAAGTTTTTGTTGTTTCAACCACACAGTTTCATATTCAATGATGAAGCGTTTTGTTTGTGTTTGATTGTGAGGAGCAGCCGGGGTGACACATACGACGCCAACTTGCACTATAGCGAGCATGATGAGCAGACTAGTAAACTCAGAAAAGGTTAGCTAAATCCAGAAAAGTGATTTAGCTAAATCCAGATATCTATCGTTTATAACTCCTTTCTAACATTCTTTTTGGAATGGTGATTCTTGGGTTTGCCATGACTGACTGTCATTGGTGGCGCCTGCTTGCAGTAGTATATCTAGGTAAGAAGAATCATTTCTTATGCAATCTTTTTTTTTTGTTGTTCAATTATATAGCTGTTTTGATTGAGCTTCGTCTAGTAGATCCATACTTAAATAGAAAATGTTATATGATTATTAGGTCGTTACGGCACTGAAGACGAGGCCGCGAGGACTTATGATCTCGCTGCTCTAAAATATTGCGGTCCAGATGCTCCCATCAATTTCCCGTAAGTGTCATGGAGATGGAGAAATTTCATTCAAGAAAATTGGAGCTTGGATGTTCATTTATATGTAATTGTCTAGCACAACACTTTGTTTGGCAGGTAGAAAACTATCGAGTTGAAATTGAGGAGATGAAATTCAAGGGAAGGGAAGAATATGTTGCGCATTTGAAAAGGTTAGCTAGTGCTCTGTGTGCATCAAAGCTAGCTTCCTTGTTTCATTGATGTCTTCCTGTATTTGCTAAGTTTGTAATGATCACAGGAAAAGCGGTGGATTTTCTCGAGGCACTTCCCTCTACCGTGGAGTGTCAAGGTTGGTTCGTTTGGGGTTGGGCAGATCACACCACCACATTTTGCTTCCATAGTGCGTAGGACAATCAAAGTACATGAAGAAATTCACAATGTACATGCTTGCTGTATTATTACAGGATTCGCGGAGGAAGATGGTGGTGTCAGTTTCGAGTAAGAACAGTCGGCACCTTCAGTAAGAAAGATCTACCTACATGATTGCAGATTTGTATGGTCAGGATTGTTTTTTTTTTCTCTTTTTTTTGAGGAAGGAACTAGAGCCAAAATTGTTCCATAAAGTTAGGTTGTTAAGTAAAAGAAGCTTTTAGCACTAATCCTTTGGTAGTGTCTGTTGTATTATCTATATATGTTAATTGTCTCATCAAAGTGCATTTGCTGTAGAAAAAGTTAGGCACGGAACGTAAGCTTTTACTGCTAATCTGACCCCAAGTTGTGAGGATGGCTTTTGTGTTTACTTTAATCTAATCTTGGTTTCCCCATGCACTAACTAGATTAGTTGGTAGTACATGATATTTTTCATAAATAGGTCACTGTGCCAGCTGAGTTTGTTTCTTACATATCAACTTATTAGTGAATATAATATGTATATATGTTGCATGCAGGCACTGAAGAAGAAGCAGCTGAGGCGTATGACATTGCTGCGATCAAGTTCCTTGGCTTGAAGGCGGTGACGAACTTTGACAAAACAAGATACGATGTCGACAAGATCATGGAGAGCAGCAGACTGCTGCCCGTGGAGGAAGCACACAACGTCAAGGTGATGGAGTCCGTGAACAATGCTAGCCACATGCCTTGGCAAGCACTGACATCTCCCTGCCTACCGCAAGTGTTCGTGCAGCCAAAGCATGTACATGATCCATCTGAACCTGCAATGCTGAGAGACAGTGCTGAAGCAGAGGCGCACGGGCATGGCTCTGGGGGCAGGCGCCGGTCGCGGACCAAATTCACAGGAGCGGTTCGCGGAGCGGCTTGGCTGGCGCATGCCGAAGCGGCTGCCCAGCCGCAAACCGGGGTATGACGAGATCGGGGTCACCAGGCTGGTCTTCAAGCAATGGATTCATGGCTAGGCACATCATTATTGCTTTCCTTTGTCCACGCGTGATTTATCTTGAGTGCAAGCAACGCAAGACTAAAATCTTGTTTCATAGGGCTCTTCCGAGTTCCCAAAGAGCTTCCTCAGAGGAGCCGCGGCCATTCAGTAGGGCTCCGTTTCTTTTTTTCCCCACTAAATATAAATACCATCATTCAATATCATCCGCCGTACTGTCCCGTGACTTTCAAGAAAATTTATCTGAGTTCTAACGAAAACTAGAGTATTCTAACGAAAACTAGTGCAGCATGTAGTATACAACTAAGATTTTTCCCAAAACTAGTGCTGGTAGGCCAAGCCATGCGCTTCAGAAAAAAAAAGCAAAGGGCTGGAAAACAACGCCGCGCATCTGCCAGAACACGACCGTTCCCGCAGGCAGTAACGGGGCCCATGGTCTCTTCTCTTTGGTCAACAAACACTGCAGCATGCAAGCACAGTCGGGAATGCCCGCTCGCTGGTGTGGGCAGCACCTGCGCTCTCTGCTTCGGCGCATCGATCGGGAAGATCGAGGAGACCACTGCGCGGCTGCCGTATGTGTGGGTCGACGCGCTGCATGCCCGCCCGACGGGCTCTGCCTCCTGTGCGGGGATTTTTTTAAAAAAAATCCTTTTTTAATTAATATTTTAAGAAAAGCCTGTTCGAAAAATAATTTCACGTCATCCGGGCAAGGTCGTTGGCCAGAGGCGGGCATGGAAAGCTGTGAGGCCTATCCGATCGCGCCAAATTTTTTAACGCGGCCAGGGAGTTAGAGTTCGGCCGCCGGCCCGGCCCAAATTCATTTTCATTTTCTCCTTCATCCTCCCCACCGCGACTCCGAGCCGCTCCTCGCCGTCGCCGCCCACCATTTCCGCGGCCGTCGGAGGCCCGCCGGCCCCCATCTCCACCGCCTGGGGGGCGCACGCCCCTCCCCGCCGCCCACCTCCTCCCCGCCCCTACTCCGGTTGCGGGGGAGGCCCCATCATTTGGGAGCAAGGGCGGCCACGGGGCCCCCTCCACCGCTCGGGTGGGGGCGGCACCAGCACCGCCTAGGTGGCCAGTTCGTCCCCCTCCTCCATCTGCGACTAGGAGGGAGCAGCAAGGTCATCCTCACTCTTCTCTCCCCTCGATTTCTTGGGATATACTATATCTAGGGTTAGTAATTTCGAATTTGTGAGTGGCTGAATCGTATGATGCTGCAATTTGATGCGTACCGTCGATTGATGTTTTAGTTTTCCTATGGACTTGCCATAAATACGTGTTGCATGTACGTATTTACTTCCCACATGGAGGATTTAGTTGTGTTGGTTTGGTGGATGTAGATAGTGTGCTATGGTATAGTATGATTATGTGAATGAATTATATACGTTAATAGATGTGAATGAGTTCGGTTTTGTGGATTTAGGTCTTGTGGTATGGTATATTGGATTATTTTATTTGTTAGGTTGTTAATGCAAGGAATATATCTAATGGTAGAATTATTTTGTCTATTTTGTCATATCTATACGTAATTATGTATGGGGGTTGATGCTTGCATTCATATTTTGTAGATAGAATAGTTAGTTTGTTTCTATTATGTGGCAAAGATGGAGAGTTTGAATGCATGAACAAACTTGTTGAGTTCTTTAGTGGACCTCCAACCTTTGTTGCATTAGTTAACAAGTTGTTTGAAAAGTTTGGATGTCTGGTTAGTTTACGAGGAAGATTTGACTGTGGGAAGGAACGGCCACACTATGTGTTGATGCCATTGTCATGTGAAGATAAATGGAAGAACTATGTAGATGTTGTGAAGAGTAGCAACGTTAGGTGCTTGGAAGTAGCGGTGGATAAGGGATGTAGGCCTTCGGATGTGCCTGTGGATGATAGTGTTGATGTTGAGGCTGTTGAGAACCTTACCCAAGAACAAGAGTTGCAAGGAAGTCGAGTTAGAGAAGTTGATAGAGTCGATGACCTCGGTGCCATTGGTGATGACTTCGATGAAGAAGGGTATTATGATGATGATGCTTTGTATGATAGTATATCTGAAGGATCAGAGGATGACAGTGTTGATGTTGTAGAAGAGGTGGAAGGTGATGTCACTTCAAACGACGGTACTTCCGATGATTTGTCGGATGATTTGCTTTTGGGTGCGGATAATCTATGGGACCCTAGTAGTGATGAAGGAACCGATAGCCGTGAGCCAGGTTTTCAGGAGTCCTTACGAGCCCCAGTGGACGGCTCATTGAGAATGGAGTTGAATGACGCCGAACGAAGGATGTTGAGGGCCGTCCATGTTGAGGTCCCTTTGGTTCCAAACTGCATGGACCTTAGTATGGTGGACGAGGCAGTTTGCGACACAGGATTATCGATGTTGGAAGATGAAGTTCCTGAGAGTGAGGATATGGAGATTAAGAAGGTGATGGTGTTTGAAACGTTGGAGCATGTCATGTACTTGAACGCATCTATGATTGCCTCCATCTCTGCCTGCTCATGTCCTTCAGCCCACGTTGCTTGGTGATAGTCAGCTACCATGTCTGCTACCCCGGCATCAGCGTCAAAAGCCTCGACGCGTGGTCTCACCGCCTCCTCTCTCATACGATGGGATTCACCATGGTGCATCCACCGGTGTAGTTCAGCGTGAATCCATGATTGAACAGAAGTATACCCATATTGTCCTAGTTTTGCATTCTTAGGTTATCGCATTTGTGATAGGGACACAAAGCTAGCTTCGGGTATTTAGCGGCCTTGCCAAATGCACGCTTCAAGAAATGATCAATCTTGGACATCTATTCTCCTGTTACATCATCCAGACCTGTTCGGCCCATGTACATCCACCGACGGTCCACCATTCTCTAGCATATACAACATCTCCACATCTGACCATCAATTGCATACATGTGGTATTCCTACTCTATAATAGGTGAGGATAGGTCCTAATCTCACCCGCGGATGCATAGATGAGGTTAGTTTCCATGCTTCGCTCCTACCCGAGATAGAATTTTGGCAGCACCTCCCCGCTGTTCTCTCGATACACATCCTGCAAGGGAGAGTGTGTATCCAGAGAACAACAGGGGGTGATGCCGAAACTCCGTCTCAGATAGGAGCGGACCATGGAAACTAACCCATCTACGCATACGCAGGCTGTCCAAAAAAGTGGACAATCCGAAACAGAAACGATCGCAGATATGCAAAGACCTGCATACCTCGAACCGTATCTCTTTCAAACGGGAGACGCCTAACTGGGTTACACGACCTAAGTACGACAACGATAAGGAAGAAAGGTTATTTATACCTAGGGTTGCAGTGATGAGTCAGTGCAGTGGCGAGGCGAGGCAGTGCAGACAGGACCGTAGCGCCGACGAAGATGGTCGGGGTCGCCTAGGTACTCTGGGTCCCCTCTGACAGGTCCTTCTCATCAAAATAAGAAGCACAACACTATAAGTTCAAAAATTTCGGCAGAACCTCCCCTGCATGGGAAGGTTTGCAAAACCTACAAAATAACGATGGCTCGATGGCTGACATCTAAATATAACGGCTCAAAGGCCAAAAACCACATAAGACTACTACTACTATTACCACAACTACTTATCGCACTGCACGAATTGAAAAGAATGGATGGGAGAACCTACTATGCGCTCATCGACGGTGAAAGATGTCGGGACGGCGAAGGGCTCCAAGTCGGGCCAGCAAGTGAGGCACCGAGGGCACCACACCGCCGCTAACGAGGCATGACCAGCAGCTGAGGCTCCTCGTTCTCCCTTCTCCTTCTTCCTCCTCTCTTCTCCTTCTCCTCCTTTCTCCTTCTTCCTTCCCCCTTCTCCCTTTTCCTTCCTTTTCCCTTCTCCCTTCTCCTTCCTTCTCCCTTCTCCTCTCCTCCTCTCTTGCTGCTTCTCCCCAACCACGACGGAGCAAGCCCAGGGGCTGGGCTGGGCGGCCGCACCACCGGCATTTGCCACGCCGGAGATGGCCGCCAACGGGGCAGGCACTGGACTGGGGTTGAGCGGCGGCGGGGCAGGCAGCCGGCGGTTCTTGGGTAGCCGGCGGAGCGGGGCTGGGCAGCCGATGGCTGCGGGCAGGAGAATGGCGAGCGCGGGCAGCGGCAGGGGGCGGCGCGGCGAGAAACGGCTGTGGCAGCGGCAGAACATGGGGTGGCAGTGGCACTCGGGCGGGTAGGGGGCATATCCAAGGCGGCACTGGTGTGGGCCACTAGCGCCGAACGAGCGCGGGCCACGGCAGGTGGCGACGCGGCGAGAAACAGCGGTGGCGGCAGCGAAACAGGGGGTTGACGACGGGGCTCGGACGGGCGGGGGCCGGATCTAGGGTGGCGCCAGCGAGCGCGGCCGGCGCCAGTGAGCTCGCCCGGCGGGGGGGATCGGTGGCGACAGTGCGGGCGTGGAGGGCGTGGAGAGCAAGAGGAGGCCGGGAAGAATGAGGGGGGCATGAGTGGGCTTTCGGCCCACCTGGCCACTTTAGGGCACCGGCTTTGCCGAGTGCCAGCCTCAAGGGCACTCGGCAAAGCCTTTTTTTTACAAAAAAATTCTTTGCCGTGAGCCACAGGAGATGTGGAGATGTCTGGGTTTTAGACATCCAACGTCACAATTTGCTTGAAATCTTCTCAATTTTTTACCACAGCCTATACATGCGATAACATGACATCTGGATAAGTTTTGTGATTTTTAGATTTTGTTCGGATTTTATATAATTTAAAAAACACTTTTCCTGTACGTCCCTGGCCATGTTACGTGCACAAGATGCTCGATATTTCATGTAGATTCCTGGATACGGCCTCAACATACACTAAACACCATGAATATCATTTTTTAAATCACTGAGTTGCATTATTCCATGCACCTGCAGTCCAAATTTAAATATCAAAAAAATTCAACTAAACAAAATAAGTGAATTAACTATAAAAAATCAAAATGGCCCCAAATTTGAAAATGGTGCTTTAGTAACTCCAGCAAGGCCTCAGAAAAAACCTGGCTCAAAAAAGTTGCCGAGTGTCGGCCATGGCACTCGGCAAAGAAGGCCTTTGCCCAGTGCCGGCCAGGGGCCCTCGGCAAATCAGACCTTTGCCGAGTCCCTGGCTAGAGCACTCGGTAAAGATTTTTCAAATAGAAAATTAAAAATGCTTTGCTGAGAGCCTAGCCAGAGCACTCGCCAAAGATTTTTCAAAAAACAAAATTAAAAATCCTTTGCCGAGAGCCTGGCCAGGGCACTCGGCAAAGATTTTTCAAAAAAAATTAAAAATTCTTTGCCGTGAGCCGGCTAGGGGCACTCGGTAAATATTTTTTTAAAAAAATAAAGTTCTTTGTCGAGCGCCTGCCAGGGCACTCGGCAAAGATTTTTCAAAGTAAATTAAAAATTCTTTGCCTAGTGCCAAACGAAATTGCACTCGGCAAAGGGTGACGTTAGGTGTGTGCCGTCCCGCCGTCAATTTTTGCCGACGGCCGCCCTTTGTCGACTGCCCAACACTCGGCAAAGATTGTCTTTGCTGACGGCCGCTCAAAGGCTGCTTTGCCGAGCGTAAATCTTTGCCGAGTACCTTCAGGGTTGGCACTTGGCAAAGACAGCCTTTGTCGAGTGTCCGATGAATTATGCTCGGCAAAGAGTATTGCACTTGACAAATCGCCTATGTGCTGTAGGGAAAGGCAAATCAATTGCTGGCTACGAAGCCATAAGCCAATTCAGCTGCTGAGCATCTATTGACCATCGAGAAAATATCCCGCCGCACCTTCCATCCTATCATTCAGTATCTAGTTATCTACGAGTCAACAAACTCAAAGCAGGGCAACTAGGATAAAACCTGTGTGCACCTGCAACAGTAGCGTCAACTCTGAAAAATTCCACCAATGCACATCGCCTTTCTGCAAAGACAGCAATAATGGGTTGGATAGTGGCGTCATTTACCGTCTGCTTAAAGCTCGCGGCCAGCCAAACAATGACAGATCATCTTTCGTCACGCAGAACTAGGCACCACCGAGAGTCTGCAACTTTGGAAAGCTAGAAATGCACCAGTATTCAGAAATGAAACACAAAGCGTCCAACAAGTGTTTGGGGCATGCAAGCAAAGCGGTTGCTGAGCATGGGCGTTTAAGATTCAAGAAGAAAAGGCACATTGCTGATCAGTGGGGCCAAATATTCGAAATGGCAAGACAGATAACGCCTATGCCGACACTTTTATCTTTATTTCAATAATCCAACTGAGTTCAACATCACCATATGTGATGTAAACAACATTGAAATGCACATTATCCACGGGGCCGTTTGAGGCCAATATATTAAAAAAAATAGGTCTTTCAGTCGCTAGCAGTGCGGAGAAACATAACTTCACTGGTGATTATTCAACTGGGGCTTTGTTTAGTTTCCGGAATTGGTGATTATTCAACTGGGGCTTTGTTTAGTTTCCGGAATTGGGAGGTGTCAGAATTCCTGTAGCGTACTGTAGCATTTCGTTTGTATTTGTGAATAATTATCTAAAAATTAACTAATTAGGCTCCAAACATTCGTCTCGCAAAGTACAGTCAAACTGTGCAATTAGTTTTTTATTTCATCTACATTTAGTACTCCATCCATGTGCCGGTATTTTGATGTGACAGAAAATCTTCTTTTTGCATAGTGCCAAATGCTGGAATTAGGAGGGAACTAAATAAGGCCTGGCATGAGTCCTACTATTTGGCCACAAACTGTAACTTGAGGCTATACTGAACACTCACTGGGGAATAATCCTCCACGGATGACTTGATTCTGCACCGAATGACAGCCCCTCTTGGCTCTTGTCCTTGCCTCTGATGATCATCACATGCATTGCAGTAATAAACACACAAAAGAAGGAAACCGGGAGATCTTGCAATGGGAATGGAATTCTCGAATATTTAGGGCTTAAGAGCTTGCCAATACATGTATATAACAAAATGCGACAAACAACAACAGTTCTTGTATTTGGCCAAAAAGAAAACAGTTGTACTAGCTCCAGAGTCTTTGATGTCACATCATACATTAGGGTTTTGCAGGAGAATTCTTTCTTCCCCACGAAAGTTAGTATACATAAGAGATTAAAAGCGTTGCAACTTGCAACTTACTACAACAACTCTATCGTCCTGTTCGGCTGAACTTATTAGCCTGTCTTCGAATGGTTTTTAAAGTTTGTAATGAGATAATTGTTCATTTGCTTCTGAGTACATAGAGTTAACGATGGCAATGGATCGGGTTCGAGGCGAATATCCACGGGTTTTCATTCTCGGGTTTTGGTTTTGGTGCCTAGTTTTTGGCCACAGATTTTTGGGTTTTGAGTACCTGAAAGCCAACGTGGGATTTGGAGCAGATCTTAATTTAGCTTGTGGAGCTCCATCGGCCGTGAAAGAATACAGCCCACTAGTGGAATCCTCTGAGCTAGCAAGGGTGTCTTGTCAGCGCGCATGTACTCCTTGTTTTTAAATAAATATCGTTTATATTATTTAAAAAACAACTTTAACTGAATATATATTTAAAAATATTAATATTTATAATATATAATTAGTATTATTAAAAAAATTTAAAATTTTTTAATAAATTTATTTAGTAATAAGAATATTACGTATATTTTTTATAAATTAAATCAAATTTATACCACGGAGCACATTGACATTCACTGTTGCCATTGCAAGTCCATTCGGCCCGCGCCCCCAAACAAAACCTCACCCGTCTCTTATCCGCCGCAACGGCCGGCGGCCCGCCAGCCACCGTCTCCGCCTCACCGGCGAGCGAGATGCTGACCAGCGGCCGCTTCATCTCCTCCTCCGCTGCCACCAGCACCGCATCCTTCTCCCAGCTTCGGACTCTCACCCGCTCCCTCCTTCGCCGCCCCGCTCCCCGCCTCTTCTCCTCTGCCTCCGCCCCCGCCTCCACCGCCGTCGAACCCGACACCAAAGGCGCGGGAGGTGGTGGGGCTGCTCCGGTGAGGCCGCAGTGGAAGGCGGCGATTGATTTCAAATGGATCCGG
>CM041647.1:38712591-38745654 GCA_023333625.1 Bothriochloa decipiens | reverse complement strand
TTAATGTTAAGAAAACTCTATGATAAGATATGTTAAGACTGTCTTTACGAATCATAAGATAATTAACACTAGTTTATTAACCCCTGCTCCCACACGGGTTAAAATTTTTTAATGCATTTTTCTCTATATTAATGTTCTAAAATAATTTCTATTTAGTAGGTTATCTATGAGCTATATTCAGTTGTGATCATCTATCGATTATTTGTTTATATGTATTTTTCATCCATATTTATAGATATTTTATTTACATGACAACTATGTGTTTCTCCTATATATATACATTTAGTTGAAACATTGACTTCTTTTTGTAAAAAAAAAAGTTGAAACATTTGGTTACAATTTGATGACATGAACCTAAATTTTCATTCTGCTTTCCTAGATTTATTGCTTATTCATTGCTCCCATTTGATGGTAAATGTTTTAAATTCTTGAAAAACATGTAGGATTTATCTTTTTTTTTTGTTTCTAGCAGTTTCGTGAGTATTAATTTATAAGACTTGTTTTTGCCTAGCACTATATGTATTTAGTTCAAACATGAACTTAAAGTATATAAGCTTTTATTTCATTTTTTATGTAAAAAATCATCAAAATCCATATTGAACTTTTAGCTTTTGATCTAGTTGTTGTTATATTTATCTAAACATTTTATTTTTATTTTTTTACAAAATATTATATGTCTTAGACTACCCTATCTAGTTGTCCCACCATGCACCATGGTACTCAAGATGAAAAAATATTAAATCATATTATGATTATTTATTTAAAAATAATACTTAAAATTAAGTTACCAATATTCATATGATATAATGTTTCAATGAAAATGATTAAACTTTTTTCAAGATAACGACTTACAAAATTGAATTGTAATTGTTAATGTAAATTAAAAGTGAATTGTAAGTGTTGTTATTGTGTGGCATGCTAAGGATATTTCTCCTCTCTTGATAAGCTTATAAATTAAATATTTTTTTTGCTAATGTATAAATGTCTCTTTGGTCTACACAATGGAAACCGAAAAATGGCTTTGTTCATAGTTTAACTTAAGAGTGGTGGAAATTTTACATTTGAAATATATGTATAGGTAAAAATTATTATAGCTTATAATAGCATTTACATGTAGATTTGAGAAACTTTATTTAATTTTTAGATATCAATAATTTTGGTATACAATACTTTATCTTATATTTTATAATGACAGAGTTGGACAATTTAGATAAAATTATTATGGGACAGTTTTAGTTGTCTTTTAGAATTTAAATGCTTGAACTTTTTCATAAAAATTTATTTGATAATCCCCTAAATTTTATTTTATAACACTAATTGTCTTTTATAGTTAATAATTATCATGGTCTCATAATGTTTTAGCATCATTACCATGTAAATTTGAAGTAATTCAATGACATTGCTATTAAAGTGAATAACAGAATTTACATGATGGTCAATATTTGTTCGAAGTGTTCCAAGGACCTTAAAATTTAAAATGAAAATATAATATAATGCACTAAGGATCATGTAATGATTTATTTGTTTGCCACAATCAAGTAATTGTTGCTTTTTATTTTTAACAATTCTTTTCCTGGTCTAATGTTACTCAAATATTTACAACCATGCCGAAATAGTATTAAATTAGTAAGTCGATTCCTTTTTTGCAACTGGTAATCCAATTGATGTTGTTTTGTTATGAGAGAAAAATATTGCACCATGGCTGATAAGTTCGAGCAAATATGGTTGTAAATTGTAACATGGAATCTAGCATGATGACCAAACTTATTACATCGTGAGAGACTAAATTATAATTCTGAGATCTAGCAAGATGCATGGCTGATCATACCGTGCAGGTGTAGTCGATTCCAATGTTGATATAGATCCAGTGATGTCGGCTGTTGTGGCATGGGCAACTTATGTGTTAGCACGCCACCGGTCTCTTTTCCTTGATTGGTTGATGTAGATCTTGTCGGTCAATCTCCTCCGGACATGGATGTAGTAGACGGTCCTTTCGTCTCCTTGATGCTGGCTCACGTCCATCCTTCCGTCCCCTCGATGCGGCTGGATTCGATGTTGGTGATCAGTGTATGGCCAAATGTTAGTGATCGACTGATCGGCGCATGGACGGATCATAGAAGAGAAATTTAATTGTAGTTATGGGATCTAGCAAGATGCTTGGCGATACCTCGCTGGTGCAGCCGGTTCCAGCGTTGATGTAGATCTTGTGATGCCGGCTGTTGTGGCATCGACAGCTTAGGTGTTCGCTTGTCACCGGTCGCTTTTCCTTGTTGACATAGATTTCGTCGATCAATGTCCTCCGGACATGGATGAAGCAGACGGTCGCCCATCCTTGGGTCCCCTCGATGCGGCTGGATTAATTCGATGTCGGTGGTCAGTATATGGCCGAATGTTAGTGATCGACTGATCGGTGCATGGCCGGGCTTCATTGGTAATTACACACACGTGTG
This sequence comes from Bothriochloa decipiens, assembly GCA_023333625.1. Classification (NCBI taxonomy): domain Eukaryota; kingdom Viridiplantae; phylum Streptophyta; class Magnoliopsida; order Poales; family Poaceae; genus Bothriochloa; species Bothriochloa decipiens. The sequence goes on along the minus strand of CM041647.1, from coordinate 38,743,204 downwards.
CTTGATTAAATTGCTGCCTCGTTTGCTAGTTGGTAGATTCTCTCAACCCCAAGATTTTAGATATTTCTGTTTTGGGTGAACGCTAGCTATTTCTGAGTATGCCACGGACGGGTGAACGGGATCCCCCAAGACGATCCTTCCGGCTCTCTCGTTGTCGTCGTATAGGTAGATACTCTAAAATAACCGATTTATTTTTTTCTCTCTTGTATATATAATAATGACAGTGGTGGGTAATTTTATAGAAAAACTAAAATAATTTTAATGGTTAGGATCACCTAAGCCTATATATTTAATGGCTAGATGTTTCTGATTAATGTGAGAATTTATAGCATTTTTTTTTCTTATCGGGTTTGGTGAAAATTAACGTGAAGGCTCTGTTGGAGCCTCTAATTAGTAATAATAACGGAGCCTCTAATTAGTAATAGTAAGATAAGATGAAGAAGACAATTAAGAAATAGACACATATAAATCTCAATCAATATACTGATTATTTCTGGGAAATTGCATGCGTCGACAAGAGAACTTTCTTATTTAGTACAACTCATTTGTAATCTAGAAGATGGCACCTCTAACAATAGGTTGCTGCTACAGGAAGACGGCAGCCAATGGATTAACTGGCAATGATTGCTGCGGCAGGAAGGCGGCAGCCAATGGGTTAGCCACTGTCAATGGGTTAACTGGCAGCAGTTGCTGTTGCTGGGAGTACGCGGAAACATTTGCGAGAGCCGACCGGGTAAACGAAAGTGGCTGTTGTTGTTGTAGGTATGCAGCGGCGTTTGTCAGTTGGTTGAATGGAAGCAGTTGTTGTTGCAAGGCAGCAGGGCTCACCACGGCTAGCTGACTGAGCGCCTGAAAAAATTATTGCAACTGTTCTTGTTGTTGCACGTATGGAATGGCGATCGCTGCAGGCAGTGGGTTTATAGGAAGGATCTGTTGTAGTTGCAAGTAGGCACCAGGGTTCGGCATAGCTAGCTGACTAAGCGCTGATAGGAATTGTTGCAACTGTTGTTGTTGCAGGTATGGAACGGCAATCGCTGTAGCCAGTGGGTTTATAGGAAGAAGCTGTTGCAGCTGCGAGTAGGTGGCTGGGTTTGCTAGGGCTTGTTGAATAATAGTATTTATAGGAGCAGACGAGCATTGCGGACTAAAGAACGAAGTTGCAGTGCTCGCCGAAAGAGCAAGGTGTGCAAGGAAGGCAAATATCTTGACGGCCATTGTTGGTATGACGTTGCTAGTGTATTTCGCTTAACAAGTTTCTTATTGCTCTCAATGATATGGGTGATGGATTAACTAGTGATTTGGGGCCTATTTATACAAGTGAGAGCTCACGTGTACTGTTTTGGATCGTAGATTTTACCAAAGTATAGATGACCTAGAGATGACATGGCACCTGGTCAATTTCAGATCTTAGTTTCATTGGATTATATGGTGTGTGTTGGCAAGATAGTTTCCACTACGTGCTAGATAAATGTGACCTTTTCTATTGAAGTCCTCTAGATACATGAGGAATGACATATAAAATAGCTTCATGTCTCACATGAAAAAACCTTAGCCATATCATATTTGTTTTTTTTATGAAATCACCGGAGGGGGAAGAACCCCACCTGAATGGTTTTTCATTGATTCCGGCAAGCCGGTGTAACAGAGGATGCCGGGCACCTAGTGTTTACATGCACAGATTGTGCTATTACAGGAGACTTAGTTCATTACAAATAAATTACACTAGACATCAGCATAGAGGCAATCTTGAGGACGAAGACGGCAGCTCCAGAGGCGACATGCTTCGCGGCATGAGTGGAGAAGACATTGGAGCGAGGGTTGCTGTTGCCTGAAAACAACGTCATGTCTGTGGTTCCAGATTTGCCAACAACACAACAGTATCAGCATGGAAAAATGTTTAGCAGGTATGTGTGTGGGCCAGTTGATTTGTCAAAGAGCCGTCACTTGAGGCACAAGTGACACATCCCAGCCAATATGTGACCAGAGTTGAGAGGCAACATGGCAATGGAAGATGAGGTGGTCTGCTGTTTCTGAAGCTGAGTTGTACAACTCGCAGACATCATTTTCTAGAATGTTCTTCAAAAATAGGTTGGAACGACATTGGATGCGGTTGTTAATCAGCAGCCAGCCAAAGAAACAGACTCGTGGCGGTGCCTTGTTGAGCCACACAAATCTCGAGCCCGGACATTCCGCTGCACCATGGTTGGATGCCCGGTAAATAGCAGCAGTTTTCAGGTTGTTAGAAGCATCAGTGAACCTTGATGTACGACTATCAGGCATAGTGGAGAGAATATGTGAGATAACTGGTTGTTTAGGGTGGTGAGTTCAGCCATTGCTTGGTTGGATAATCTTGGAACGAGGAAGGCAGATAGTCCACGCAAGAACACTTCGGATACACTGACTTCAAGATGAGTGCAGTGAGACATTAAGCATTTATAGTCCTGTGCAAGGGAACACCCATGAAGCCATGAATCCCACCAAAAGGAGGTAGATACGCCATTGCCAATCTGCACTTTGGTGATGGCTCTATAGACAGGAAGCAAAGCACGGAGCGCACACCAATGATTTCCGCCATTGTCGTCAGACATTGTGACGACGTCCCTTGCCTCCCGCACCCAAGATGCCCATGCTGAATGAGCCGGGTGATGTAGGCGGTGAAGGAGCTTGAGTAGAAGGCATACATTCTGAGCAGCTAGGTTCTTAATACCAAGCCCTCCCTGAGATTTAGGTCGTTGGACATCTTCCCAGTTAACTAAATATTTTGCTCCATTGGTCTTATCTTTCCTTGACCACAAAAAAACTCTTCTTCGACTATCAATGAGTGATATGATCCCAGGAGGTAAAGACAAGGCTTGCATCATGTAGGTGACTAGACCATCGAGCACAGAGTTGACAAGAACCAAACGACTTTGGTGATTTAGCAGTGCTGCCTGCCATCCAGATAGGCGTTTGTCCACCTTAGCAATAAGGGGGGCAAAAGCTGAGAGGTTCAGGTTGACATTGGATAGTGGGAGACCCAAATAAACTTGAGGAAAAGTAGCTAGCTGGCATTGGAGAAGCCGAACTATACGCTGGAGCTTTTCAGGCTGAACTTGCATAGGAAAAAGAGTGCATTTGTTGTAGTTGATCTTCAGGCCGGTGGCAGAGGCAAAATCATTGAGCACTGCTTTTAGACGTCGGATATCAGGCACATCTGCTCTAACCAGAAGCAAGGTGTCGTCTGCATACTGGAGAACCGGGCAGGGAATGTCACTGACTGGGTGGCGGATTGAGCCATCACACTTAATCAGCCTTTGGAGAACATCAGCTACCAGAAGGAATAAATAAGGGGATAAGGCATCCCCTTGCCTGAGACCACGACGACACCTGATCCAGTTGCCAGGGCAGCCATTCATCATGACAGCCGAGTGAGAGGAAGAAAACAACATTTGCATCCACTTTAACCAAAGAACTGGGAAGCCCCTGACCAAGAGGATCTTGAGCACACTGTCCCAGCTAACAGAGTCAAAGGCCTTGGCAAAGTCCAATTTGAGAACCACTGTCGGTACCTTCCTCTTGTGATAGAGCTGAACAAGTTCAGTAGCATAGACAAAATTTTTAGAAATAGAGCGGCCTTTTATAAATCCAGTCTGGCCAATGTCAATGAGTTGTTGAATGTGACGCTGTAATCTTGTTGTGAGAATCCTGGTGATGATTTTCACAGGGCAATTCTAGAGAGAGACAGGCCTGAAATCTTTTGGAGTTGATGGTCCAGAGCACTTAGGCAGAAGAACAATATGAGCCCGGTTGATACGGTCCAAGTCGACGTTGCAAGCATGGAAGCTGTGTAGAAAAGACATAATATCTCCTTTGATCATATTTGTTCCACTTTATAAACATGAGTATGTAAAGTTATGACTTGCTCAGGTTGATCAAAGCCTTTATTAAAGGACTTTGTTGTAGCATCGTAAGAAGTTGGGGGTGAAACCATTAATAATTTTGCTTTCCAATTGAGGTTGTAATTGGCTCACTCAGTATTACTTGCATTTGAATTGCTTTTATCTGACGTTTCTAGAGTGTATGATTGATTGGTGGTTGCTGAATGTTGCTGCAGCCGTCGATTGCTGAATGTTGCTACACTCATTGCCTTCTACAAGTAGTTTGCAATGCTTGGCGCTGTTGGCCTGCGCCCCGCCTCGCGCCCCGCACGTGATTTGTAGGCCGAAAGAAAGAAGAGGCCCAAGCCCAGCCCACCAAGAGAGGTTCGGTTCGGTTCGCTTCTTTCCAAGCTCTCCTCCGCCTCAACGCCGCCGCCGCCATGTCGGGCATCCCGTGGCGGAGCATGGCGGGGGACGCCCTCTCCCGCGTGTTCCTGGTGGCGCAGGCCTACTGCGTTGTCCACGTCGTCGACCAGCACCTCGGCTCGCTCGCTCTCGTGCGGGGCCCAGCATGCTGCCGGCCATGAACCTGGCGGGCGACGTGGTGGCGGTGGACAGGGTCAGCGCGAGGCTCGGCCGTGTCGAGCCCGGCGACGTCGTGCTGATGATCTCCCCCGAGGACCCTCGCAAGCCGGTCGCCAAGCGCGTCGTCGGGATGGAAGGGGACTCCGTCACCTACCTCGTCGACCCGGCCGGCAACAGCGACACCTCCAAAACCGTCGTGGTGAGTGGTGAGTTGGTTGGTCACTGAGCTGGGATTTATTTTCGGTCCGTACTAGTACTTGTTATGCTGCCTCCATCCGCGATTGGAATTCTGCTCAATGGGTTGATGCTCTTTGCACTGACGCTACAGGATGGGGGCTTTAAATTCAAGTGCTTCTTGATTTAAAGAAGTTGAAGACATGTTTGGTACTTTCTAGTACATTTTACTTGCTTCGAACTGAGATGCATAGAAGACATGTGTTTTTGGTAATTGGTACCTTGTACCTACTTGATACTCTAGGCACCAAAGTTAGGGTGGATGTTTGAACCAATGGTGGTGTTGGTTCATTATGAGATATGGTGTTATTAACCCTAAAATTAGTTACTACTGGTACAATTAGATTCTTGATGAGTTACAACTATGTTCTGGTAAAACCTTGCATTGTGCTACCATCAGTTATATTTACCCCACCAGAAGGTGTGATTTCTACAGTTGTGTTTGAACTTAGAGATACCAATAGCTTCTTCAGATTTGCTTTCCATAGACTGTCAACATGATGTTCGTGCCTTTAAATTCAGGAATTTGGTTTTGTTCACATTCGTTACTAACTTGGTGGGTTCCATGTGCAATGTTGGGACCTGATGAGTTCTATGCTTTCTTTAGTTTTGTGTTCTTTTATTTATATATATATCCTTGTGGCCTTGTCATTATTTTGTTTCAAAATTGTATGGTCACTCATGCCGTTAACTTGGGCGCTTGTATAACTGTAGGTACCACAAGGTCATGTTTGGGTGCAGGGCGATAATGCTTATGCTTCTAGGGATTCAAGGCAATTTGGAGCTGTGCCTTATGGTCTCATTACAGGGAAGATGTTGCCGGGTAAGCTCGGCTATATGTTTTGCATCTTTGTTAATTTAATTTAGGAGGCTGGTGCAATCTCTGGAGCCAATGTTTTGCTTTATGGCTCCATAAGTTGGGACACAAGCAACTAGCAATGGTTAGAAAAGGACAAAGTCGCACCTTAAGTGTTGAGTTGAAGTGCTCAGTATCTTATGAGCCCATGTTTCCATTTCAAAATTCTGGATAACTATCAATTTTGTCTTATAACAATAATCATTGGGGCAATACATTTTGCTGGCATATACTAGAGGGTAAATATTATATATCCTGCTAGGTTCAGCTCAGTCTGGAAAACAAGCGAAAACCGGGCATCATGGGTCCACAATGCCAGGATGAAATTATGGTATCATACTATCATTTGAACTGGAAGAATTATTCATTTGGCTGATATTGATATGCCTAGCTGCTGCTGTCTTAGGGATAATAATGTTTGCAGTATGGATATCAACATGTAGATTTAAAAATTAATCAGCTTGATATTGATATTGGAATGGAGATTTACCCACTTCAACTTGCTATACTTGTGGACGTGGAGTGAAATCTAATAGTCCTTAGCGTCCCAGCCAAATGCTCCACTGCTACCAATCATGTTGACTTAGAACATTGTTGCCACAAATGGGAGTATTGACAGTGACTGTTCAATCTTAGGTTTGGCTGCTTGAGGGCTTTGTTCCAAATGATTCAAACCAGCCTTAACAGAGGTAATTTAGCATTTTTGTTGCATCTTATTTTCTAAAGGTAACTGGTTCTCTCTATCGTCGTTTGTGCTAATTTCTTTGTTGTCCATTTTTCTCCAGAGCAGATGCCCCCCTCCCCTAATTATTGCACGTGGCCAGAGATTTAATAACCAGCTGAAGGGCCCTTGAGCTCGAAAGCTTTTGATCTACTATAACACATTGGTACAGCGAACCAGAGTGTATCTTGATGTCCCATTTTGAATTTTAGCGCAAGTGTATAATGGTTTTGGTTGTCACACCTGAAATCCCGATCAGCACATGTTCTGATAGAATTTCGTGTGCTAATGCCTGGGTTGTAAATTTATTGTCAGTGGTTTTTGTAGAAAACGGAGCCTGAATATCTGATTGACTCGTGTAAGTTGAGGTGTGTTAGTTTTGGGCATATCAAACTGAATTACAAACTTCTGGAGAGATACCGCTTGGTCTGTGCATTCTGAACCTTGGTTATTCAAACCATTTAAACTAGAGAACTTTGTTATGTCTTGAAAATGCTCATCTGAGATGCTCAGAAAAAAAAATCAGTATGATATTTGTAGTTTGCACTTACAAATATAGGGAGAGAAGGTTTGAAAAGGGCATACGCAAGAGTCAGTTTTCTCTACCAAATCTTCCTCAATCACTAGTTATAGAGAAATGAGATTGATTTTTCTCAATCTGATGAAAACATGAAGTTGCTCTAAGCTGTATAAGCAACGTCGTGCACGTGCCATGTGGAATTGATCAATCTGTGGTTGAATTGATCAAGTTTGTGGTTGACTGGTTGATGCTCCACGGACACGGTCACCTAAAGCGCTGCTGCGAGCACGAACAAAGCTGGGAAGGTGAAGTTGCTAGTCACCAAAAGAAAAGTATAAGTTTTTTTTTTTGAGAAACAAGAAAAAGAAGTTTCAGCCCACCAAAATTAATGGCCCTATAAGAAAAGTATAAGTTGCTAGTAATGGCCCCTGAAATTATTGGCCCAACATCAGCTTCAGCCCACCAAGCAGCAGCCCAATGCATGGTGGAACCCCAGGTATTTAAAAGCCACTCAGCCCCCTCAGTTGAGCACGCCCTCAGACACCACGGGTGCGGCGGCCATCCATCGCTCTTCCCCTTCCCCACAGCCTCACGACCCTCCCCGTCGGTGCGTCCCCGCTCGGCGCCCGCTGGGACGCACGCCGTACGGCACCGGCGAGCCTTTGCGCGGCTGTGTCCGAGCTGCGACGGCGAGCTCTATCCCCGGCGCCCGTACATCTGAGTCGCCCGTACATCAAGGTATGCCCATCCTTTCTTTTCCGTCCCTGAACCCTGATGTGCGAAACCGGCTTCCCAAACCATGAACCTGAGTTACTCGGGCTTTTTGTAGTGTATAAATGCGCTTCGCCATGAACGGGCACCCTTTTCTTGGTCCACCCCTGGCAATGCTAGTTTAATTTGAGTCATTGAATACCCGCGGTTAGAATTTATTGTGAGAAGCAAAACAACGATGAAACAAGCTGCAAATAGTCTTCATTACTAGTCCATCCACTAGGTCGCTTTGTAGCTGTTCGCTGTTTGCCCAGTAATTCCAGCTCTAATTCCAGGCGTCAACATTCGAGGCATCAAGTGACGCAAACCTCCACAGATTTCATCCATTGCCTCGAGGGAAAGATACATACATGAATAGAAGCGTTTGCCACCAGCTTCTTGCCCAGTGCAAAAAGCTAAGAGAGCTCCCGAGGATCCACGCCTTGGCCGTTGCCCATGGTCTCCACCCCAGCCACCAGTCTGTTTCCTGCAAAATGTTCCGCTGCTACGCTGATTTCGGCCGCGTAGATGATGCCCGCAAGCTGTTCGATGAGATCCCCCACCCTGACCTTATCTCCTTCACCAGCCTCATGACCCTCCATCTCCAGTTAGACCACCAACGCGAAGCTATTTCATTGTTCGCTCGTGTCGTTGCCGCTGGCCACCGCCCTGATGGCTTTGCGGTTGTTGGTGCCCTGTCGGCCTCTAGCGGTGCTGGTGATCGAGTGGTCGGTAGGGCGTTGCATGGCCTTATTTTCCAGCTTGGATTGGATTGTGAGATGGTTGTTGGCAATGCGTTGATAGACATGTATAGCCAGTGTGGGAAGTTTGAGTCTGCGGTGGTGTTTGATAGAATGTCTCTGAAAGATGAGGTCACCTGGGTTAGCATGCTGCATGGTTATATCAAGTGTGCTGGTGTGGATTCGGCATTGTCGTTCTTTGATCAGGTGCCTATGAGGAGCGTAGTTGCTTGGACAGCACTAATCACTGGTCTTGTACAGGGCAGGCAGCCTGTACGGGCTATAGAGCTTTTTGGTAGGATGGTACTGGAGGGCCATCGCCCTACTCATCATGTCACGATTGTAGGTGTACTCTCAGCTTGTGCTGATATTGGTGCTCTGGATCTAGGACGTGCCATTCATGGATGTGGAAGCAAATGTAATGCCAGCTCGAATGTAATTGTTAGCAATGCTCTTATGGATATGTATGCATAGAGTGGATGTATTGAGATGGCATTTTCTGTGTTCCAAGAAATTCAATCAAAGGATTCTTTTACATGGACAACTATGATCTCATGTTATACTGTCCAGGGAGATGGGAAGAGAGCTCTTGAGCTCTTTCGGGACATGCTTAGAGCTGGGGTAGTTCCAAACAGTGTAACCTTTGTTTCTGTTTTGTCAGCATGCAGCCATGCTGGCTTGATAGAAGAAGGCAGAGAGTTGTTCGACACAATGCGTCAAGTATACAAAATTGATCCCCTGCGATTAGAATTTATATTTTGAGAAGCAAAACAACGATGAAACAAGCTCAGTCTTCATTACTAGTCCATCCACTAGGTCGCTTTGTAGCTGTTCGCTGTTTTCCCAGTAATTCCAGCTCTAATTCCAGGTGTCAACAAATTCGAGGCATCAAGGGACACAAACCTCCACAGATTTCATTCATTGCCTCGAGGGGAAGATACATGAATAGAAGCGTTTGCCACCACCTCCTTGCCCAGTGCAAAAAGCTAAGAGAGCTCCAGAGGATCCACGCCTTGGCCGTTGCCCATGGTCTCCACCCCCATGAACAGTCTGTTTCCTGCAAAATGTTCCGCTGCTGTGCTGATTTCGGCCGCGTAGCTGATGCCCGCAAGCTGTTCGATGAGATCCCCCACCCTGACCTTATCTCCTTCACCAGCCTCATGACCCTCCACCTCCAGCTAGACCACCATCGCGAAGCTATTTCATTGTTCGCTCGTGTCATTGCCGCTGGCCACCGCCCCGATGGCTTTGCGGTTGTCGGTGCCCTGTCGGCCGCTAGTGGCGCTGGTGATCGAGTGGTCGGTAGGGCAGTGCATGGCCTTATTTTCCGGCTTGGGTTGTATCGTGAGATGGTCGTTGGCAATGCATTGATCGACATGTATAGCCAGTGTGGGAAGTTTGAGTCTGCGGTGAAGGTGTTTGATAGAATGTCTCTGAAAGATGAGGTCACCTGGGGTAGCATGCTGCATGGTTACATCAAGTGTGCTGGTATGGATTCGGCATTGTCGTTCTTTGATCGGGTTCCTGTGAGGAGCGTAGTTGCTTGGACTGCGCTGATCACTGGTCTTGTACAGGGGAGGCAGCCTGTACGGGCTATAGAGCTTTTTGGTAGGATGGTACTGGAGGGCCATCGCCCTACTCATCATGTCACGATGGTAGGTGTACTCTCAGCTTGTGCTGACATTGGTGCTCTGGATCTAGGACGTGTCATTCATGGATGTGGAAGCAAATGTAATGCCAGCTCGAATGTAATTGTTAGCAATGCTCTGATGGATATGTATGCTAAGAGTGGATGCATTGAAATGGCATTTTCTGTGTTCCAAGAAGTTCAATCAAAGGATTCTTTTACATGGACAACTATGATCTCATGTTGTACTGTCCAGGGAGATGGGAAGAAAGCTCTTGAGCTCTTTCGGGACATGCTTAGATCCGGGGTAGTTCCAAACAGTGTAACCTTTGTTTCTGTTCTGTCAGCATGCAGCCATGCTGTCTTGATAGAAGAAGGCAGAGAGTTGTTCGACAAAATGCGAAGTATACAAAATTGATCCCCTGCTTGAGCACTATGGTTGCATGATTGATCTCTTAGGACGGGGAGGGCTACTAGAGGAAGCAGAACCTCTAATAGCTGATATGAATGTGGAACCTGATATTGTTATATGGAGGTCAATTCTTAGTGCATGTCTAGTTCATGGCAATTATAGAGTAGCTGAGATTGCTGGAAAGGAAATTATAAAGAGAGAACCTGGGGATGAAGGGGTTTATGTGCTTCTTTGGAACATGTATGCATCAGCAAATAAATGGAGAGAAGCTCGAGAGATGAGGCAGCAAATGTTGACTCTTAAGCTCTTCAAAACACCAGGGTGTAGTTGGATAGAAATTGATGCCGTTGTCCATGAATTCTTGCTAGAGGACAAGACACATGATGCTCGAAGGGAAATTTATGAAACCTTGGAATACATGACTAGTCAGCTCAAGGCACATCTCGGATCATCCTCATGGGAACAAGATGGTTCATCCATATTTGTTGATGAAGGAAATACTATCCATTTGTTGCATGATTGATTCGCATGAGTCTTCCCACGAAATAGCCTCTTAGTTCCTAAATCAAATTCGATGATCTCATTGTAATTTAAGTCTTATTGGTCTTCTTTTGTCTCCCAGTGTCTAAAGATCAAGATTGTAGTGTAGAAATTCACTCCTGTAAGTTGGTGGCAATAATATTAGATATATGTTGTGGTTGGTTTTACTTTCACCAGTCAGGAAGTTATACAAACTTACCAAAATTTTTAAAATCCAAGTGCTGGATTACAGAGAGATTTCTTCTAAATAGCAAGATATTTTTGTCATACTTTGTTTTTTTATCTATTTTATGGCATTGTATTCTAATTTCTAAATCTAGAAATGGTCTGTCCCTACAGTATGATAAATGGTTGTCTGTGTCAAAAAACTAACTGTGATTTGCTCATTGCCAGATGTTTTCTGAAGTTGATGTTGATGGAGATGCAAGTGTTGGACAGAAGGGTTGTAAGGATATAAGGCGTTACAAATGTGAATTTTGCACTGTTGTCAGGTCAAAGAAATGCCTAATTCGAGCTCATATGGTTGAATATCATAAGTTATAAGCATTATATGATATATAGATGCATTAGTCAATATATATCTTGTTTGATCACATAGCTACGAGCCATCTATATCATGACGTATCATTTACCTTTTGATTTCTGCCTTTGTATTATTGTTATTCTCAAGAATACATAGTGTCTCTAATGTTTTCCCATAATTTATGTCCAGGATGAACTGGAGAAATCAGAAATATACAACTCGAATGGGGAAAAGATTGTTCAAGAGGAGGAACATAGGTGCCAAGTGTGTGGCTCTTGTTTCCAGAAACCAGCTCATCTGAAGCAGCACATGCAAAGTCACTCACATGAGGTTGGTATTCATCATCTCGAATTTAACATGAGCTGGCTCTTTTTATTTTATTTATTGGCACTGGCTACCTAGGTGTGTTATATCTCAGTTTTAATGTATATAGACATGATTTTAACATATGATTTGCATTCATGACTTCTCAGCCTGGCTATAACATTGATTTCCCCCTATATGTTTTGCTAAATATAGTTGTTTTGCAGGGCATATATAGTTAACAGCGTGAAGCATTGGATCCCATTTAAAGAACTCCAAAATGCGACGAGGCATTTTTTTACTCTTGTCTGAACTAGTAACAGGTTGGGATGACCTCCTGTGAAGCTTCAACAAGATTGCCTCAGTCACGCTCACTGAGTAGGTTTGTACTTGACAAAGTTCCCTATTTTATCATGATGTTCATAGTCTAAATTCTGCATTTCGTGACATACATGATTGTTTTGAGTGCTAATTTGTATTGTGCCTTCTCGTATGGGTCAATTCAGTGAATTTTGGAGTTTTCTGTTCTCTATTTGTTTCTTTGGGCTTATGACTTTGGGGCCTTTGGTTGTGTCAATCTGGTGATCAACATCAAAATATTTCAGAAAGCTTGGGCTTTATTTTATAAGTTCCTTTACATCTAGTTTTCTTTAGTGCTGTGAGGATTAGATGGATATGGATTCTGGAGATAAGGCTGAAAATATCCTCCCTTCATTCTGCCATGTCTCCATGGGCTTCCTTTTGGGAGCTTTGATATAATGCTTGAGGATCCAAAATCAAAATGTCATCTCAGAAAGCTAGGCCCATTCTTAGTGTTTCTTTAATGCTTGATATAATGCTTGGGAGCTTTTCTTTAATGCTTGAGGTTCTCAGCTCGCTATGGTGACAATAGTCCTAAACCATGCCATTTTGCAATGTAATAAGTGTTCGCTAGAACCTAGCACCTATGGGGTCGGCAGCCAACGCTACTGGCCCCATAGGTGCTAGGTTCTAGCGCCAACACGTGGTATTGGAGCCGTACACCGTTGCTAGGTCCAACGACTGGCAATGGCGGACGCGGTGCTGCAAGGTGCCGACGGTAGCGGCGGAGGACAGCTCCAGCCGGTGGCACTGCCACAGCAAGTGGAGGTGCGCGTGGTGAGGGAGTTCGGCGGAAGCAACTCCTAGCCCATGCTCACCCACACCAACTACGGGGAGTGGGCTGTCCAGATGAAGTGGAAGTTCCGCGCCCGGAGGTGGTGGGAGGCTGTGGAGGTCGGCAACGCCGGCGAGGATACGGAGGTGGGCGTCATGGAGGCGCTCATGGCCTCCACCCCTGGCGAGTACCATGAGGCGCTCGGCCAGAAGAAGACGACGAAGGAGGCGTGGGAGATGCTGGAGTCGCTCCGTGTAGGCTCGGATCGAGTCAAGCGGGCCAAGGTTCAGTAGCTGCGCCGGGAGCTCAACGACGTCCGGTTCAAGTTCGGGGAGTCGGTGGAGGACTTCGTGCTCCGTCTTCAGTCGCTGGCAAGCCAGCTCGCCACCTACGGCAAGCAGGTGGATGACGAGGATCTCGTCAGCAAGCTGCTCTGCGTGGTGCCCCCGAAGTACTCGCAGCTCGCCATGTCCATTGAAACGATGCTGGACATCTCCACATTGTCTCTGGAGGATTTGGCAGGGCGGCTGCGGGTTGTGGACAGCCGCAGTGCAGCGGCGCCGGAGAAGGAGAAGCCCAAGCTGCTGCTGACAGAGGAGGAGTGGGCGGCGAAGATGAAGCGCCGCACCGGCGAAAGCTCCAGCCACGGCGGTGGTAACCGCGGCGGCAACGGCGGCAAGCAGCAGGGGAAGACTCCGGCGGACAAGAAGGGCAAGAAGAAGCCTGTCGCCCCCAACGCTTGCCGGAAGTGCAACAAGGTGGGGCACTGGGCACGCGAGTGCCCGGAGAGGAAGGAGAAGAAGGAGGAGGCGCAACTTGCTCAGGACGACAGCGACGATGAGCAGACGCTCTTGATGGGTGAGTTTTGCGCCCTGTAGGAAGGCGAGACAGGGGAGGCTGAAGCGGAGCAGAGGACTGCGTCGTAGGCCGTCAAACTTGACGAGCCTCGGGCTCAGGCATACCTGGGTGCGGTCGGCAACGAGAAGGAGCAGCGGTGGTACCTCGACTCCGGCGCGAGCAACCATATGACTGGCTGCCGTGCCGGCTTTTCCGACCTCGATACGAACAAGACCGGCCTGGTCAAGTTCGGGGATGGCTCGAGAGTGGACATTCGAGGCCAAGGCACGGTCGTTTTCCGTTACTGAAACGGGGAGCAGCGCGCGTTGACAGACGTGTACTTCATCCCCTAGCTCCGTGCGAGCATCGTCAGTCTGGGCCAGCTTGACGAGCGCGGGGCGGAGGTGCTGATCCACGACGGTGTGCTGCGGATTCAGGACCGAGAACGGCGTCTTCTCGCGAAGGTAATGCGTTCTCGTAACCGGTTGTACCTTCTGGATCTGAAGGTGGAGCAGCCGGTGTGCCTCGCGTCGGCGTGCACGGAGGAGCCATGGCTATGGCATGGCCGGTTCGGCCACTTGAGCTTCGATGCTCTTGGCCGGCTCGGGAAGATGGTGACCGGGCTGCCGGACATGAAGCACGTCGGAGAGCTGTGTGACAGCTGCCTGGCGGGGAAGCAGAGGCGGCAGCCGTTCCCAAAGACGGCGAGGTACCGCTCGACGGATCCCCTCGAGCTGGTCCATGGGGACCTCTGCGGACCAATCACGACAGCGACGCACGGCGGGCGGAGGTACTTCCTCCTGCTCGTGGATGACTGCAGCCGCTACATGCGGCTGCGGCTCTTGACAAGCAAGAGTGACACGGCGAACGCCATCAAGCGCTTCAAGGCGCGGGCGGAGATGGAGTCGAGGAAGCGACTCCGGGTGCTGCGAACGGACCATGGCGGCGAGTTCACGGCGCTCGAGTTCGCCGAGTACTGCGCCGAGGAGGGTGTGGCTCGACACCTCACGGCGCCCTACTCGCCGCAGCAGAACGACGTCGTAGAGCGTCGGAATCAGACCATCATTGGCATGGCGCGCTCGATGATGAAGGCGAAGGCGATGCCGGCGGCGTTTTGGGGAGAGACGGTCACCACCGCCGTGCACATCCTCAATCGGTCGCCGACCAAAGCCCTCAGGGGAAGACACCGTACGAGGCGTGGCACGGGCGCAAGCCTAATGTCTCATACCTGCGCACGTTCGGTTGCATCGGTCATGTGAAGACTGTCAAGCCGGGCCTCGGGAAGCTGCACACAGGAGCACGCGCATGGTGTTCCTCGGCTACGAGGAGGGGTCGAAGGCCTATCGGCTATACGACCAGGTCGGCGGCAAAGTCGCGGTGTCCCAGGATGTGGTCTTTGACGAGGCAGCGTCATGGACCTGGGACAGGCTGGAAGCGGAAGGCCTTGAGCAAGGCGGCGGCGGGCTCTGCGACACGTTTGTCGTAGAGCAGATGGTCATCCATGGCTCCAGCAAGGTTATGGAGACGTCGAGGGCCGGGGAAGCTGGAGCGGTAGAGTCGGCGGCGGGGGAAGCAGAATCCCCCTGGCCTTGACCGTTCTCCGGTTCGCTGTAAGGCCCCGACCACGAGTAGAGGGGGTGCCTCGACCTCGGGGCAGGCGGCACTGGAGGCCCCGACCACGAGTCGAGGGGGTGCCTCGACCTCAGGGCAGGCGGCGCTGGAGGCCCCGACTGTGGGTCGGGCGACCGCGACCTCGAGGGGGGAGGCCTCGATCCCGACCCTCGACTGCGAGGGAGGCCACGATCGCGATTGGGCTGACACCGCGTTGGGCGGTCTCGACCGCGGTCGCGTCCGCAGAGAGGGGGGCCTCGACCGCGCACCTAGCGCCCACGACCTCGAAACGCGGGGGCCTCTAGTTCGACCACCGGCCGAGGGGGCTCGACCGAGAGGCAGGCACCCTCGATTGCACCAGGGGGTCGACCGTAGGCAGGGCCTCGACCGCGAAAGGACGAGCCACATCCGCACGTGGAGCGGGGGCCTCGACCATGGAAGGATTTCCGACCGTGGGAGGGGGCTCGACCGCAGGCCATGGGGGTTCGAGCCCAAGGCAGAAGGCCTCGACTGCCTTCGAGGAGGCCTCGAATGACGGAGATTTTTCGCTGCGAACGACTCCGACTCGAGGAACTACAGTGGCAACCATCGAGTATGCGACACCACCGTCGGACATCTCGGAGTTCGTGGACGCATACCACGAGGGTAAGGAGGTCCGGTTCCGTCGTCTGGATGACGTCGTAGGAGCTACGGCGGTACCCGTACTGGCGGCGCGACCCCTCGACGACGACCATACTCTGCTTCTGATGAGCGTAGAGGAGCCAACCACGTTCGCCGTTGCAGAGCACGACGCGGCGTGGCGGAAGGCGATGCTGGAAGAGATGAAGTGCATCGAGGAGAACGAGACCTGGGAACTGGTCGATCCATCGGCGGGGTGCCGGCCGATTGGACTCAAGTGGGTCTTCAAGGTGAAGCGAAACGAGCGCGGGGCCGTGGTGAAGCACAAGACGCGGCTCGTGGCCCGCGGTTTCGTGCAGCGCGAGGGGATCGACTTCGAGGAGGTTTTTGCCCCCGTCGCGCGCATGGAGTCCGTGTGGCTCTTGCTTGCTCTCGCTGCTGCCAAGGAGTGGCAGGTTCACCACCTCGACGTCAAGTCGGCGTTCCTCAATGGGGACCTGGCTGAGACGGTCTTCGTCAAGCAAGCGCCGGGTTTCGTCGTCAAGGCGCGGAGAAGAAGGTGCTACGGCTGCGCAAGGCCCTCTACGGCCTGCGCCAAGCACCGCGGTTGTGGAACGCCAAGCGCGACGCCACCATGGCTGAGCTCGGGTTCGGGAGATGCGCCACGGAGCATGCACTGTACACCCGCCAACGGGGGAAGGAGCATCTCATTGTCGGGGTGTACGTGGACGACCTCAATGTTACCGGCGCGCGGGCTCAGGACATCGCCAACTTCAAGGAAGAGATGGCCACGCGGTTCCGGATGAGCGATCTGGGGGCCATGTCCTACTATCTCGGGATCGAGGTGAGGCAGGGGGACGCCATCAGGCTGGGGCAGCGCGCCTACGCGCAGAAGCTGCTCGAGCGGGCGGGCATAGCAGGCTACAAGGCCGTGGCCACGCCAGTGGAGGAGCGCATCAAGCTCTCGAGGCAGAGCACCGCGGCAAAAGTGGACGTTACGCTCTACCGGAGCGTCATCGGCGGGTTGCGCTGGCTGACTCACATGTGGCCGGACATCGCTTTTGCGGTGGGCTATGTGAGCAGATTCATGGAGGATTCGTGTAAGGGTCACTGGACGGCGGTCAAGCGCTTGCTGCGCTACGTCCAGGGCACGGCGGAGTGGGGAGTCGTCTTCCCCAAACGCGGTGGGCTTCAGCTGTTGGTGTTCAGCGAAGCACCACCCGAGGCCAAGGAAGGTGCGCCGGGACTCACGGCGTTCAGCGACGCGGACATGGCGGGTGATGTGGACGGGCGGCGAAGCACTTCCGGCGTGCTCGTCTTTCTCGGCGGAGCGCCGATCGCCTGGCAGTCGCTGAAGCAGAAGATGGTGGCTCTATCCACCTGTGAGGCGGAGTATGTGGCTGCGGCCACGGCGGCGTGCCAGGTGGTCTGGTTGCGTCGACTGCTGACGGAGCTCATCGGAGCTCAAGCTCAGTCATCGGTGCTCAAGGTGGACAACCAGCCAACAATTGCGCTGGCAAAGAATCCCGTCCTCCACGACAGGAGCAAGCAGATCGACGTGAAGTTTCACTTCCTTCGTGATTGCGTCGATGGAGGGCAGCTGGTCATCGAGTTCGTCGACACCGGTCGGCAGCTCGCTGACATCCTCACCAAGTCACTCGGGCGACATCGGTTACAGGAGCTGAGGAAGATGATTGGCATGGTGGAGGCCAAATGAGGGCATTAGGATTAGGGGAAGATTGTTAGACATAATCTGCCACCCCATTACTTCTCCGGCATGGGCAAGGACAGGAGGACTGCTGATCGTGGCCGACCTCGTCTTGGTCCTGTAGCACCACGGCATTAGGTCGTGCAAATAGTAGAGGCCCCATCAGCCACGTCTTGGGCTGATGTAGGCATAGTACTAGGAATAGTTGTACACTGTAGCCATGCCTCGAGTACCCGGTGATGGGTTGGAGGATTGTATATATATGTTGCAATGCAATGGAAAGGGCAGTTCGTGTGCCACCATTCACTTGGGTACTCAGCCTCGGCCAACGCTGAAGCAGAGCAGTGTGTGCGTGTGTTCTCAAGCTTAGCTCGTCTTCTTCCTTGGAGCAGGGGAGAGGTCGACGGGGGGTTGAGTAGGAGCTACTCGCCTCGAATCAGGTCGGCAGCCAACGCTGCTGGCCCCATAGGTGCTAGGTTCTAGCGCCAACAATAAGTATGATGAATTGAAGTGCTGAACTTGTTATAACGCTGAAGGATTATATATTATATATGGGTTATGGATCGTTTGGAGATAAGGGTGGAAATATCCTCCATCCATTCTGCCATGTCATCACAGGCTTCCTTATGGGAGCTTTCAGAAGATGCTTAAGGATCCAATATCAAAATGTCGTCTCAGAAAGCTATGGCCATTCTTCATTGGTTCTCAGCTCGCTATGGTGACAATAGTCCTGTATCCCGTCATTGTGCAAGAGTACTGGATGGAAATGCTGAACTTGTTATAGTTTGTTGTAAAGCGTTAACATTTAGTTTTTCTTTCTTTTGTTATAGTTTCATAGTTCAAAAGTATATACTTTTACCTTTTTATTTAAACAGTTTTTCTTCATAGGTCCTTCTGATCATGATCCAGTACAGTGTTTATGATTCTGAGTTTTGATAATTGTTTGGTTGATTATTTGAAGCATCTAGCACAATTTTAAATAAACAGAAATATAAATATTTTGGTCTCAACACATATTCTTGTTGACTGTAGAAACTCTTTATTTGCCCACTTGAAGACTGCCCCTTCAGCTATAAAAGGAAAGATCACTTGAACCGGCATATGCTTAAGCACGAGGGCAAATTGTTTAGTTGCACTGCGGATGGTTGTGATAGGAGTTTCAGGACGAAGGCAAATATGCAAAAGCATGTTAAGGGAATCCATCAGGATGAAAATGCTAGTAAGAGCAACCAGCAGTTTATTTGCAAGGAGGAGGGCTGTAACAAGGTTTTGAAGTATCCATCAAAGCTGAAGAAACATGAGGAATCACATGGTAGGTCAGCTTTTCCAGATAATTAGGAAATTGAATAAATGAACCTTATTCATTGCTATTTGCATCATGTTCATGTACTTCTTTACCCTTCCCCAGCGTATTTGATCTGAAAATTTGAGTGTTGTTTTTCTTTGCAGTTAAATTGGAGTATGTGGAGGTATTGTGCGGTGAACCAGGCTGCATGAAGATGTTTACAAATGCTGAATATCTGAGGGCTCATAACCCATCTTGCCATCAGCATGTTCAGTGTGAGATTTGTGGAGAAAAGCACCTGAAGAAGAACATCAAGCGGCACCTGCAATCCCATGACCAGGTGTCCTCTGGTGAAAGGATGAAATGCACTTTTTAGGGTTGCGAACACTCCTTTTCCAATGTAAGCAAGACTGATAGATTTCCCAAATGTGCCTAGTGATACTTTCCACTGAGTTCTTAAACCAACCACATTCCTGTCTTCTATTGCAGAAATCAAATTTGACCAAGCATGTCAAGGCATGCCATGACAAGCTGAAACCATTCAAGTGCCAAATCGCTGGGTGCTGCAAGTCATTCACCTACAAGCATGTCAGGGACAACCATGAGAAATCCGGTGCTCATGTATACATTGAAGTGAGTTGTGCTACCTGACCTACATTAATTCCATGTTAGTGTTTTTGGCCTATTAGATCAAACTATGAGCTCCTGATTTTGTATGTATCTTTGATTCAAGCATATGTTGACATCTGTTTTGTGATTGAACCATGTGAGCCTGTGGATAACAAGTTGCTTTGTGCAGGGAGACTTTGAGGAGTTGGATGAGCGGTTGCGTGCCCGGCCAAGAGGTGGACGAAAGAGGAAAGCAGTGACATTGGAAACATTGACACGTAAGAGGGTGACCATCCTAGCTGAGGATTCATCGTTGGCTGATGGAGAGGAGTATCTTCGTTGGCTGATATCTGGTGGGGATAATTCAAGGGATACTCAGTAGCCGGCATCTTTTGCTACCTTGGAGAGGTTGCTTTGTACATGTGTTAGATTAGATTATGTAATGTAATTTGGAGAGGTGCCACTTTGCTTTGTACATGGGTTAGATTATGTAATCGAAGTTGTTTTGATAGGATGGTGTACGTGACGCCCTTGATCTATTCGCAGCAATATGGTATTGCAGGGATTTTCTAGGAAAGCTTTGCCATTTTGTTGTAATTGTAACCCACCTGAGTCCGGATGATGTGTTTATGAGAGAAATATTATTATAATACCAAAGCTGTTATGCCTGTGCTCTGATTCATGGCTTCTGCATCAGCGAAGCGAAAGTTGCATCAGAGAACCCACGTAAGGGGTTTGTGTTTATTATGCTGTAAAATATCACGCAAAACACAGTACCCCAGCAGCCTTTGTAAAATTAGCCATGTCATCTCTGCACAGAGCCTCTGCTCTCTTTGCTGGCTGGCTGCTTGCCAGCAGCGAGCCGTGCTCTTGCCCGCCGCCGGCCACTACCCGCCCGTCGACATGAAGCTCTGGATCAGCATTGGCCGTGGCCCTGGCCCCACGTACACGACACCGGCCCCACCGTGGAGACATCGTCGTTGACCACGGCAGCACACGCCGACGACGCCATCGCACTGTCTTGACTGAGATGACCTCCCTGTCCGGCTATCCGCCTGTCCCGGTGCGACGGCGCCCGGTGGAGTGTTGGAGTGGAGGGCCTGAGAGCGGGACTGTTGGAGCGGCCGAGCAGGATTGGGAAGCGGGAGCGGCAGCGCCGCCGACGCCGGGCACCGGAATCTGGAGCGGCGACGGGCGGCGGCAGTCGGGGGTCGTGCGATGCATGATACGGAAGAGAGGATGTGGACTTGCGAAGCGCTATTTTTTTTTTTTTACAATATGCGAGAAGCGCTGATGGTGCGTGTGGGCTGGGCTGAAAACGGAAAACCTGTTCCCAGGATTTTTGGCCCGTGAGGGGCTACAGCACCCCCGTGCGTCTACCAATGATGAGGATAATATTTACCACCAGAAACACAGACGAAATAATCAACCACACATACACAAATAACATAATTATTTAAATGAAAAACCTCATGGTGAGGAGTAAAAATCACGGGACCAATCGGTCCACTCCCAGTCAAACTTTCACTGTAATCAAATAGGTACGAGGAGTCTTCTCTAGAGCATCTAGAGGATTACAACCAGCAGCAACACACCAACCAGCTACAGACTAGTATCATCTGCAATCAACCGATTACCACTAGTTTCAACTGCAACCACAACCTAAAACAGAGAAATCATAGCTATCTTTCTCAGTAAATAATTTATATCTCCCAAACTGCAACTTAATTGTGCACAATTTTGATAGGCAAAGTAAATCCACTAGTCCCCTAACCACTGACTAAATTTCAGCTCAATCGGACACCGTTGTTTGACCCCTCAAACAAATCATCCACCAAAACTGCTCTATCCTAAAACTATAGTGACGCGAACTAATAAAACCCCTCTTAAATCTAAACCTATGCTCAACCAATCCTCAAACACCAGATCGAAGTACTCTAAGTGAGGAATGAGCTCACCAAGTTTGGCACCAATCCAACCACGTTTGAGCCTCCAATCATTGGCTTGAAGATCAGAGCTACGAAATCTGGACAGAATTCTCTTCTCCTGTTCTTCCTCTTTTCTCTCTTATTGTGTTGTGTGTTTCTGCTCTCTCTTCTCCTCTCTTAGCAGCAGCTCATGAAATCTTATGTGCTTCAGCCGATGGAGACTAGGGTTTCCCCTCTTTTATTCATCCCAAGAAGCATTCTCAACCGTTGATTCATCCAAGATTGACAGTGCACAAATATTGGGCTTGTGGCTGGTTTTGGGCTGCTTTGCTAGGCTTAAAGTCATCCTCCATGTGGAGGGATACCCCCACAGGGACTGGGGAAGGGACGGGACCAGCGCCAAGATCACAAGCACGTCGTCTCGGAACCCCGAGAAGCGCGATGGAAGTGCCAGCAACAACAAACAAGGGGCGTCTCAGAATCAGATGGGAGAGGAAAATTGCCAATGGTAAAGCAGGGAAGGTAAAAAAAGGGAAAACACCAAAAAAAGAACAGGGGCGTCTCGAAGTCGGAAACCACATGGGAAGGAGAAAAAAATAAGCAAAACGCGATACAACTCGAGTTTGTTTCTTGAATCCTCATCTAATACAACTCGTGATCCCACCCTATAAACATACACTGCAACTTCATAAACATAACCTCGTGCAGTGTACTTGGTTGACCTATGTCAATTCACCAAGCAACTCTTGTGCAAATTTGCACCGTCAAACGTTTGCCGACGCCGACAAACTAGCCAGCCATGTTGCCGCGCGGGCAAAGGCATCCTCCATGGCTGTGGCGCAACACCGCGACGCCCATGGTCCTATATCAGCCACCGCCACCGCCACCGCCAATGTTCATGTACCCACCACCGCTGTACCCTGCCGCCATCGACCCGTTCGAGGTTTCTCCGACACATCCAGCTGCTCTATACCCGCCGTACTTCGGCCACCCGATGCCCTCGGCTGTCCACATGGTGTAGTTGTATTTGTGACGGCGGCTAGCTTCGCGACTCGACCAGATTAGCTCCCGAGATAACCCTACGTCGTTTTCGATTCAACAATTAACCTACTTACATCAACATGATCATCGATTCAACAATTCATTCTATACAATCTATTTTTTTTCTTCAAAAGTATGTTCATCTATAAAATTGCATTAACATGTTAATGAACTATTCATGGACTAGTACGTAACTCAATATATGCTTATAAGATCCAATGCAACCATAGCAGTCTTATCATGTTTAAGATATAGTGTCTACTTCTATGGCTCATTGTATCTCTCATGTGGCCTAGTATTGATAGAGAGCACTACTATATATAGAGCTTCCACACTCTTCTATACTGTGATAACCCTAATATTTATCCATTTATTTTATAGTTTTAAACATGCAAAAATATCTTGGAGTATTCAACACTTACCATGAAGCATGACACACCAGGGTGCATGCATGCTTACCATTGTCTAAAAAGTTCCTCACGTGGATATTATATGTTGCGTTTGTCTGGGAAGTAAATTGGGTGTGCGGATAGTCCTCACGGTGCGGACAAACTGTCAGATCACGACGCGTGCCGGATGACTCCGCCTCCCAGCGACCCTGTCTGCTTCCACCCGGTTAAAATTGGCTCCGCTGCTTCGCGGTTGGAGCTGTGCACACTCGGCTCCTGGCACGCACGCGAGGCAGGACTCTGCGTCCGCTGGACACGCCGGCACCGTCGCCGCCGAGCCATTCGCCCGCTCATCTGGCGCCACCGCCGAGCCAGCCGCCATGGCACCACCAACACTGACACGATGCAGCCTTGGATAGTTTTTTTTTCCTTGAGGACATTTTGTTCTCTACAGAGCATTTTTTTTTAATTTTATACTACAAGACATGTAGTTGTTTCTGATCAATAAAAAAAATGTTTCGTCATATCATGAACGGTGCTAGCGATCATTAGCCTTATAGGTTAATCTGACATGCTGTATTGTATATGGGGTCGAGTGCAAGCTTAGTGTTGGTGTTTCGTACCGCCAACTAGTAAATTTGTTTTCACATGTTTTGTTTGGAATGGCTTAATCTCGATCGATGTCAGAAACCAAACGTATAAAGAGAGGAAGGATTTATACTAATAGACAAGATTCCTACATATAGTCGAGTGTTTTAATCATGTTTCTGAGCCCAAGGACTTAGGTTTTGGGATTATAAATGTGTATAGTGATAAGTGTCGTGAAGGAAGTTATAAGATTGCTCAGACTCAAAGAAGAGAGGGAGCTCCTGTCACCCCTTATATAGCTAAGGCCGAAGGTTCACAAATGGAAAAGAGAGGAAAGAGAGAGGGCCCTTCATGGCGATTAGTCTTCAGGAAGGTTTCTCGGTCATATGTCATTGTACCGAAGATTAGTTTTGTTGTAAGAAACACGAACACTTCAGGTTGCACCTCCCCAAAACCTCTACCAATGATGGATGATCCACCTCAAAATGAATTGAGAACCCTCCTCTATGTCCAATGACGGAGACAGTCGTTGGCGGCCAGGAGCAGCAAGCGCTGGGCGGCAAACCGCAGGGGATTGAGGTAGGGATTGGAGGACAAGAGGAGTGAGGGAGGAAGGGGCAGCAAGGAATTAGTGAGGCACATACCCGGTCACCGGCATGAGCAGGAGGGAACGCCTTCCCATGTCGCGACGGCTCGAGCGAACAAAGGAGAAAGTAGAAGAAGAGGAGGGAGGGAGAACTAGTGAGTTGCTGTATAATCCCCCCTCCACGCCGGGCGGGTTGGCGTGGCAGGGGCTGCATCTGAGCCGACAGCGTGACAGTAGAGTAGGCTACCACATCAATGCTCAGCGTGCAGCTACACCAGCCATGGTGGCAACCCAGCCACGCCAAGCTTGGCGGCGCGGTGGCACAATTTGACAACGACACGGACCTAGGCACGACCAAACGGGTTAATATAAAAAAACAACGGTGTTAATTTGAAAAATTGTTTAGAAAAGGGCTAATTAAAAATTTAAAAAATCGTCTTTGTGGGGCTCTTCTGCGGCAGTGAGCAGTACGCTGGCCCCTTCTTCTTTCCTTGCAACACCTATGCGAAACCGAATAGCACTCAAAGCCCGTGGGCTATTGGTAATCGGCCTGATATTTTTGCTTCTAATTAAAAAATAATATTGGCTGTACTTGTGTATACAGCCATGTCGTTCACTAGTTCCTACTCTGTGTAGGACTCGACCTCCTAGTTTTAGTCGGTCACGACGTGTAGGAATCCTCATAAATATGCACTAATCCCTTCATGAACAGCACAACCCCAGCAGTTTACGCTTGGTTCATTGCAATTTGTGTCCAACGAATTAAAAACGCCGGGCGCCGCTCCTTCCTCGAGGGACAACTCCGCCGCCGTGGCGCAATGGTGTGCCGCCCATCCTACTGTACCCACCGCTGCCGTCGCCCGTGTTCCCACCACGGCCATACGGATATGGTGCCCCCGTCGGCTCGTTTAGGCCTCTGTCGCCGTATGCCCCATACCCGTACCTCGGCCACACGATGCATGCCGCAGTCCACACGGTGCAGCTGCAGTCGGTGACGGCGGCCAACTACGCCGCCGAGGTAGACTTGATCGGCTCCCTCCTGCCGAGCTACCCCTACGTCGTCGTCGACACGGAATACCCCGGCACCGTCCACCACCCACCCGCGGGGCGCCGCGACAGCGACCTGAGCCCTGACGAGCGGTACGCGCTGGTGAAGGCGAACGTGGACGAGCTCCCCATCGTGCAGCTCGGCATCACGCTCTGCGACGCCCACGGCAACCTACCCTTTGTCCCCGACTACCTCTACCGCTACGGCTTCCATCACGGCGGCGGCGGATGCGCCGAGCGCGCCTGGGAGGTGGAATTCTCGGACTTCGACGTCGGCCGCGACCGCCACGCGGCGCAATCCGTGGCGTTCCTCCGGTACCAGGGCGTGGACTTCGACGCGGCACGCGCGCACGGCGTCAGCTCGCCGAGGTCCTGAAGCGCGTGGCAGCGAAGAACGTCGAGCCGACGTGGGTGGCGTTCGGCGGCGCCTACGACCTCGCCTACCTCGTCAAGATGCTCGGCGGGGGCGAGTCGCTGCCGGAGACGAGGCAGGAGTTCATGGCGCGCGTCAAGAAGCTCCTCGGCGGCCGGTGTTCGACGCCAAGTACATGGCCGAGAACTGCGGCCGCGCGGACCTGCGCGGCGTCGGCCTCAGAAGCGTCGCGGCCAACCTCGGCGCGGCGATGCCCGCCGCCGCGGACATGCAGCCGTGGCTCGCCGGAACGAAAAGCGTCACCGCCTACCGGATACATACCATCTTGAGATTGCACGTACTCTCGCAGGACGCTGTCGCCGGCTTCGAGGGAATCATCGACGGCCTGCAATGAATTTAGTTTTTAGATAGATTTTTGATATAGCATAGATTACACAAAGAAGAAAAGAAAACAAAAAAAGAGAAAAAGAGAGAAAACAAAAAAAAGAGGACAAAGGAGGAAAGAAATAAAAAAAAATGAGAGAAAAGAGAAACAAAATTGTATTCTTTTATTGGCTGGCACTAGAATTTTCTTTTTTAGTTTTTATTCTGGGTATCGACCTTTACTCCTACGTACATATTAGTAATAAAAAGTATAAAATATGTTTATTATCTGTGCAATATAGTTATAATGTAATATATAGTGTATATTATATATATGCAGTAATATACACATAGTTTTTTCTCTAAAAAATATACACGTAGTTTAGTGTGTTTTCTTTTTTATTTAGAAAGCTAGAGGGGCGCGGCCCTACTCTGCAATCTATATCTCTTATAAAGATAAATCTTACTAAATATTTATTTTGCCATGCAAAGTATCCATATCATCATCATCCACTAGACCATCCTACTAACACGCCATGTAAAGTGTCCACATCAGCATCCACTAACACACAGCCCACACTAGCACATGTCATGTCTTCATTTAAGCAATTCAAATTAGTAAACTATATCATTTACTAACATGTTGTCCATATCAAAATGTTAATAATCTTCTACTAACATGTCTTATGATATTTATTTAATTATATTAATAAATATAAGTAATATAATTTCATCAGCTATTCCCGCAGCAACACGTAGGACATTCTTCTAATTTATTAAAACAGAGTAGCGAGGTACAAAATTACATACGCAATTTATACACCCGCGTGGTATGCATTTATTACGTGGTCATGTACTAATTCACAGCTCATACAGTCTGTAGCTCATCTATCTAATCATATATATGCACCTTTTTAGCTATGGTTTATACACAACTACTATAAGAAATTTCGCCAGGATTATTGCTCGAGTTGTAGGGTGTTTTTTTTTTTGAGACGTGCTCAACTGCTTAGCGGGAGCAACCTGCCGGTGACCTTGTCGCTGACGACGTCGACGATGAACCTCCGCAGGGAGCGGGCTGCTGAACTCGTGTGTGGCGTTCTTGCGTGTTGAGTACCCGTTCATTGGCGGGAAACCTGAAGACGAAGAAAGGATTGAAGAATGGGCCGGTGTCGTCGAGGGAAACTAGGCCCAGAAGGCTGAACGCGAGAATGCTTGGCCCTGAATGGATTCATCCAGTGGAGGAGGATCTGCTGCAGACTAATTGTGCCCAGCTCCGCCTGCGCACGGGTTACTATGAATGACCATCTTCAATACTTCCTAAAAACCTTAGTACATCAATGAGCTTTCTAGGTGACCAAACTGTTTTTCGCAGTGGTACTTAAGGTACGTTTTTCATTAAGTTTTAAGGTTGTAAGGACCCATAAATAATCTAAGGATCACCAGCGCAGTCCCGCCGATACCAACCAAAACGTCATGAAAACACGATGGAGGAGACCGTCCACCTCAACACCCCGACCCACCGAGGTTATTACATGAAAATAACGACACATTGGTAGCCTACAATATAGCAAAGCTGCAATGGTGACGAGACAAGTTTCCAACATTGGTAGCGGCAAAGTATCTGCCTAGGAAAGACTAAGCGACATTGGCGGCAAAGCATCCTTCAAAGAAGCGAGTACGACATCAGCGGCGAAGTATCCGCCAGAGAATAGATCACGATGGCCAGGTATCTGCCAGAACTATAGCACGGCAGCAAAGTGTCTGCCAAAGATAACATGAAGCGGCGAAGTATTCGCAAGAAGGGGGCCATCACGCACTCAGCAAAGAAAACTTCTACCTAAGTGAGGTGACCGAAGAGACAATAGCGACAAAGCATTTGCTAGAGTAGCGACAACAAAACATCCGTCATGGAAAGCGCAAGCGGCCAAGCATCCGCTAGCAAGAAGTGCAAACAACTGCGACGACACCAAACACGAGGGAAGGAGAGACCAATGTGAAGAGCAAGTTGAAGTATACGCAGGCACAGCACTAGGAGGCACTCTGATAAGAGGAGTAGGACGGTGAGAGACATGCTCTAATAAGGCCTTCAAGAAATGAATGACATCTGCAGACGTCATCAATTTTGAAAACAGCATATGAGGTTTTCGTCTTACAACCTGTCCCATAGACTTAGGCAATGAGCAGAAACTTTGACGATGCCTCAAAAAGCAGCAACATGGCGCAAACACCATTGAACTGTACCAAACACGTACTGCTAAACACTATTAGATGTTGTTTAAATACCGTTTACGCGGCCCACTTTTATCTTACTGTTCACGTGAAAAAACAGGTGCGGAGAAAAAAATTATCTTAAATGTTTACGCCTCTCGTGTTGTATGAAAACGTCAGTGGGTATTTACTCTCTGCAGTAAGAAAGAACAGACATGACACGTGACCCAACATATATAAAACGACAATCACTGTACCCGTGGGGGCAAAATGAAAAAGTGGAGTTGGTGGCCAAAGCATACGCGTGGTGCACGTGGGGCCAATGTTTATCGTGAAAGAAGAGAGCAAATTTATTATGAGTGCATTGTGATTTTATTTTGTTTTTTCACTAAATAGATTAATTTTCTTCTAAGTCAAATTATGTTTAATCTTATTTATAGAAAAATATATAAATGTGTATCTAGTGATACTGATTTGATGTCAGAAACCTTGATGCTCTTTTCTGTATATAAGGTTATAGTGCGTGACATGATCCTTACCCATGTGATACCCATAGATATATAGTTTTTTTTTTCTTAAACACGTTGCGCGTCATTTTCATTAAGACGAGAAATAATGCATGTTACAACGACGCGCTAGGGAGGGGATAATGTTATAAAATCGTTTCTGTCCTCCCTAGCAGAAAACAATTATGGGCTATTACTCACTAAACAAGTTACCTAGTCATCATCGTCGCTCAAACGCGGTGGCTTGCGCGGCGCCTGGATTGCCTCGGGCCCTCTCCCAGCATGAGTTCTCGCAACGCCTCCTTGTGAGAGGGGTCGGCGTCCTCGCAGAAGACGCTATCATAGGCCTCCTTGGCCGCCGTGGAGGGCATCGCCCCTTCGGCGATGAACCCCATCCACTGCATCACCAGCACCTCCCCTCGCTTAGAGGCTGAAATATGCGAGAGAGGCTGTGCGGCGATATTTCAGCTTCGGTGCGGCAACGATGGTTGCATAGGCGTCGCCTCCACACACGGCTGAGGCAGCAATGGTGACGGAACCTTGTGCAGAGCCCTGCCAGCGAACCGCTTTAGCATCTCGCCGAGGGAGTCGGCCGACCGAGGAGAGGTGGCCGCATCGATTCCTAAGGGGTGGCGGCGGTAGTAGTCACAGCCGCCTCCGCACCAAAACCAGGTGGGAAACCCACCTCGCTGACGGTGGCCGCATCGACGGCCGAGTAGTCGTCGAACACCAACTGCTTTTGCGTCATCGACTGACCCAGCCGAGTGAGCACCGCTGTCGAGGATGGCGTCTGCAGCATCGTGCCATGCTGGGCTCAATCTGCGTGCAAGCATAGGTAACAACCGGTGGTGCCTCGTCCTCCGACCATGGGACCGACGAAGACAATGGAATGGCACCGTTGAACGAAGCTGCGAACTCCACCAACATCGGGTCATCGTAAGGTCGTGATCCGCCATGACGATCATGTGCGTGTCCATCGACAGCGGATCAAGCTCGGCAAGGACAACCACGTCAGTTGGCTCAGCATGCCCAGTCTGGTCGTCAGCAGTGACGAAAGAGGCATGCAGCTCTCCATGTCGGGCCTCATATGAGCGACCATGTCACCTCCGCCATTATTGGCGTTGTCGTCGTCGACGCCGCTGTCGCCACCCCTCGTCGCGGTGCCTCTCTGCGCTCGGAACTGCCTCCCCCAAGCCCGTCGCACCTCCTATGCTAGAGCCGGGTGAAGCGATGAGCTGAGGCTCCAGCCCAGCAGACCCGAGCCCACAGTCCGTGGCAGAGCTGCAGTCGGCCATCGCACCCAAGTTGATGACGTCAGCCTGTGCATTCCAATGTTGCCAACGGCGAGGCCCGCCGGTGGTGTCCGTCGTCGTAGGGCCGTGGGGTGCAGGCTGAGGCTTTTGTGGCGGGTCGTCCCTTCGATGTGGACCTTGCCGCAACCCTGGGCATCCTTCAGTCCCCGGCAAGGTGGTGAAGGTCGTGACACCACAAGCAACGCCATGGCGACCGGCAAGTTGCTACGCGGTGCGAGTAGGACAGACAGTTGAAACACCTATCGCGAAGCTCCACAGGGATCCTCTGGGGAAGCGGCCGCTGCCTCGTGTCGCGACAAGTTCAACCATAGTTGCCACATGGCGCGACTCCTGGTGGGGAAGGATGTCGCGCCTTCCATTGGCGTTGGGGGCAGACACTCGCCCTCGTCGTCTGAGGCACTGCCAAGCAAGGACACGACCTTCCACTGGCCGAGCAGGAATTCTGCTCACCAAATGGGGACGTGGCCGGCCACACTTTCCCCATCTTCGCCTAGGCTCATGCCATCGAGCAACCTCCCCGACGCGGCCCATGGCCTCAGCTGGACCGGCCTGTAGCTGCGTCCCAATACAAAGATAGATTTTGGTGGGCGACCAGCAGCATCTAGATACGACAAGGGATGCTCATTGTCGGACGCGTTGCCATCGTCGCCCACCCAACGATGGTGCTTGGAGCACCCACCAGAAAGTGGTCTGAAGGGAACCACATCCGGAGAAAGGGAGGACCTTGGAGCCATCAGCGGTGAAGCAGCAACAACGTCCTCAACCTCATCCTCCAAGGCATCCTCAACGACGACCAG
>CM041647.1:38691165-38712581 GCA_023333625.1 Bothriochloa decipiens | reverse complement strand
ACAACGTCCTCAACCTCATCCTCCAAGGCATCCTCAACGACGACCAGCGACACATCCTTCGTGGATTGGTGGCGGGGTGGGGCTGCCTACGCCGGTGTCAATGTGGGCAATGCCGGGGAGGACACAATGTCAAGGCCACCCAAGTCATCAGAGGTGGAGGGCGCCCCTCCGGACTGGCCGAACATGGCGACGCCGATGCCGACCCCATCAGCGGTCATCCCCGACACTGAAGGTGGAGGTGGCACGGAGGTGGCCGCCGGCGCCCCAGAGCCAAATCCGGCAGGCGGGGCCACGGTCATGGCTGTGATGTCAGTCCCTGGTGTCTTTGAAGGCGAGGGCGCTGAAGGAGCCCGTGGAGCCGCCTCAGCGCCGCATCTGGCAGAGGTGGCCTTGGAGGCGGCCGCGGCAGCGGCCCCCGATGATGGTGGCGGTGCCACGCATGAGGGAGGTTGCGGAGGCGTCCCAGTGCCAGATCCAGCGGGGCAGAGCCCGGAGGTGGCTGTGACGGCGGCTCCTGTCATCGATGGCGCGCTTGGGCAGACGAACGGGCCCGCGTCCGTGCGAGAAGGAGCAGGAGAGAGTAGGGGAGGGGAGGGACCGATAGAGGTAGAGGTGGGGGTGGGGGCGAGGGCGCCGACGCCGGCGTCGGGGTCGGGCTTGTGGCTAGGGTTGGGGTGGCATCCCCCGCACTCGGCTTCTATTTCTTCCATAGATATAGTTTTAGAATTGAGACTACATTAAGAAACAACCCATGATACTACGCATAGCAAGGGGTTTTTTTTTACACATAGCAAGGGTTGTGCTTGTGCCGTGCTATTTTGTGTAAAGTCGACTAGCGGTTCTCAAACTTATTCGATTGTGTCTATCCATTCATAATCTTGCAAATAGCTCTTGTTTAGTTGCATAATCCTGGTCCCAAAACTCATAGATTATTTTGGTCCTCACATTTATTCAGTTGTGTCATCTCAATCCTCGGACTCACAAATCATCATTTTAGATATCAATCTATGTTAGGGCCCTACAACGAGTTCAATTTGTTCCATACACATATGAAGTCTATAGTTATGGTCCCCAAACTTGTTCATTACACATATAAAAGTTAATCGTTTTGATTTAGGTGCACAGAATCTATGATCTAGGAAAACTAAAATAGTTTATAATTTTTTTATAACTAATTTGGTCCAAACATGGAAATGATGATCGAACTGATATCATCGATCACGC
Source organism: Bothriochloa decipiens (assembly GCA_023333625.1). Taxonomy (NCBI): domain Eukaryota; kingdom Viridiplantae; phylum Streptophyta; class Magnoliopsida; order Poales; family Poaceae; genus Bothriochloa; species Bothriochloa decipiens. The sequence continues at coordinate 38,711,357 of CM041647.1, read as the reverse complement.
AGCCAATATCAACGACTCACTATTAGTCTATTATACAGTTGGCATGGATAAGCGCCAATATACATGTACCTCCATGGCCATCCAAAGTTCCAAACCCAAACCATTTCGTGGGCGTGTCCCCAAACACGTGTATTTCGCAGTCACAGTTGTAGGGAGGATTGATGGCCGAGACGGACGCCGACAGGCTCCGGTTCATCGAGGAGGTGACCACCGACGTGGACGCCGTGCAGGAGCGCGTGCTGGCAGAGATCCTGGCCCGCAACGCCGACGCCGATTACCTCGCCACGCGGTGCGGCCTGGGCGGTGCCACCGACCGCGCCACCTTCCGGGCCACAGTCCCCATGGTGACATACGAGGACCTGCGCATCGCCCACGGCGACTGCTCGCCCATCCTGTCCGGGTCCGGGCACCCCGTCTCCAAGCTGATTCCTACCGTGGAGGACGAGCGCGACCGCCGCCATCGACAGCACAGCCTCGTCATGGCTGTCGTCAAGCAGTAAGCACGCACAGATGCTTAACAGTTCGCAATTCCGATCCGCGCGGGCGCGGCCATGGTCCATGACATGATCGATGCTTGCTCTGCTCGCGTGCGTGCATGGCAGGTACGTGCCTGGGCTCGGCCAGGGGAGCGGCCTCTACTTCTACTTCGTCAAGTCGGAGAGGAAGACGCCGCGGGTGGCCTGCCGGCGCGCACCGTCCTCACGAGCATCTTCAAGAGCGACTGCTTTAGGAATCTCCCCTACGAACCCCACCGAGGCCACACGAGCCCGGCGGCGGCCGTGCTCTGCAAGGACGCGTTCCAGAGCATGTACGCGCAGATGTTGTGCGGCCTGTGCCACCGCCTCGCCGTGGTGCGCGTCGGTGCCGTGTACGCCTCCGCCGTCCTCCGTGCCATCCGCTTCTTCCAGCGGAAGTGGGTGCAGCTCGCCGCAGACATCGAGGCACGCTCACCGGCCGGGTCACCGACCCATCGGTGCGTCAGGCGGTCGCCGGTGTTCAATATGTTCTAAATTCAATTGCGCGTTATATTGACCAACTTTTGACGGAGCGAAGCGGAGACCCGTCGAAAGCCGAAGGCAGATTAAGAAATTGAATACATGTCAAGAGTTCCTTATGCTAGTGTTGTTGGATTTGATGTATGCCATGGTTTGTTCTCGTCTAGATTTATCATATGCTATGAGTTTGTTAGTAGATATATGTCTAATCCTAGTAAAGAACATTGGAGGGCAGTTTAGTGGATTTTCAGGTACCTCAGAGGCACAGCAAATTCTTGTTTGAAATTTAGCAGAAGTGAAAAAAGACTTATTGGTTATGTGGATTCAGATTATGCCGTTGATCTGGACAGATGAAGGTCATTCACTGGTTATGTATTCACTGTTGGCAGTTGTGCTATGAGTTGGAGGACTACATTGCAGTCTGTTGTTGCTTTGTCAACTACTGAAGCAGAATACATGGCTGTTTCTGAAGTGTGTAAAGAATTAATTTAGCTAAAAAGTTTATACACTGAGCTGTGTGGAGTTGATTCTTATATTAATTTATACTGTGACGGTCAAAGTGCTGTTTAACTTACTAAAATCAGATGTTCCATGAGAGAATAAAATATATTGACATCAAGTATTATTTTGTTCATGATATAATTGAAGAAGGTAAGCTGAAGACATGCAAGATCAGTACTTATGATAATCCTGCTGATATGATGACTAAGTTAGTTTCTATTGCTAAGTTTAATCTTTGTTTAAGCATAGTTAGTTTAGTGGATTAGCCTAAGAGGCTATTTGACGCCAGAAGTATTTTTTCTTTGTTATGTTTAGGATGAAGGTGTTGATTTATGCTACAAAAGGAATTAATCTTAAGGTGGACTTTGTTGAATATGTTCCAAATTCAGTTGTATGTTATATTGGCCGACTTCTGACGGAGCGAAGCGAAGGCCCGTCGAAAGCCGAAGGCTTGGGCCGGAGCGACTATAGGATGCCCAGGGTTACAACGCCGTACGGTACATATAACTGATTAGGATTTTACTGAGATCATTCTCTTGTAAACCGCCATACGGCGTTGTAACCTGACTCTTGATAATAGTGAGGAGTGTTTATTGGCTGACACCCGTGATTTTTCTATTCGCATTAGAGAAGTTTTCCACGTTAAATCTCGTGTCTTTGCTGTAATTGATCTTGTGTTTTTTATTGTTTATCCGCCATCGTTAGTAACAGCCGGCGTCCTCCGACGGGGGCGAGACCCCGAGCTCGCGCAGTTCATCCGTTCTGAGGGCTCTAGAGGCGATGACGGGGCCGGCATCGTCGCACATCTCTGGCCAAACACCAAGTACATCGACGCCATAGCCACGGGCTCCATGGTGCAGTACGTCCCAGCCTTGAATTACTACAGCGGCAGCCTGCCGATGGTCTCCACCGCGTACGTGTCGTCGGAGTGCTACATGGGCCTCAACTTCCGTCCGATGTGCGACCCGTCCGAGATGTCCTACACCATCATGCCCAACATGGCCTACTTCGAGTTCCTCCCCGCGGCCGCCACCACCGCCGCCACGGCGTCGGCGAGCGGAGCCAGCTCGTGGAGCTCCCCCGTGTGGAGGCCGGACGGGAGTACGAGCTGGTGGTGACCACGTACCCTGAGCTGTACCGGTACCGTGTCGGCTGTTGGAATAAACCCTGAGCACCCGCTAACTATATTTGGTAGCTTAGACTGATTAGTGACTAAGCATGGCAGGCGGTATGCCTTGGCTGTTGGGATGGCAACAACCGATTGTGGGTATGCCGTGATTGTCTCAGTTAGTTTGTAACCATGTATGGATGCATGTATTTCCTTTATAATGAATAGAGAGACACCAGAAAATGCTGCGGCATTGCAGTACAAAACTTTGCGTGTGTATCTCCCTCCTCCGTTCGGATTTCTGTCAATTGGCATCGGAGCTAGGTTGCCGTCGTCGCCATGGCCTCGCGGTCTCCTTCCAATGGCTACGGCAACGAGGAGAAGATCAAGCCGTCGCGGTCGCCGCCGCGTCGTCGTGGACGCTCGACGGGTCGCCACTCGCGTCACCGCTCCGGCTCACGGATCGTGGAGCGCGTCATCGAGCGTTCGTCTGCGAACGTCGCGTGGCCGATGCTCACACGGACGAATTATCCAGAGTGGGCGCTGGTGATGGAAGTGAATTTCCAGACGCTCCGCGTCTGGGACGCCGTCGACATCGGCATCGACGAAGATCCCGACGACGACGAGTACCACGCCGATCGCCAGGCAATGGCCGGGCTGTTGCGCTCGGTTCCCTCCGAGATGTGGACCACCCTCGGCCGAAAGCCGACTGTGAAGCAGGCTTGGGATGCGGTCAAGGCGCTGCGCATCGGGGACGCACGCTCTCGCGACGCCAGCGCGCAGCAGCTTCGTCGGGAATTCGGGAACCTCTCCTTCAAGGAAGGCGAGAGCGTCACCGAGTTCGGCACGCGCATCACGACGCTCGCCACAAACCTCCGGACGCTCGGTGACAAGATCACGGACGCCGAGGTAGTCAAGAAATTGTTGCAGGTCGTTCCGGATCGTCTCTCCCAGGCTGCAGTCTCCCTCGAGATGTTCCTCGAGTTGGACACGGTCTCGATCGAGGAGGTCGTCGGGAGGCTGCGCGTGTTCGAGGAACGCAGTAAGCCGAAGGAAATCACGGACGGCATGGGGCGGCTCCTGCTCTGCGAAGACGAGTGGGAGGCACGTCGTAAGGCCCGCCGCGAGCAGGAGAGCTCCGGTGGCAGCGGCAGCTCCAGCGGTCGCGGGAAGCGCCAAGGGCGCGGACGCGTTCGTGGCGGTGCAGGTTCCACGGCGCGAAACGGCCAAGACGGCCAGAACGCCGGCGCCGGGATCGCTGGCGGTGGCAAGCCTCCGCCCGGAACCCTCTGCAACAATTGCGGGAAGAAAGGCCATTGGGCCAGAGACTGCCGTGGCAAGAAGAAGAAGGCCACGGCTTATGTGGCCCAGGTCGAGGAGGAAGAGGATCGAGCCCTCATGTACATCTCCGTCGAGTCTGAGGTAACCGCGTCACGCGCATCCGTTCCCCACTCGCCGGCTCGAGGCTCACCTTCTCGAGCCTCACCGACTCGAGCCTCACATGCTCGAGGCTCACATGCTCGAGGCTCGGCTCGAGCCTCACCTACTCAAGGTTCAGCGGCTCGAGGGTCTGCTCGAGACGCCTCACCTGCTCGAGGGTCTGCTCGAGAGGCCTCACCTGCTCGAGGATCTGCTCGAGGCTCCTCGCTGCCGCCGTCGCCGCGCACCGTCGACCCGCTGCAGCGCGTCCAACTCGACGAGCCAAAGGTCTTGCTCCACCTCAGAGAGGAGGAGAAGGAGGCAGAGGGGCCCTGCCGATGGGTCCTCGACACCGGTGCGACGAACCACATGACGGGTTCGCGTCGTGTCTTCTCCGAGCTCGACAGCAGCGTGACCGGCACCGTCAAGTTCGGCGACGGGTCGGTGGTCAACATCGAGGGGAAGGGCACCGTCCTCTTCGCCCTCAGATCCGGCGAACACCGCCGGCTCGACGGAGTCTACTTCATCCCGCGGCTCACCACCAACATTGTGAGCCTCGGCCAGATGGACGAGAGCGGGTACAAGGTCGCCATCGAAGAAGGCATCCTCCGCATCTTCGATCTACAACAACTCCTGCTCGCCAAAGTTCACCGATCCCCAAGCCGCCTCTACTACCTCGACATGAACATCGCCGCCCCGGTGTGCCTCACCGCGCGTGTCGGCGACGTCGCCTGGAAGTGGCACGAGAGGTATGGGCATCTCAGTTTCCAGTCTCTGAGGAAGCTGAGCCGGGGCGAGATGGTGAAGGGATTACCGGCGATCGACCACATCGAGCAAGTCTGCGAGGACTGCATTCTTGCCAAGCAGAAGAGAACGCCGTTCCCGCAGGCTGCCAAATACCGGGCGAAGGAGCAGCTCGAGCTGGTCCACGCAGATCTCTGCGGGCCGATTACTCCGTCCACACCGGCCGGGAACACCTACTTCCTCCTGCTGGTCGATGACATGAGCCGGTACATGTGGCTCACCCTGCTGCGCTCGAAGGCCGACGCACAAGCGGCCATCATGACGTTCCAGGCGAAGGTGGAACGCGAGACTGGCAAGAAGCTCAAGGTCCTCCGCACCGACAACGGAGGCGAATTCACCTCGGTGCAGTTCGGCGAGTACTGCGCCAGCGAGGGAATCCTTCGACAACACTCCGCGCCGCACACTCCGCAACAGAATGGCGTCGTGGAGAGGAGGAACCAGATGGTAGTGAACACGGCGCGGAGCATCCTTCGCGCGCGGAGCATGCCAGGCTTCTTCTGGGGAGAGGCGGTGCACACAGCAGTGTACCTCCTTAACCGGTCGCCAACGGCCGCCCTCGACGGCCAGACACCGTACCAGGCCTGGTACGGGAAGAAGCCACCCGTGCATTTCCTCAGAGTGTTTGGGTGTGTCGCCTACATCAAGCGTCTTCGACCGCATCCAAGCAAGCTGGAGGATCGCGGCCAGAAGGTAGTCTTCATCGGCTACGAAGATGGAGCGAAAGCGTACCGCTTCTATGACCCCGCCACGGAGCGTGTCCGGGTCGCGCGCGATGTCGTGTTTGACGAGAACGCGCACTGGGACTGGGGGAGCGCCGCGGCGAGTGGCAGTTCGGTGCCATTCATCATCGAGGAGGAGTATGAGCTGTGTCACCAGCCACCAGCACCCTCGACATCGACCGTGCCTGGTTCTTCATCGGAAGCCTCGGGCTCGACGTCGCCCACGTCCGCTCGAGGGGGGGCCTCACCTACTCGAGGCACTGCTCGAGGCTCTGCTCGAGGATCTCGAGGCTCTGATCGAGGATCTCGAGGCTCTGCTCGAGGGGTCTCGCCTGCTCGAGGCTCTGCTCGAGGATCTCGAGGCTCTGCTCGAGGGGTCTCGCCTGCTCGAGGCTCTGCTCGAGGGGCCTCACCTGCTCGAGGCTCTGCTCGAGGTTCACCTCCTCGAGTGGAATACGCGACGCCGCTGAATGACGACCCGAACCTCGACGCCGATGACGACGAAGACCTAGAGCACCGGTACAGGACGCTCCAGAATATTCTGGGCACCAACACCGTGCCCGGGCATGCTCACCGCGACGTCGAGGAAGCTGAACTACACAATGTCAGTGTGGAGGAGCCCAAGTCGTTCAAGGATGCCAACGGCGATCCTAACTGGAACGCGGCGATGGAGGAGGAGCTCCAGTCCATCCGCGACAACAACACATGGTCGCTGGCTGATCTCCCACGGGACCAACACGCCATCGGCCTAAAATGGGTGTACAAAGTGAAGCGTGACGAGAATGGCGCCATCGTCAAGTACAAGGCGCGCCTCGTGGCCAAGGGGTACGTGCAGCGCCCCGGGATCGACTTTGAAGAAGTGTTCGCCCCCGTCGCTCGGCTGGAGTCAGTCCGACTGCTTCTTGCCATTGCTGCTCACTTCGGCTGGGGCGTCCACCACATGGACGTCAAATCGGCGTTCCTGAACGGCGAACTCCAGGAGGAAGTCTACGTCCAGCAACCTCCCGGATTTGTCGACAGCAAGAACAAGCACAAGGTGCTGCGCCTCCGGAAGGCTCTGTACGGGCTTCGCCAAGCCCCAAGGGCGTGGAACCAGAAGCTCGACGCTGCTCTGCTCGGTCTCGGCTTCACTCGCTGCGTCGACGAGCACGGCATGTATACCCGTGGCAAGAGCACAGGGCGCCTGATCGTGGGTGTGTATGTCGACGATCTCATTATCACGGGTGGTGATGCCGACGCCGTCAAGAAGTTCAAGGGACAGATGCTGCGCACCTTTCGCATGAGTGACCTTGGGCTCTTGTCCTACTACCTTGGGCTCGAGGTCACCCAAGGAGCTCACGGCATCACACTGCGGCAGAGTGCCTACGCCGCCAAGATCCTTGAGAAGGGCGGACTGATGGGGTGCAATGCCAGCGCCACGCCTATGGAGATGAAGCTGAAGCTCCTGAAGGAAGGTACGACGCCGGCTGTTGATGCCACCGAGTATCGCAGCCTCATCGGTAGCTTGAGGTACCTATGCAACTCAAGGCCGGACCTAGCATACGCTGTTGGGTACCTCAGCAGGTTCATGGAGGCGCCGCGACAGGAGCATCTTGCAGCCGTGAAGCGAGTACTTCGTTATGTGGCAGGCACGGTGCACTGGGGTTTGCACTACCGACCGGCAGGAAGGAAGGGTTCAGCGCCCCAGCTGACAGGCTACTCAGACAGTGACCTTGCTGGGGACGTGAATGATCGCAAGAGCACTAGCGGTCTCATCTTCTTCCTGGGCGGAGGTCCGATTGCTTGGCAATCGTCGAAACAGAAGGTCGTCGCCCTATCGTCTTGCGAAGCAGAGTACATAGCGGCGGCCGGAGCTGCGTGCGAAGGAGTCTGGCTAGCGCGTCTGCTAGCAGAGCTCATCGGAGGAGCTGTCCACGCACCAAAGCTCAAGGTGGACAACAAGTCCGCTATCGCACTGATGAAGAATCCTGTTCATCACGACCGGAGTAAACACATTGATGTAAAATTTCACTTCATCCGGGAGTGTTGGGACAGAAGGCTGATCGACATAGAGTTTGTCGGCACTGAGCTTCAGCTGGGCGACATCCTGACAAAGGCGCTTGGTCGAAGCAGGTTTCAAGAACTCCGTGATGGGATCGGCATGAAGAAGTTAGAGTAGTTGCTCAAGGGCTTAGGAGGAGATTGTTGGAATAAACCCTGAGCACCCGCTAACTATATTTGGTAGCTTAGACTGATTAGTGACTAAGCATGGCAGGCGGTATGCCTTGGCTGTTGGGATGGCAACAACCGATTGTGGGTATGCCGTGATTGTCTCAGTTAGTTTGTAACCATGTATGGATGCATGTATTTCCTTTATAATGAATAGAGAGACACCAGAAAATGCTGCGGCATTGCAGTACAAAACTTTGCGTGTGTATCTCCCTCCTCCGTTCGGATTTCTGTCATCGGCGACGTCCTCCGCGTGACGGGGTTCCACAACGCGACGCCAGAGTTCCGGTTCGTGCGCCGCAACAACGTGGTGTTGTCCGTCGACGTCGACAAGACCGACGAGGCGGAGCTGCAGCGCGCGGTGGAGCGCGGGTCGTCCGCGCTGCTCCGCCCGCGCGGCGCCGCTATGGCGGACTACACCGCCCGGACGTGCGCCGAGACCATGCCAGGGCACTACGTCGTCTACTGGGAGCTGCAGCTGCTCGGCGCCGAGGGGTTGTCATCAACGGTGGTCGATGGCGACGTGCTGGACCATGCCGTGGAGCGTGGCGCCTCTATCGGCCAGTATAAGGTGCCCTGCTGCATCACCGCACCAACCGACATCGAGCTGCTCGACTCGCGCGTCGTCACCAACCATTTTAGCCCCGCGTTGCCGCACCAGGCACTTGCTCAGCGGTTCCAATAATCGCACCAGCGAAAAATGTTGACAAGGGAAGGTGGCAAAAGTGTAAAAACACGCATTGTAAGGGTTCGTTTGGCACTGCTCAGCTTTCCTAGTGAAGTTGTTTTTTTTAAAAACAACTTCAAAAATAGCTTTTGAAGTGAAGCTGAGCAGTTTTATAAAAATTGTTTGGCAAAATAGCTTCACATGTAGATCTGCGAAATCAAATTACCAAATTGCCCTCTTTTTTTTCTTTTTCTCCTTTTTTTTCTCAAACTTGCCACGTGCCTCTCTGTCTTGGTCCTCCGGTCGAATCCACCGGATGCCGCACGGTGCTCGCCCAGAGGCCATCAGCCCCGCTGGCTTAACCCCGTCCCGACTCCCGAGCCCCGGAGGCCGAGCGCCAAGGCATCTGCCCAGCCCGACAAACGCGAGCCCCAAAGGCCGCGCGCCACGGCGTCCGTGCGGTCCGGCGTCCGCGCTCCAAGACTGTCGCGTGCCACGGCGGCTGCGCCCACCCCGGCGGCCGCGAGCACCGGAGGCCACGCGCCACGGCGTCTGCCCGCCCCAGCAGCCACGAGCCCTGGAGCCCCCCCGCCACGGCATCCGTGCGGCCCGGCGGCTGCGCCCCGACGTCCGCGCGCCCCGGCGGCCGCACGCCAAGAAGGCCGCTTGCCACGGCGGCTGCGTCCCGGAGGTCGCGCCAAGTCCGCGTGCCACGGGCGAGTCTCGGCGCACCGTTTCCCCAAGAGCCACGACGTCGGTGTCTCTACCCGAGACGCAGTTTCCCCAAGATCCACGACGTTTGCAGCTTCCTGGCCTCGGACGCCTGGCCCGGTGCTCGTCCTTCCCGACGGCGGCGTCAGGTCTCCCCCGGCGGCGCGAGGTCTTCCACGGCATCTGCCTGCTCCGGCCCAGCGGCCGCGCGTGGGCTCCATGGCAGCTCCTGTTTGCGCGCCAGCTGCCGGCTGGTCCCGCAGAGACGCTCGCTCATGCCCCGGTGTCCGCTAGCGTCTGCTCCCAGCAGCCTGCACCGCCGCTAGCCTCGGCGACGTCGGCCACCCGACGAGTTCCGGCGCCTGCGCCAGCCTGAGCAAGGGCAGTCTGGTATACACTAGGGCCCACATGTGGGAGAGAAAGCTGGAACTGGGATAAGTTATTATTTTCAGCTTCATCTCAATTCATCTCATCGTAAGAGGGCAAGAAAAATAGCTTCATCTATGAAACTGTTTTAAAAAAGAGGTGTTTAACAAAAAAAAACATAAGCTGCTGTGAGCTGTGCCAAACAAGCCCTAACAACAAGGATTATAATTGTCACAGTTTACTATCTTCCAAGACAAATAAAAAAGATAATGTTTTTACTTCTGCTGCTCCGTCCGTTCCAAAATCTCAAATATGTATTTATTAACACATATATTTTGTGAGGTGAACATGGTAATCAGTCTAATTTACCAATGCTCCTCCTTTGTTTTATATGTAACTTTTCCATTAAATACTACTTGGATTAGTATACCAATCCGATTATTGTCGTAATATCTATTGATAATATATATAGCGAAAGCTACATCAAAGAACCAACCTAAGAAGTCAGCTACATCAACAAGATGATTCTAAAAGAACCAACACATCGCAGGATGGAAATATAATAATGTTAGCACATCATTTTAATGGGTGCAATAAATGCATATCAAACAATTTCAAAGATGCAACAACAATGCATCATGGAGTTTAGAGCAGTGACTTGATTACGTCAACAACAGCAATTCACCAAGCAAAAGAACCAACAAATGACAAGCCAAACGTGAATGGTATGGGTTTTCAAATTAATCTCAAAATTTTCATCACAAATCAAAGAAAGACTAAAATAATATGGAATGAAGGGATTATTGAACAGTACCTAATACTTCTTATTAGCCCGTGTGGAAGCATGGGTTGATGAACTAGTATTCACAAACATTACTTTCAATGCAAATAGGGACACGGCAGTAGTATGTGATGAAACCGACACTCTGATCCTTAATCACTTCCAGTCACCTCTCTTCTCCTCACTTGCACTGGCAAACCCGCTTTCATCCTGAGCGTGACGGAGAGCATGTGCTCCGGCACGCCGCCGCCGGCGACCTCCTTCCTGACATCAACCACGAACACTTCCAGCACACTAGCGACGACGGGCTTCATCTGCACATACGCCATCTCCTTGCCCAGGCACATCCTGGGGCCTGCATGGAACATGGTGTACTAGAACGGGTTCTCCGGCCGGAACGCGCCATCGTCGCCGAGCCACCGCTCCGACTTGAACTCGGCGCAGTCGTCGCCCTAGATGGACGCACTAGTACACAGAAGGCTTGTAATCCCGGATGGGAAAGCCTTTTAGTCCCGATTTTGCAGCAGGGAGCAAGAACCCGGGACTAAAGGGGGGCCGTCCTTTAGTCCCGGGTTTGAAACTGAGATTAAAGCCGCATCATCGATAGAAAAAAATAAACGAAATCCTCAAGACCTCTCTCTTGCGCCGTATGAGATTCGAACCCAAGACGCCTGGACTCGCGCTTAGATTCCTTACCAACTCAATTGCACATCACCTGTGATAGAGTCCCGTACGCTCCTCCTTTTAAATTGACCCGTGGGGGACCTTTAGTCCTGGGTGGGAGACCTTTAGTCCAAGTTAGTGACACCATCTAACTGGGACTAAAAGGTCACCCTTTAGTCCCAGCTAGTGTTACTAACCGGGACTAAAGGTTGGAGGACCTTTAGTCTGGGTTGGTAATACCAACCAGAACTTAATGGTGACTTTTAGTCCCCATTGGTAGCCAAAACCGGAACTAATGCTCCTTTAGTCCCAGACGCCAAAAATACCAAGACTAAAGCCAAAAATCGAAGCGGGTCCAAAGTCTTTTCTTTACTAGTGACGGGAGCCGGCCCATGGTGTAGGCGCTGTGGTGACGGACCAGCCCTCCCCGACACGCATTCCGTTGGGGAGCGTGTCGTCTGCGGCGAACGACTGCGAGTCGAGCGACGCCAGTGGGTATAGCCGCATCGACTCTGTGAACGTCGCATACAGGTAGTGCCTGCCGCGCAGCGCGTCGAAGCCGGGCGGTTGACATTTGATGGAGGAGCGGAGAGGAGTTTATATACATCGTGTCTGTGTTGGCATTTCTTAACAACGCCACCAGGTTTGTGACCTAGCAACGGCGTTAGAAACGCCTGTTGGCATTTCTTAGAATAAAGACCAAGGATAGACATGAAATCTATCCCCAGAAGGAATACTAAGAAAGTCATGTTGATAGATCTTAACCTTTAACAGATATTATCCGCAAGCGCACGGATTTATCGTTGTAGCATTTCAATCAGAAGTATTATCAGGGTATCGTTATTTATACTTTCCCGTAGGAAGGCATGGTGCGAATTTCTCTAGCAATGATATGATTGTGACTTGAGTATATGAATGACAGACCAAAGTACTGTGCAAGGGTAAAACAGTGATTTTATATATAGTAGACACACACATGGATCGACCTCAAGGATAAAAAGAAAATAAAGAATAAAGAATATTTCTAAGTTGGAGCAGGAATTATCAAATATATAGCCATGCGTATAACAAGTCAATCATATAAGTTATATGTTAATAAACAGGGCAAAGTCAGGGACCATAGGGAGATCCCCGCGGCCGGTCTACCGGCCGATAGAGACATTTACGGTATATGTGTATACAAATATATAATTATCCCTTTTTCGGTCTTATATTGATGGTATAAAATCGTTGTTAAGGACCACAACAATAGTCTCCACTGTGCAGCGAGGGAATTTGCAGACTCTAACTTGTATTCGGAACTAAAGAGATGGATGCTGTGCCAGCTACTATAGTAAAATATTGTGAAGAGTGTGCCTGCCATGGCCATGGATGGGCACATGGCAAGTTGCTGTGCTTGTTGACCAAGATATGACCTTGCAGTGCATTGCAGAGCAAGGAAGGTCAACTCGGCGTTTCTTTAATCGAATTAAGAGGATAAGAAATGTTTCGGTGGAAGCTTCCTTCCTTGTCTTGGGTTTTACTCTCTTTTTTTTTTTTTCAGAAACAAGAGCTTCATTAACCACGGACAGGCAGTCTCAGTTTAAGATATCCATGAGACCAGGTGGAGTTATAAGCCATTCCACCATCTTAGAATCATAGGATATCAATCAGGCGCAAGCATGCTCTAACTTATTACAATTTCGGCTAATAAAACCTAAATTGAAATCTACAAAGCTCCGGCTGAGGCCCTCCATCTGTGGACGGTGGGCTGAAATCTCCAAACATTGATGTGCTTTGTTCTCCCATAAACCAGTGAGTACCTTGCAATCAGTATCCAAAGTCAACTCTGTCCCGAGCAGCAAGAGTATTCAAACAGTGCTCATACAACCGAGCAGTGCCTCCGCAAGTTCTTTCATCTTCATCTCTAAAAATTGTCCCAAATGCCGCCAAACGATTGCCATCCTAGAAGGCTGCATCAACATTTACATTTAAACCATCCAGTAGGCGGACATTCCCAAGACTTTGGATTGCCAGCCGCATTCCTTTCTTTCTCCGGATAAATCAACTCCCTCCTCCTCCCGTGGGCAGCTCCGTCGACCTCTGCAGCTTCTCTGCTAGGCTCTCCATCCCCATGTAGGACATGAGGAGCCAAAAACACGAGAGGTATTCGCCGCCGTTCCCCAAGCTCTTGGCATGCAGGTAGCCTCTGCACTTACCAGCGGAGAAGCAAAGCATCTCCACCCACACGCCCTGGATCACGCTCCACATCGCCTTCTCCCCCTCCACCGTCGTCCCTATACCCATGAGACCATTGTACAGGAACCATGCGTCTTGAGCTAGGTGCTGTGAACCAGCTGTGGGTGTGGTGCCCTCTCTCTCTCCCTCTCCCTCTCCCAGCTTGAGCTGATGGATGATCTTGTTGTCATAATCTCGTGCACACTTAGTCATCATTATGTAATTAGGCAGTTGCATTTAGTTGCACGTTTACAATTCCTAAATTTTAGCTAGCTGCATGTTAGATGAGCGGTGGAGAGGGCCAGAACCATACTGCGTTCATGGTGCGGCTACGATTGGTCACCGCCATGCGTGTATGAAACGTTCCTGCGCTCAAGGCGGGCACGTCGCAGCGTGAGGCGCGCATGGCGGGGATCGTTGGTCACAGACCGTGTAAGCACCGCGAATAAATAACAAGAAAGACCGAGAAAAAGCTGCAACGTTTCAGGCAGCGCCAATTCTTTCGCATTCAGTTACACCCAGAGCCAGCGAGAGAGAAAGTTCAGGCGACGTCGTGCGCGAGCGCGGTCACCGAGCGTTGAGAGATCGCCATCGGCGCAGCCATTCCGGCAGCCGGCGCCAACAGATCTTCTGGGCGAGGGCGAGCTCTTCATTCTTGTTAGTAGCAGTACCTACTACGCCATGTAAGAAGATTGTGATTTAATAAAATCAAGGTCCTCCCGGCCCTTTATCAAAAAAAGTAGTAGTAGTACCTAAAGATGAAGCAGATGTGTTGGCCTGCTGAGTGGAAGATGGCGCCGGTGATGACGGATTCTTGTTGTTGATCAATTCCTCGAGTTGATGGCAGGCGTCCTTGAATAGGCTGCGCCTGGCACCGGCCACCATCAGTATGTCCGGTTTGACAAACAGTAGGTAGGCCATGTAGTTAGAGATCTCCCTGCTGGTGCGGCGGCTGTCGTCGCCGCCATCAGTAGAGACCTTGGGGGAGCTGGAAGACTGGTCGTCGTTGTTGTGGCTGGCCGCCATGGCCCTTTTGTCGTCGTAGAAGCAGAGATCAGTGGCGAGGTGCCAGAGGAGGACGCTCTCGTCGAAAGAGCGCTGCAAGCTCCACTGGTGCTGGAGGCAGCAGCCGCCATGGCGACTGAGAGCCCGCTGGCCCCGGCTGTCGTTGAACCTGTGGAAGGAGTCCACTATCGCACCTGCAGCGGCATGTTGTCTGATGTCTTCCCACCCGCTGATGATATGGTCTTGAACAAGATTGGTGATTCTTTTTATGGAAGAGGGAGACTCGCACGCCTTCATACACCAGAGCTGGTCGACGCTGTCCTTGCCGACCAGCAGGAGCCTCCTGAGCCACCGGTACTTCCTTTTGCGCGCCAGGTATCCGATGAGGTTGTACTGGGCAACATGGTCAGTGAAAGAAGACACCACTGCCAAGTCAAAAAGCCAGAGAAACACACGGTTGATAATCTTGACGAGACGTAGCTGCTGCTTGGAATTCGCGCGTCGTCTAGCACGGTGGGCCGCCATGATAGGGAATGACACCAGCGTTGCAAACATCTGGATCACGGCCGTCCCAATCATCAGGTCGAAGGTGATCCCCCTGTCGACGTCCTCCTTGAAGACCTTCACCTTGGCTCTCGTACTGGTGAAGGCAAAGAAGGCCCAAAGGTTCACCCCGTATGGCAAGAGAAAACAAAATACGAAGCGTAAAAATATGCCGCAGGAGGGCTTGGGCTTGCATAGTCTCTTGTTGGTGCCGCTGCCGCCACCGCTACCGCTGAGCCACAGTCCAGGCAAGTTGACCATCTCGTGCTTGGTATAGAAGCGATCGAACGTCTTGGAGAGGATGGACCCAAGAGCATAGAGCACTTCTTCCTCTTCTCCTTCTTCTCCTTCTTCTCCTTTTTTGGATCTCCTGTGCGCCGCCACCACCATGTACTTGAGGTTGTCGAGCCGATCAGGGTAAGAGGGCACACCGTCTACAAATAGACCATATGGCTCGCCTTTTAATTTTTTGAATAATGGCCTCCGATCGCCATCACCGGCTGCTTCTTGTCCTCCGATTGCGGCGGATGCCGCAGCCTTCAAGTACTCGACAAGCTTGTCGCCTTCAGAGTCCGTGGACGACGACGACCTTGTTGAACTGCTAGGAGTAGGAGGGGCGTTGCTGATGCTACTGATGCTGGCGCTCTTGAGAGCCCATGGCTTCTCCAAGCATTTAAAAATCCCGGCGATGAAGAAAAATATTCCCGCTGCTAGCAACAGCTTCTCCCCTGACCATGACTTGCGAAACACGTAAATGGCAACACTAATCTGAGATAACAAGAAAAGACATGAAAAGTGAGTGAGTGTGTGTATATATATAGCTAGATGCACAACCTCCTAATCAGAGTTTAGGGTTTACGGTTTAGCGTACATAGATACTAAGACACTCCAAATAGATGTTAGCCCATTGGACATGATGAATAAAATATGATATCAAAGGAAATAGTACATTTATTTGGAATAATTAGTCCATCAACTCATGCTCTCCATGGATTAAAATCTTTCTTTGTTTATCTTGTATCACAATAGGCATAACAGATACTTTGTAGCTAGCCTCTATTTAGTTGTTGACAAATTTAAAAATTGAATATGCATTTAGTTGAAACTTTAGCTGAGTGAGACTACGGTGGCTCTTGATATATGTAGCCAATATCTTATGGTGCCGTCATGATTCTAAATTTTTTATTTTCAAAACTTAATCTTATTGATTAGTATAGATTCGTTTAATCATCAAATTATGTCATTTTTTTGTTATTATGATATCTTTTGTTAATATAGCTTTTCTTTTTACTTTTTAATATAGGGGTTTTAGGTCGTAGACTAGACTCTTAAATAATACGATGGCACAAAGAGTCATTTAAAATCTACACCATAACACTTAAGATCAGTGGTAGATCGTGAAGTGAGATCTAGGATGGAGAAGAAGTGCTAACCTTAATAGGATACTAATATTTACGTCTTGTACTCAAAAGAAATTAATATGAAAGACTAGGACGATATAGTCACACGCATGCGGTCAGCAATAACCATCCTCAGTTCTCAAGATATATTTGTAGGAATGGTTATACTATCAATATAAACATAGATTATCAATAATATAGCAGCTAAATTACTTGATACAAATTTAGGTTTACTTTAGATCATATTTCTTAATGGCATACTACAGTATTATGGTTGGGTAATTTTATAATTCATTTGTTGCTTTATGTTGTTTTACATAATTGCAGAGGTGGACAATTATTTAGAAAATAGACAATACCTATTATCATCAATGGGGATCAAAATATATTGACTTCATAGCTAGATTTTTTTTTTTGCTTTTGTGAGAATTTTTAGGATCTATCATTTTTCTAGTGGGTCTAGTGACGATTAACGGGGGGGGCTCCATTATTGATCTCTTGTTAGAACTTCTAGGATTTATGTTTTTTCTAGTGTGATATGTATTTAGTTGAAACCTAAGATTAAGTTATATATAAGCTCGATCTTGTTGCATCCCTTTTTATTACATCATGAATCTATAGTTTAGTTTTTTTCACTTTTAGTTTAGTTGTAGTAATTTTTTTATCCACGTGTTAAGGGGAAACTCTAATGCTTTTTTTGCATCTTTTATTCAAATTTTTCTATTTTATTTTATTAAAACATATATAGGACATAGGCTTAAATCTTAATTCTTATAATGACGTAAGTAATTGTTTCATATTGCTCTGCGACACTCAACATATTGAATTTGTTGTATCATAGAACTATATGTGTAGTAGCATCCCACATATATAGAGTTCTTAATATTAAACTACCAATATTGATATGACATATTGTTTCATTAAAAGGGATAAATTTGTTTAAAACAGAAACTTATGAAGTTTATTATCATGGAAGTATTAACATTAAATTAATCAAGTGAGTTGTTAGTGTCATTGATATATGGTTTATTATGATAAAAAAATATTCACACGGTACGTAAGGTATTAAAATAAATATTCATCATAATGTACATGTTTGCTTGGTCCATATGGTAGAACATAGCAGTATGATTAGTTTTAACTTAATAATTATGGACGTGTGTAATTTGAAAATGTATATCTTGAATGCAAACTTATAGGCTTCTTTGAATTATCTTTGATAACGACACATGTTGGTAATTTATAGAGAATTTTAGGTGAGTATTTTTAAATTATCTTTCATAATAATAGAGGTTGGTATTTTAAATTATCTTTCATAATAATAGAGGTGGAAAACAATACGATTTGATGCTACTAAAATTTTGATGTGATCAAAATCAATAAGGATCTAGTTAAACTATTTGTTAAATTGAGGGTTTTCATTAAAAAAAGGACCTCAGATATATTGATGGTTGTGTCTTAGGTACTATTGGCTAGCAGGTTGGGGTAACTAATGAAATAGTTGCTACTTAGGTGCCAAGCTAACAATAAGCGCCTATTAGCAGCCTATTCGAATCCACCACATCTAATTTTTAGCAGCCAACTTAGTTGTCTGGATCCACCTTAATCACATAGAGTCCATGTCAAATCTTACTATTACCAATTTGACAATACATGTTAGCCTTTATTAGGCACGCAAAAATTTTCTAAAAAAGTCAATAAATATATGAATGATCTAGGCATCAATTCCATATAATCTAATGACCATAACTCTCAATAAGGTTAGCATCACTGCCTCCTCCTAGATCTCTTCAAACTCTATCGACAATTTTGAGCACCATGTGTAAGCTTAGATGGCATATTTTTGTCATTGTATAGTATACTTAAGAGTGCAGTCATTTTAAGTAAGATACAAAATAAAGTTTGAATACAAGGTACAATAAACACAAGAAAGTTTTGTTCACAAAAAAAACAAGAAAGTTTGAACTTTGCTTTAATATTAAAACAATTATAGCAACTAATAGGATCAAAAATGTGTATATAAAACTAAATCTAAATTCATGACGTCATGAGACATGGAAGATGTGGATGACTGCAACAATAACTACCATAACTACGGTTAAAGTTTCAAATAACTACATATATTAAAAGAAGATACAAGGAGGTGCCGTGCGACGCAGAGGGTAAAAAACTATATAAGTGTGGACGATGAAAAAGGAAACATCACTACGGGAAATAGGGGCTTTGTCGAGTGCTGTAAACTTTGCCGAGTGGCAAACAAAGGCACTCGGCAAAGAGCCTCTTTGCCAAGTGCCAGATCGCCAAGAGTCTCGCACTCGGCAAAGCGAAGCACTCGACAAACGGGCTCTTTGCCGAGTGTCCCGCACTCGGCAAAGAGGGGCACTCAACAAAGTGGGGCTTGGACAAACGGCATCCGTGGCCGTCACCTTTGCCGAGTGCCCTGCTGTTAGGCACTCGGCAAAGGAGCCACCTTTGCCGAGTGCCATGTTGTCCGGTACTCGGCCTCGCACTTGGCAAAGCGAAGCACTCGACAAACGGGCTCTTTGCCGAGTGTCCTGCACTCCGCAAAGAGGGGCACTCAGCAAAGTGGGGCCTGGACAAACGGCATCCGTGGCCGTCACCTTTGCCGAGTGCCCTGCCGTTAGGCACTCGGCAAAGGAGCCACCTTTTCCGAGTGCCGGTTCTGGCGCTCGGCAAAGTATAATTTTTTCTTTTCAGTTTTTTTGTGGGGCCTTGATACAGTAAATGCATCTTGACTTCAAAAGTTGGGACAATTTTGACTTTCTGTGCTATATTTCTTTAATTATTTTTATTTCTTTGAATTTTTTCGATAACTCCAAATTTGAACTACAGGTACATGAAATAATGGAATTTGGTCATTCAAAAAATGGTATTCATGATGTTCGGAGTATGTTGAGGCCGTATCCAGGACCTCACATGAAGTTACGACCATGTTGGTATCGTAACATGATGAGTTACGTGCGGAAAAGGTGTTTTTAAATTTTATAAAATCCAAACAAAGTCCGAAAATGACGAAACATGTCGAGGTGTGTTTTCATCGCATATGGAGGCTATGGTAAAAAATTGAGAAAGTTTCGAGCAAGTTGCGACATCGAGTGCCTAAAACACAGACATCTCCACATGTGATCACAGTTGATCACATGTGGTGATGTGTGGGTTTTAGACATCTGGCGTTGCAACTTGCTCTGAACATTTTCAAATTTTTTCATAGCCTTGACATGCAATAACATGACATCTCGACAAGTTTTGTGATTTTTGGACTTTGTTTGGATTTTGTATAATTAAAAAACACTTCTATCACACCTGGATGGTCATGTTTCATGGACAAGGCGTGCAAACTTTTGGTTGAGTTTATGGACACGACCTCAAAATAAACTCTCCAACATGAATATCATTTTATAAATGGCTACGTTTTATTATTTCATGCACCTGCAGTTCAAACTTGGATTATCGTGAAAAATTCAAGTAAATAAAATAAATGAACAAAATATAGCAAAATGTTATAAAAAGGTCCCAAATTTGAACATGTGCTTCAATACAATATATTTGGGCTACATAAAAAGTTTGAATTCAAAATTAAAAAAATCAAATCTTTGCCGAGTGCCATGTTTGACACTCGGCAAAGTGGCTCTTTGCCGAGTGCCGCCGACGTGGCACTCGGCAAAGATTCCCTCTTTGCCGAGTGCCGCCGACATGGCACTCAGCAAAGATTCCCTCTTTGCCGAGTGCCGCAGATGTGGCACTCGGCAAAGGTGACACCAGTTAAAAGGCCCACCAGGGCCTTATCTAACCCTAACCGCCCCCCCACCCACGCCCCCCGCGCCCCCTCGCCGCCACCGCGCCTCGTCGCCGCCAGCCGCCCACCCTGCCGGCCCGCTGCCCCACCGGTCCGCCGCCTGGCCCCCGCCACCGCCTCCCCGCCGCCGCCGTGGCGCGCGGCCGCCAGGGCAGCCCCACCGGCCCGCCGCCCGCCCCGCCTCCCCGCCGCTCGCCTCGCCTCCCCGCTGCTAGGGAAGGGAAGAAGAAGGGAAGGGAAGGGAAGAAGAAGAAGGGAAGGGAAGGGA
>CM041647.1:38611194-38691155 GCA_023333625.1 Bothriochloa decipiens | reverse complement strand
AGAAAAGAAGAAGAAGGAGGAGGAGAAGAAAAAGAAGAAGAAGAAGGAGAAGGAGAAGGAGAAGGAGAAGAGGAAGAGAAGGGAAAGAAAAGAAGGAAGAAGAAGAAGAGGAAGAAGGGGGGAGGAGGAAGAAGGAAGAGGAGGAGAAGGAGGAGGTTCGCCGGCCTTCACCCCACCGTCTTCTCTGCATGGCATCCCCATCAACGCACGTGTCGTGACTAGGTATATCTCCCTTCTCTGCTTGTCGGCCTTCATGCTGCTCTAGTCATCGGCCTACGTGCACGATACCCATACCATATGCACGATACCCATACCATATGCATGTACGTAGAGATGGATGGATGGATGTCTCCAAACTCATCCCTTCCTAGCTCTCCTTATATACTACGCTGTGACTTCCTCAATACATGTAGTAGTTGCATTGTGTCGTACTATTAGATCGGGTTCCTTCCTGTTTCTCGTTTTTGTTTGAGAGAAGATTTCTTGTTTAGACGCAAGGCATCGGCTAGTTCATCAGCTTTATGAAAAGGTTATTAACTCTAGGTAGGCAGCTAGCAGATTGAGTATATAAAAAAACAATGTAATTAAAATGTTGTTAGCATGTTGTAGCAGTCTTTGTATATTATTACTTTTCAAATTGTGTTGTATTTGAAGGTGGTTTTTATGTTAAAACCAACTTCAAACGCTTTCCAATCCCACTTCCAATCTCGATGTGTCCTTTTTACCCTCTCCTGCAAGGAAGGAAAGAAAACACCCTCCAAACATGTTTGTATACATTTTGTGATATCTATTCATCTGTTGTACCCCCTTCTTATTATTATTCAAATTCAATAAAATTCATGTAGGGGCTTAGCCCCTCCAGTTTCTTAAAAAAACATGTTTGTATGCGTACCGACTCCCAATTGTTACGCGCTGCGAAAAAACTGAGCACTACGTGTGCGCGGAAAGAAAATTTTATGCAACGGTGCCGCACCATGCAGCTCGTGCGGCACCATCTGAATGATTGCAACTTGACCGGCTTGTCCCAGTAATGCACGTTCTGGTGGCCGCGACAACTTCCATCATGCGCATATATATGTGGAGAACATGACGGTGTCACACCGAGCCGCATGGTGTGGCACCGTCACAATTTTTTCCTTGTGTGCATATATACATGGACACCATAACTTGCATTGGGGCTTGGCGAGTGGTGGTTTTTTTTTTTCTCTGTCGTGGTTTTTCCCACGGTTTTCTTGGTTATCACGTACCCCTCCTCTATGTCCTAGCCGTGCGTGGCCAGTCGTAGGAACAATTGTCATTCTAACACCAGGCAAACAATATATAAGATTGGTGTCGAAGGACCAAGAATTGTAATCTCTTGACCCTAAGAAAAATAAGGTAGGAGTCGAAGGACCAATTATTATTCTATACAAATTGCTTTCTTTATATGAATGTCACTTCGATTTGGGAAGTATAAGATTACTTCCACAAGTAAACATTTGCACACCCGCACAACTACTCCGTAGTGCGCATACTTAAGCGAAAACCACCTTCAAAACAACTAGATGGCCATACATAAATGGTTTTGATTGTTGTATAGTTAAAGATTTCTGGTTTCATATAAAATTCAATTTGTGATAGTTCGATCATACAAAAAAAGAGAAGACTTCTTTTAAGAAAACATTGGTTTTGCATTCATGCCAATAAAAGTTGTACAATTGTGTTTTGAATCTGATGCCAACAACAAGTTTTTACGCCCTAATCGCTTGAACTTATCAGCTCAGCTTATCAACCATGATTTAGTGTTTTTATCTTATATCAAAATAACGTCAGTCAGCTTATCAGCCCCAGAAACAATCAGCAAGTAGTATCCCTGGTGATGTTATGTTGCACATGGCAGGGATATATTGTACATTATCCGAACCACCAGTTCTATTCTATCCTACACTAGCAAGTGATACAAATAATGGTTTCCCCGCTGGCTTCGTGTGATGCCCACCTCCTATGTGTATCGTTAGAGAGTATATTACTGCCTCTTCAGAAATAAACACATGAACTGGAGATATTATTCTATAGTAGTGTTATATAGCTATTCTATAATAAAATAATTAGAAAATAAATGTTTGTGGAATTATTCAGATTTTAATCCTGACGGTGTATAATTGGCCGACAGGGAAACTACAGGTCATTCCTGTCGGTTTCCTTAGACCGTCAAAAACTACGTCATATTCCTGTCGGGTTTTATAAAACCGTCAAACCGTCAAAAACTACGCCATATTCCTGTCGGGTTTTATAAAACCGTCAAGAATAAATAAAACCGACAGGAATTGTCCTAAGTCTGGTAGTGAACGTGCTAAAGAATCAACTCCTGGTAATTATGAGTGCAAGTAACTCGCGGTTAGGATAATTTCATGGATCTTGTGATATACAACCTTCATCAACTAACGTTGAGGCTTCAGAATTCAAATTAGACACGCAGAAAGGAATAAAAAGAAAGTTGCGGGGGGAGACTGTCCCCACAGTGCTTCATTAAGGAGAAGAGAACTTTTCACGCAGCTCTCGAAAACCCCCCAAACCCCCGCCCCATCTAGACACAGTGAGACGTTACCCGTGAGATGGGCCGGTCACCTTAACTGTGCTTTGGCATCTGGGGCGAGCGAGGGGATTTTATTTACCTTCATGCCAAAAATCCGCTCCCACCGGGAGTCGAACTCGTGATTTGAAGAGTGCCGTCGGAATAACTTGACCACTAGGCCAAGCATCCTTTGGCGACACGCAGAAAGGAATCAAGAAGCTTTACATGATTATTATAGCTTTAGCATAAGGCCTTAACCCACTACTCAAGTAATTCTACCAGCTGTGTTTCTAGATTTATTTAAGAATTTATTCCTGTGATTGATGATCAGGAAAGGGACCGTTTCTTGTACTCCCTCCGGCAAGTGATATGTGCACACCTGTCTGTCGGGGACCCCGTTCAGGTCCACTATTCATGGTGTTGGGCACATCATATTGGTGGTATGCCGTACCTAGCTACTAGTGTACTAGTGTATATCAGTTATATGGTTGTATTAACTAGGAGAAAAAAAACATCTCACCTCTCTCAACTATTATGTGAGTGTGATGTGATTTACCTCTCTCAGTTAGAAAACCGCATTTTTATAAAGTCTAACTGTATCCTTGAACTATCATGAAAGTTTTTTTTAGAAAAGGAGGTTTCCCCTGCTTTTATATTTCAAAAAGCATAATATTCGTTTACAGTTGAAAGTACGAATGCGACCAAGCGCTTAACCAGCCATTACAGACTGCAAGTTCCCCTGAGATTAAGTCACTACTCCTAACCACATCTGGTAGCAAACAAGGCAACACAGAGTTTGCAGCAGCATCAACAGTTGATAGACTTCTTCTAGCGCGATCCGAAGGCATAGCACCCAATCGATCCAACTGTGATGACGACGTCTCTATTGGCTCTTCCCTCCAGCCGATCAATACTGGCAGCTTGGATCGCTCCTCCAGGACACCAATCAGGTTTTTCAGCTGCTCCCTAGCTTCCCTCTTGAACAGCGACAACCAGCCCTTTAGCGTTCTTACAATCTTCACCAGCACCATCTTCGTTCCAGTCCACACCGCACCCTGAAAACACAATTCATTCCTCAGTCGCCAAATGGACCATAACACTGCTGAAGAAACAACATTAGCAACCAAGTGCTTTTTGTTAGCAATCCAGAATTTAGCAACTCATTCAAAGTTCTCCCCCATCTCTTGTTTCAAAACAGAAGATATAACAGACCACACATTGGTAGCTACACAACATTCAAAAAACATGTGGGACACTGTTTCCTGCTCATTGCAAAACAAACAGGAGGGATCATTCACCTCCCTTCTCTTCTGTAAATTGTCTCTAGTCAACAACTTATTGTGTGCAAGAAGCCATAAGAAGAAGTGAATACGAGGTGGAACCAAAAGTTTCCAGATAGCATGCACAAAGATAGGAAAAACTCCTCTACAGTTAATGATTGCATATAAAGATTGTACAGAATATTTTGCCCTTAGAAGAGTAGGCCCAGATAATCTGGTCTTCCTCATCTCCTAACTGCACACTTTCCATTAGATTACATAACTCATACCACATTTCCATAACCTGTTCCGATACATTCCTTCTAAAACTGAGCTTAAGCTCATAACCATCCCAAACTTGGCTCACAGATTTACCATGTTGCTCATTACATATGTAAAGAGGCCAATATATGATGGCTAAACTAGTGTTGCCAACCCATTGGTCTTCCCAGAATCTAACTCTATTCACATTTCCCACTTTCCATCTCACTCCTAGACTAGCAGCCTGAGTTGTCCAAAGGACTCCCTTCCGAAAGGGAGAGGCACCCAGTTCAGAGCAGCACAACATGTTAGGCTTATCAGTTTTATACTTATAATCCACAATTTTTGTCCATATAGTGTTAACATGCAGATGATATCTAAAGATCCAGGAGGCCAGCAGGGCCAAATTAAGACTTCTCAGGTCAGGAACCCCTAGCCCCCCATCTCTTTTTTCTAAGCTACTAATTGCCAATTGGCCAAATGATATTTATGGTGGTTCTCATGATTATCCCAAAGGTAATTCCCCATATGTGTATTCATGAGCCTAATGGCCCATTTTGGGAATTTAATGATGGATAGGAGGTATACAGGTATACTAGCCAAACATGCTTTAAGAAGCACTAATCTCCCACCATAAGACAATAACCTGCCTCTCCATCCTGCTATTCTCTTGATGAGCTTGTCTACCACATGTTGCATGTCATCCTTGATCAACTTCTTGAAATGTAAAGGTACACCTAAGTATTTTATAGGAAACTCACATCTCTTAGAACAAACTAGCTTAGCAAAATTATTAGCTTGATCCTCATCAATACCTATGGTAAGAAGGTCACTCTTGCCATAATTAATTTTCATGCCTGACATTTGTTCAAAATAGGCCAACCCACTTAAGTGTGCTAGCCTTTTTCTAAGTCATTTTCTAGGAATAACAAGGTGTCATTAGCAAACTGAAGGCTGATGATACCCCCTCAGTTACCTGAGGTAGAAGGCCACATATCAACCCCTTATAGCAGCTCTCATGAGCATCCTAGAGAACACATCAGCTACTAAATTGAAGAGGATAGGAGACATAGGATCTCCCTACCTCAAACCTTTTCCAGGCCTAAAGAAAGAACTATTCTCATCATTTATTCTCATACAAATGGACCCACCCCTTACTAATTGCCTGGTCCATTGTCTCCACTTTTCACCAAAACCTCTAGACACTAGCATTTCCTCAAGGAAATCCCAGCTAACTCGGTCATAGGCTTTCTCATAATCCAACTTTAACACCACACCCTCTTCTTTTTTCCTATGTACCTCATGAATCACTTCATGGGCAGCCACAACACTTTCAAGGATGAATCTGCCCTTAATAAAGGTTGTCTGGTTGGGGGCCATAAGTCTGTCAGCTACTGCCAAGTGTCTATTATTAAGCATCTTAGAGAAGAGCTTAAGGCTACAGTTGATTAAACTAATTGGTCTAAACTTTTTCAACACTCTAGCATCAGGCTCCTTAGGGATAAGAGTAAGCATAGCATAATTTAACCTATCTAGGTTCAAGGAACCTTTTTCAAATTCTCTAAAGAGATTGATCAGATCTTCCTTTATAACACCCCAGAAAATTTGATAGAATAGAAAAGAAAATCCATCAGGGCCAGGGGCTCCCTCAGCATAAGAGCTAAAGATAGCCTCCTTGATTTCTTTTTCTGTAAAAGGGTCCTCAAGAAGCTCATTCTCCAAATTGGTAACTTTTCTTCTTCTGCCCAGAAATCATTACTTAACTAGAAATCATTACTTAACCTAATCTCACTTCTTTCCTCCCTACCAAATAGATTCTTGTAGAAATCCACAACATGATCAAGCATGTCATTATTGTTCTCAGTCCACCCATTGGGTCCATCTAAGCCTAATATCCTCTTTTTCCTATTTCTTTGGTTAGCCACAGCCTGGAAGTGGGCTGTGTTTCTATCTCCTTCTTTAACATCTCTTTCTCTAGATCTTTGTCTTGCCTTGATCTCCTCCATTCTCCAAATATCCTCTAGATCAGATACAATTTTCCTCATTCTTTCCCTTTCTGGCCCAGTAAGGCCATTAGTCTCAAACTTTATATTCAACCTTTCATGCTCCTCAAGGAGCTCTTGCTTTTGCTTCTTAATTTGGGCATTGATATTAATGGCCCACCCCTTGACTTTCTTTCTAACTAGTCTAACCTTTGCTTGCCAAATGTCCAAAGGATCAATGAAGGCACAACTAGTATTCCATAGCTTAGTCCATAAATCTTTGAAATCAGGCTGCTCCAACCACCACTTCTCAAACCTAAAGAGGCTAGTTTTTTCTCTCATTAACCCCCATATTCACAATGAGGGGCACATGATCACTACAAGCCCTTGACTTAGTAGTCACATAAGCCATAGGATACTTTATCTCAAGATTAGTAGTAAGAAAAATCTTATCAATTGCAGCAAGAATAGGATTCTCTTGATTATTAGTCCAAGTAAAAGATCTAGAAGCAAGATTAAGCTCAATCAAAGCATATTTGTTAATCCAGTCCACAAAAAGATCAGTCCATTTGTGGTTAATTATACCATTGTTTTTCCTTAGCATTACAAACCAAATTAAAGTCCCCAATCATGGTTGGACTATCCCAGTTATCTAGGAGGTTTTCCAACTCATTGAGAAACTCAATCTTCCCATTCTCATAAGGAAAGCCATAAACAACAATTAACCTCCACACAAAACCATCAGCATAGTTCTTAAGAATAGTGCTGATACTAAACTTACCAATTCTACAAGAAACAATCTCAAACTTATTTTCATTAAAGCCCACCAGGATACCTCCTGTTGTCCCCTCAGCAGGCAGAAACTTCCACACAAAGTCTCTATGTATGCTTTTTAAGAAAGCATCAGAGAATATATCTTTTTTAGTCTCAGAAAAACCCAAAAAATCAAGCTTATTATCACTAACAAAATCCATATCACATTGTAATCTCCCCTCCTTCTGGAGGCTTCTAATGTTTCATAGGGCCCCTATCATTATTAAACTTTTTTATAGTGTTTTTTCTTTTAGAAGCAATTTGTGCCCATGACTTATCCCATTCCTCTGTATTGCCCCTTAAGGGCGGCACCTTACTTCCAAGAGGAGGAAAATTATCAAAACTGAGAGCATCATCTATACTTGCAGGGAGTGTAACCTCAGGGTTTTTCTCCTCAAAACAACTTCTAGCATTTAGCTCTTTATCTTTTAACAAATCAATATTAGCATTCACAGTATCAGTACTGGAACCCAAAGATATATTAACAGAATTGGCAATATCTAAAAAACAAGCATTGCTTTTAGAAGCAAAGGATGTAAACTGTTTACCTTTCTCAAGATTCTTAATCTTTTTCATTCCTGTGCTTTTTCCATAGCAGTGGCTCCATCATTTGTGCACCTTCTTGGTCTAGGGGCTCTTAGAGTTGTCCCCCACTTCACTCTTTTCTTCTGCTTCTTATTCAGCAACTAATCCTCCACCTCCAACTAAGAATGCAGCAGCTCTCCTGGGATGGTAAAAGTTTCTTCATCCTCTTCCATATCCATCATATTGCTGTCTTCTTCTTCATCAGGGATCTCCAATTCCATTTTCCTGAGCAACTCAGAGCATTCCATAGAATCACTTTCTTCCTTCACCATCCTTCTAAATTCCTCCCATTTTGAATGATGGGATTCATCACTTAGCAAGCTGAATAGTTTCTGCCCCACTACTTGGCAATCTGAGCAAGGGCCTTGCCATGCAGCAGGTGAACTATCTTCATTAGCAATAGAATTAGCCAAGTCTCTCTGACCCTTATCTATGTCTTCAACATCATTCTCAAGAATCATGTTATTCTCAGGAATAACCTTCTCTAAGCTCAATTTCTTCTCACTAAAATTAGGATCAATGTCCCTCAAAGGACTATACCTACCACTCAGAGCCAAATCTAGTATATATGAGGTCTCCTTCAGAGAAGCACCCTCAACAGACACTTGTTTGACATTAATGTCAGAGTGAGACTGCCCTCTAGTTTCAAGCTGCACCTTCTCCTCACAAAAGTTCATCATCCTAGCCAGCAAGCTGTTATGATGAATGACTTCATTGCCCATATCCCCTAGGTCAACAGTCTTGAATCCCTGGTTAATCAGTTTACCACCTTTTGGAGTTTGCTCTTTACTCCTAGTAGGTCCACCTGGCTTCTCTTTCTCTTCATCAGGGTAATGTAAATCCTCATCATCATCATTCCCTCCCCCTTTCTTGTCATCACCACCTCCTTCATTACCATCATCACCACCATCAGTCTGATTAGCAGGAGCTGCAGATTTGTCTTCTACCTCCATCTTGATCACATAAACTTTGACCCCTATCTCAAACAATCTTTCTTTTGGAATTTTGGTACTATCTTTACATGCCACCTTTACTTTGACCACCTCATACAACGACTTGAATATAGTTGCCCATTCCACATCCATCAATAGCCCAAAGGATGATACAATCTGTGCAAACACCTTCCATGTACAGATTCTTGGAGGGATGCCTTTCAGTTCAACCCACACTTCCACAAGGATGCTGTGAGGCTCAAGCTCCCCAAACCACTCCTGGACTTCAACTTGCACCCCATTCTTCCTTTGGTTGAAAGAGGGATAGTTTTTGATGTCACTGACTTTCTTTTCTGGTGGGAACCTAACCAGAAACTTCCTAGCCTCCAACTCTCTAATTTTCCAGGGCCAATCTCTGCTATAAATCTCAGCCAACTCCCCTTCCAGTTCAGCCAGGGTAACTGCTCTAGTCTTCACCTTAATCACACCACAGTCGGTCATATTGAGCCATTGGGTTGACTCCACAGCAAGGACCTCAACATGATAGAATCCCAAACCCAAATTTGCACTCACCATGAAGGTAGCCATAGGATGATCAGATTTCCACAGAGGGCAAACATCCATATGGTGCCCTGGTACCCCACAGATGAAACACACCTTTGGTTTGGTGCAATTCCCCACAAAATGGCCTGGCTTACCATAGTTATAGCACATCAAGCTCCTGTATCTAGGGTCTATGTTGTAGGAGAATGCCTACTGATTACCTGCCCCACGCGCCGGCTGAGGATTCCTCTTTGGAGGTTGCTGTGGCTGTGGCGGTGGTTGTGGGTTCTGCAGGCGAGGTGGCGGTAACTGTTGTTGTGGTTAACGAGGTGGTGGAGGAGGCCGCGGAGCTTGCCTCCAGGCTTGGTCCTGCCGCTGCGGCAGACCCCTTGGCGACAGTGGTGGCTGAGTAGGACAGCCCTGGTGCTGGGGAGAGGGACGCCGCTCCTCCGGATGCCAGACCCAATGCCCTTCCGCCATCGGCTCCTTCTTAGTACATCGACGAAGGACTCCCATGAACCTCCTTTCCCCCAAATGTCTCTCGCAAAATCGATCCTCACGGGGGGACTCTCCCACCGATCCAATCTCAAAGCTGGAAAGCAATCCGCAAATGAGAAATCCCGCGTCTCTACCAGATCACGACGGATCCAGTAGAGCCCGGCAGCAGCAACAGGACGGGAGGTGGGGAGCAGCAGATTAGTTTTAGGGCGTGGCAGCGGCGGAGATTCAATCACCCATAATTGGCTAAAAAACTCAACTACCACCTCCTCCTTCCCTAGATTTTTCTTCAGGTCCTCCTTCCACGCCCAATTCTCCCTCCTCTCACTGCCCTGTGGGGTTGCCATCGTTCCATGCTGACGAGTGGACCCCATCTGAGGGCGGGGCCGCGTGGAGAGCCACGGAGGAAACGGCCATGGCGGGGTCTCGGGTTCAAACCTCGGGATCACCCTTGGAGACAACGACATTTTTGCAATGGCCCTTTAGTTCTATCATGAAAGTTTGATTTACCCCTCTCGTTGCTGATGTGGTGCAACATAAGATGGCTGATGTGGCGCTCAGGGATTTAAATCCAATGGTTCTAAGAGTCGACGGAGTCTTAAATTTTACTCCATCTGTTCTAAATTATAAGACATTTTGGTTTTTCTAAATGTATTTATTTTACTATATACCTAGACATAGTGTATAACTATAACAAAAGCAATGTTCCAAAACATCTTATAATTTGAATGCAGGGAGTAGTTTTCTAAACTCATGCAGTCATGCTACGATGGACTTGTGCTCCTGCACTATCTGACTGGGTATGGACTTTTCTTGCCTCTTCCCACAGCCTACGCTAATGTTATCTGGGCCGGGCCTCCTCCACTACCAAGTCCCATGTGGCCCTGTCCAAAGACCCAAGACAAAGAAGGAAGAAAGGAAGCTTCCACTGAAACATTTCTTATCCTCAATTCGATTAAAGAAACAAGCAGTTAAAAAAGCTTCATGCAACAACGACAGGCTCCCTTGTCTCTTGACACTTCTCCCTGTCTACAGTAGACAAGGGAGAACTCGAGGAGACTCATCGTTCGGCGTCGAATCTGCTGGTTTCTCTCCGTCTCCAGTGGCCTCGTCAGCTTCGGAGCGTGGGAAGACTGGTGGAATCGATGGCTGGTGTACATATCCCACTATACTAGGCTTCATCTAGGTAGTTTAGGGTTAGCTTTATCCATGTCGTTGGTGTGGCGTCGATCCCATTTCCTCTATTGCTGCGTCTCCGGCGAGCGACATCTTGGATGCGAGGATGAAGCTGACGAGGCCTTCTTTGACATCCTTGACGGCTTCCCTGTCTTGGCGGCCGACGACAATATGAGGTACTACTTCCATCCTTGCGAAAAGGTGGACTGGGTTTGTCTGGCCATTTCAGCATGGCGGAGGCGTTGACGACGCTGTGGAATAATGTCTCTCGACCTTTCCTCTGCCCCAAAAGCGTTCTTCTCCGGCGCCTGCGGCGAGGCCGGCGAGTTATGTACAAGAGACCGGGGCCTACGCTTCATCATCTTCACCAGGTGATGTTGCTGCTGGCCTCTCTTCTCCTCAAGGATGCAGTGCAGGTTGTGGGTAATGTGGATGGTGGCAGGCAGGATCTGGATCGATTTCCCCTCGATGATGGTGTTCATCGACGGCAATTTTAGATCCAGGAGCTGGACGGGGTGGGGCGCGGCCCCGGTCAATGGGTGACCGTCGATGGCTTCATCCTGTCTTTCGGGACAGGTGTCTACTTCGACTCCTTTTAAATCCAGTGTGTGATGGGCCTCTTCCACTCGTGGTGATGCCTGAGGTCTTCCTCGACGGCGGCGGTCGGCGACGATGATTTCGAGCGGCGTCGGATTTCAGAGGTCCTAGTGATTTGTTTGTAATTTCTATGTTTTCTAGGGGCCTTTTTGAAGTTTGGTTGAGACAGCTGTCTCTGTATCCTTGTTGTACGTCTCTGTATTTGTACGTGTATCGGTGCATTGTCCTTAACTAGAAATACAGAAATGTATTATAAAAAAAGAAACACGCAGTTAACGTTCCTTGCTCTGCAATGCACTCCAAGGTCATATCTTGGTCAACAGGCACAAACAACTTGGTATGTGCCCATCCATGGCCATGGCAGGCACACAATATTTTTATTAGCTAGCACTAGCATGCATCCTCTTCAGTTCAGTGTACAAGTTTGGGTTGAACACTGCAACTTCCATGACTGCAGAGTGCAGTGTACTATATAAGTCAGCGACAGCTACCAAGTCAACGGCAATGGCTTCGTCCTCCGAGCAGCAAGCCAGCACACTCTCCTTTCTCGTCGTGCTCCCCGTCCTCTACATATCCTACCACCTCATCAAGCGAGCCCTGACGACGCCGACCAAGAAGAAGACGGCGAAGCCCACCACCCACGGCCTCAAATCGCACCCGGTCCTGGGCCACCTGCCGGCGTTCCTCAAGAACCGCCTCCGCTTCCTGGACTGGTCCACGGAGCTGATCGTCGGCAGACCGGACCACCGGATGGGGTTCTGGATCCCCGGGATACCGACGGGCATCGTCATCGGGAACCCCGCCGACGTGGAGCACGTCCTGCGGGCCAACTTCGGCAACTACCCAAGGGCGACCCTGCCACTGCCATGCTCCGCGACTTCCTCGGCCAAGGCCTTTTCAACTCCGACGGCGAGCAGTGGCTCTGGCAGCGCAAGAACGCCAGCCACGAGTTCAGCAGCCGATCCCTAAGGAGCTTCGTCGTCGATGTTGTCACCGACGAGGTCGCCAGCAGGCTGCTCCCGCTGCTCCGGAAGGCCGCGGACGGCGACGACGATGGCCACGTCGTCGTCGACTTGCAGAACGTGCTCGAGCGCTTCGCGTTCGACACCATCTGCATGGTCGCCTTCGGACACGACCCCGGATGCCTCTGCCTCGCCGACACCGACGGCGGCGGCGCCGGGGTCTGCTGGGAGGACGACAGCAAGTCGGAGTTCATGCGCGCGTTCGGCGAGGCGCAGAACCTCATCATCGGCCGCTTCATGGACCCGGTCGAGGTCTCGTTGAAGGTGAAGAAATGGCTCAACGTCGGCAGCGAGACATGGCTGAGGAAGGCCATCGCCGACGTGCACGCGTTCGCCACGGGCATCGTCCGCGCCCTGCGCGCGTCGGCCGACCACCACAAGGACGACGTCCTGTCGCGGTTCGTGGCGAGCGCCGAGCTCAGCGACGAGACGCTCAGGGACATCGTGCTCAGCTCCCTCATCGCCGGCCGCGAGACCACGTCGTCGGCGCTGACATGGTTCTTCTGGCTCCTATCGTCGCGCCCTGCCGTGACGGCGCGCGTCCTCGCCGAGGTCCGCGCGCCCGCGTCCACGGGCACGCGCCCCGGCGAGCCGCTCGGCTTCCACGCGCTGCGCGGCATGCACTACCTGCATGCCACGCTCACCGAGTCCATGCGGCTGTACCCGCCGGCGCCGCTGGACTCGCAGTCGTGCGCCGCCGACGACACGCTGCCCGACGGCACGCGCGTCGGCAAGGGCTGGTCCGTCACCTACAGCGCCTACGCCATGGGCCGGCTCCCGGCCATATGGGGCGCCGACTGCAACGAGTTCCTGCCGGAGCGGTGGCTCGACGACGATGGCGTGTTCCGGCCGGAGAGCCCGTTCTGGTACACCGTGTTCCATGCGGGCCCCAGGATGTGCCTCGGGAAGGAGATGGCGTATGTGCAGATGAAGTCCGTCGTCGCTAGCGTGCTGGAGGAGTTCGTGGTCGACGTCAGGAAGGAGGTCGCCGGCGGCGCCAGCGTGCCAGAGCATGTGCTCTCCGTGACGCTCAGGATGAAAGGGGGCTTGCCGGTGCAGGTGAGGAGAAGGGAGGTGGCTGGAAGTACTGAATGACGATCACGGCGGCGGTCTCATCTCATACTACACTTTTGTTCAGGCGACAGGTATTTGCACTACTAGGGTCCACAAATCCTGAAGCAATATCGACGGAGCACATGTTGACTGAATGGATAAAATATTTCAGGCGACTAACACATAGGAAGAGTGTGTAAATATATGTTGTTCTTTTTGTTTTTTTTCGGCTGTCTACATCTATTTTTGGAGTTTCATTCTGCGATTGTAAAGCGAAATAAATTTAGTCAATAAAATGAGTGCTTGAATACTTTCTTTTTTATATAGAGAGAGACTTACCTAGACTGTGTGCTATTTTAGGAAGGGTAACGGCATAAATCTTTTGACATGGCCCGGAGCATGGCGCGGTGTAAAAATTTGTTGTCTCACTATATCTAGGATCTTAATTAACATGATGGGTACCACAGCACGAAACGTAAGCACGATTACAACATTTCTATGCAATTATCTAGTATTTACTATCATACCTCTCCTATTTTTCTTGAAAGGACTATGAAAATCGTCGAAACATTCCATGAAAATAGGGTGTCACGAGTGGATGGAGAAAACAAGTAAAGATATTTCAATGGTCGTGCTTGGACCATTATGGTGCGGAATCGGTCTGACCAAAGTCTCACCTCTAGAAACAAGAGGGGCAGGCCGTACTGAAGCTTTTTATTACTCTTTCTATTCTAAATTGTAAGTCAATCTATAAATTTTGAAATGTCAAAGCATCTCAAGTTTGACCAAATTTATACGATAATATAATAATATTTATGATGTCAACTAAGTATAATTAGGTTCTTTATCAATTATATTTTTATTGTATACCTATTTGGTATCACAAATTTTTATAATTCTCTTTATAATTTTAGTCAAACTTGAGATGCTTTGACTCTTCAAGATTCTTAAGATAACTTAATTTAGAATGGAAGGAGTATATTACACGGAAAACCAGCACAAAAATACATGTGGAGAGGAAACAATACAAAGAAACTTACAACAAGTGATTTAGCAATTTTCAATTTCTGGGAAGTATTTTTTTTTATTTGCTCTATCAAGAAAGAGCCCAGTTCGTGTTGAAACTAAGACAGTTACAGACGAAAACACATGTAAGGGGAAAAGAGAAACACGTTCCTAAATTTAACCGTCATCCATTTGTCGCCAAATATGTTGAGAATTCGCATGAATTCTCTGACAATATTTACTTATTGTATGTATATTCATTTATACAATTTTTTTTGGCAAAAGAATTAGGAATTTTGTTTAGGAAATCGGGAGGGGCAAGCCCTTTCTGGTTAATACTACCTCAATTCCAAATTATAAAGCATTTCAAAAATTTTAGAGAGTCAAAAGATCTCAAGTTTAACCACATTTATACGATAAGATAATAATATTTATGATGCCAACTAAGTATTATTTGATTCATCATTAATAATATTTTCATAGTATACCTATTTGATATCATATTTTTTTGTAATTTTTTTGATAATTTTAGTTAAAGTTAAGATACTTTAACTCTATAAGATTCTTGAAATTTCTTATAATTTAGAAAAAAAGATAAATAGTTTACAATAGGTATTCTTGAGAACCTGTAGCTTCGCCTCTGTAAAGTGGCACAGTTCAAATTCGTGGTTAAATACATTCTAATGTGACAAAACAGTACTCTCTTTATTCCAAACTATAGGACGTTTTTATTCTCTCTTTCTATATTTTTATTACATATTTGGACATAATTTATATGTAAATGTGTAACAAAAGTTATGCATTTAGAAAAAAATAAAAGATCTTATAATTTAAAATGAAGAGAGTAGTCAATAGTGCGGTAGAACTAAAAACATGATAAATTTTACTTTTTATTGGAAGATAAACAGGCATGACAGTTATAATAGCGTGGTCCTGTGAATGCGTGTTTTCGGACTTTTGCCCGCTTTCCCATTTATATACAGAGCAGCAGAGCCTCATCAACATTTCTCCCCGTTGTTCCCCTGAGCAGGAGCCCAGTGCGGCAATGCCGGGCTGAAATGGTTGGACACGACGCGCGAGTCGAGCAGCTCGATGGCCGGCGGCGCGGTGACGCACCGGGGCACCTTGTACTGGTTGACGGAGGCGCCACGCGCCACGGCCTGGTCCGCGAGCTCCTCGAAGGTGCCTGGCTGGACCACCCGGATCTCCAGCGGCCCGACGGAGCCGTCCGCCACCCGGCTCTGCCTGTACACCGAGCTCAGCGCCTCCTCCATCTCCAGGCAGCACCGGCCCAGCACGTCGCCGTCGACCACGCCGTCCGTTGACGATGACCCCTCGGCGCCGAGGCCGAGCAGCTGCAGCTCCCAGTACACGACGTAGTGCCCCGGCACGGTCTCGGCGCACGTCCGGGCGGTGTAGTCCGCCACGGCGGCGCCGCGCGGGCGGAGCAGCGCGGCCGACGCGCGCTCCACCGCGCGCTGCAGCTCCACCTCGTCCGTCTTGTCCGACGCCACGGACAGCAGCGCGTCCTCGCGGCGCACGAACCGGAACTGCGGCGCGGAGTTGTGGAACCCTGTCACGCGCAGCACGTCGCCGACGCGGTACCGGGCCATCCCGGAGTACGTGGTCACCACCAGCTCGTACTCCCGCCCGGCCTCCACGCGGGCGAGCTCCACTAGCTGGCTCGCCGACGCCGTGCCGCCACCGGCGTCCGTGGGGAGGAACTCAAAGTAGGCCATGCTGGGTATGACGGTGTAGGACACCTCGGAAGGGTCGCAGATCGGCCGGAGGTTGATGCCGAAGCTGCACTCCGAGGAGAAGTACGCGGTGGTGACGATCGGCAGGCCGCCGCTGTAGTAGTTGAGCGCCGGGACGTAGTGCGCCATGGAGCCCGTGGCTACGACCTGGAGGTACTTGGTGTTTGGCCAGAGACGCGCGATGATGCCGGCCGCGTCGCCTCTGGAGCCCTCGGAACGGACCAACTGCGCGAGCTCGGGGTCTGGCCGTCGGAGGACGCCGGCGAGCGCCTGGCGCACCGAGGGGTCGGTGACGCGGTCGGTGAGCGTGCCGGCGTCGATGTCCGCGGCGAGCTGCGCCCAGTTCCGCTGGAAGAAACGGATGGCGCGGAGGACGCCGGAGGCGAACGCGGCGCCGACGCGCAGCACGGCGTGGCGGTAGCACAGGCCGCACAGCATCTGCGCGTACATGCTCTGGAACGTGTCCTCGCAGACGGTGGCCGCCGCCGGGCTCGTGAGTCCGCGCTCGGGGTTGTAGGGGAGCTTCCAGAAGCCGTCGCTCTTGAAGACTCTCGTGAGGATGGTGCGCGCAGGCAGGCCACCCGGCGTCGTCTCCGACTTGACGAAGGAGAAGTAGAGACCGCTCCCCTTGTCGAGCCCTGGCACGTACCTGCAAGCAAGAACAAGCAAGCATCGTCGATCATGGCACGCACCATGACCATAGCATCGAAAAGTGTGGCTCTATCTGTGCTTACTGATTGACGACGGCCATGACGAGGCTGTGCAGTCGATGGTGGCGGTTGTGGTCGTCCTCCACGACGGGAATGAGCTTGCGCTCGGCGCTGGAGGTGCCGGAGCTGGTGAGGAACTCGGAGACGGGGTGGCCGGAGCCGGACAGGATGGGGGAGCAGTCGCCGTGGGCGATGCGCTGGATGTACGGCTTGAGGTCGTCGTATGTCACCATGGGGACTTTGGCCCGGAAGGTGGCGCGGTCGGCGGCGCCGCCCAGGCCCAGGCCCAGGCCGCACCTCGTCGCTAGGTACTCGGCGTCGGCGTTGCGGCCGAGGATCTCCGCCAGCACGCGCTCCTGCACGGCGCCCACGTCGGCGGTCACCTCCTCGATGAACCGGAGGTTGTCGACGTCCGTCTCCGCCATCACTGCTGCCGCTGGCTGGTTTAGCCTACCGGTGATCCCGGCGTGTGCGAGCATTGCCCAGAGGAGCGTGATCAGCTCGCCGCCATGCGAAATGGCCTCCGCATGTGCTTCCAAGTTCTCCGATGGGGCTACGTACAGGATCATCTCCACCCAGAAGAGAGCCAGCTTCTCCCATCCCATGGCCGAGTCCTTCACCAGTTCCTCCGCGAGCCTCACGCCATTCCTAAGGACCTCATGGTTGGAGTCGTCTGTACTCAGCACTCGGATGAGCTGATCATACAGGTCTACTCCTCCCTGCAACTTGGCTAGGACACGGTCGGCATCTTTCTTCACCTGATTGTACAATTTGCGGCACCATTCAGCATCGTCAGGGAGCACCTCAGGGCGGCTGGTCATCAGGTAGGTACAGTAGCGCGACAGGTGAGTGGCGACAGTCTTGTGGTCGGACTCGGACTGCTGTTGGAGCTGGCTCGCCTCAAACACACTTGTGGCGATGTGCCAGGCAAGTATGGTGTAGCCTGGTTGTTTGCCACTGCAACCATATCGTGAGAGAGGAACCGGAGATGACGGTGGTCGAATGCACTGCATCCAAATATAGATACACTTATAAAACAGTGCAAACAGTAGTTTTTCATGCATTTTGGAAGGCAAACAAGAATATATATATATATATATATATATATATATATATATATATATATATACACGTCTTGAAATAAAATCGGCAAGGCTAATATCTATAGTAAGAAGATCGTACATACCCAGACAGCTCCATGGTCAACCTGGTCGGTGGTAAAGCTCTCTCCTTTGAGTGCTGCGAAGATGGCGGCCTTCACAGTGCCTTGTACCTCAACCTTCTGCGCTCTGCCTAGTGTAGTACGTAGGAGCCGGCGCAGAATTAGAAGTGGGTTTGTCCTTCGGCGAAGCACAAGAATGGAGCACTGTTTCATCTTGTCGTCCCAATTGTTCACCAGCTTATTGCATTTGTGATGCTTCAACAGGGAGCAAATGCATTTCTGCGCAAAACGGGATCGCTGCCAACGAGCTTGATTGACATGGTGGCCAATGAGGGCTATTTTAGTCCAGTTGGAACAGATGTAGGAAACAATCTCTTTCGCCTCTGCAAGCACGAGCACTGCAATGGCTAGATATGAAGGTACTATGTCGTAGTACAAACTCCCCAATCTCAACACTCCATAATGTCCAGAAACAGTATTTTGGCAAACTTGCGCGTTCATAAAACAGTATATCTGGCCACGGTCTCCATAAATGAATAAACCTAGTGTCATTACGCCGGCCAGACCTAAACCGTAACCGATGCTCCAGAGTGACAGCGTGACGCCAAAGGCAGGAAGCAGATGATGGGAATAGTAGATTGGCAGGGATGAAAAGTAGTAATCATTGATAAATGAAAGCTCATCCTTGATTATCCCAAACACTCTCTCATAATCATTGCCCCGTAGCGCAGTCTCCCGGAAAAACTTGCCGGTTTTGATGAAGCCGGCCTCGGAAACCGTGTACTTTGCGAACCGACATCGTAGCAGCTTGAACAAGGCGAAGGAAAAACACAAATCTCTGTGTCGTGCCGTTGATGATGAGGTCTGAAGAGTGCCCTCATCCAACCCGAAAACTCGGTCCAATGTCACCAGCAGCTTGTTGTTTCTGTTAGTATCTCCCCTCTGCTGCTGTTGTTGGCTAGGCATTTCTTCTTTTAAGTTGTAACCATGTGGCTGCTCCTCCACCTTCACTTTATCCTCTCCTATAACTATCAGAGCAGGAGGTGGATGTGGTGATGCTGTGTCTGGGTCTGTGTGCTCATCCTGAACCGGCTGCTGCTGGAGCTGAGCCATGTACCCTGCGATCAGACGAGGATTACGTCCGAGTGCAAAAGATCGCCGGGCCATGTAAAATGCGGCGTACTTGAGGAGCAGTTTAGCAAACATAATAACAAACAGGGGAACAAGAACAAAAGGAATCCTTAGGTGCTGGATTGAGATTATGAGATACATACTCCAGCTTGCTTTAACCAACAGTTCTATAGGCGGGCCAATGTTTCTACCTTCTCTTGCATCACCAGCAACTACTGCACTTGCGCTGATACCAATGGCTACCACAACTCCTGTCCATGCAAACACCAGGGAGATGTGTGCCTCATCATTGCATTCCACATCAATGAGTAAAGATTGGATGAGGTCATGAACGTTGTCGGTGTTGGTGAAGATGGTGGAAACAATGGGGAGGAACAAAGTGGTGGCTCCCAGAAAGACTGCACGGATCACTGGATGTCGGCGATACCGCGGCGCGTAGGCGCCTATAACCACCACCAATCCCAACAAGATTGCGTCCAGCAACATGAGCACGCTCGTTTGGAGCGTTTTCATGCTCATGCGAGCAGATATACGCTGTATCTTCTCCAAGTTGTCATCCAAGATAGTGCAATTATTAGGATTATTAGCCATGATCGTCGAGCCCTGATACAAGTTAAAGAAATAGTACTTATCAAACTCTTTGATACTAGGCAAAATAATCTACATTCCACCAAATTTCGCATGATTCATATCTTATTACTTTAGTAAGTCACCTACCATCAAAAAATTGTTATAGGATACATTGCGACAAAGTTTTTGCTAGTATAAAAATCCTACGTACTTTAAGTAAAAAGATGACTTAATGATGAGGTTCTGGTGGCAGCCTATGGGCCCTTTTATCTCTACCCACTACTACATACGACTTTTGTAGGGTGGCTCAGCCAGCCGCCCCTACGAAATCACCTCTACAAATCGTCGATTTATAGGGGCGGTTGGTTAGCCACCCGTACAAACCGATTTGTGGGGCGGTTGATGAGGCGCTCCTACAAATTAATTTCTAGAAATCACGAAAAGGGCAAAAGAATAGAATTTATTTTATCCGGGGAGGCCCCCACCGGTCAGCCACCTGCCCACTTCGTCGAAGTCGCAAGTTGCGGCAGTTTTCGCGCAAAAATCACGTGCTATGTGGCCACAGGGGACAAATACGTAAACTTTCCCTTGCGCGTCTGCCTCCTCTACCACTCCACCCATTGTCACTTGGGTTAATATTAGATATTCTTTCCCCTTATACTATACTAAACCAAGTTGAAATTAATTGTTTGATGTCCTAAACGACTTCAAATGAAAAGGTTGTTAACTACAAAATTGTACAACTTTTTGAGATCTATAACTTTTGTTTTTGTTGTTTGTCCACCCAATGCCATTTATAAAATTTGAATTTTAAATATGAGAAATTTAAACATAATTATCCTCAACCAGATGAATTCAGATAAAAATGTTGTCAACTACAAAGTTACATAACTTTTCAAGATTTACATCTTTCATTTTGGTTGTTTCTCTGTTCAAGGTCATCTGTAAAATTCAAATTTGAAATTTAAGAAATTCAAACATAGTTTTCCTTCACAAAATAATTTCAAATAAAAAATTTCTTGACTACAAAGTTCTATAACTTTTTGAGATTTACAATTTTTATTTTAGTAGTTTCTCCATCTGAGGTCACTTGAAAAATTCAAACATTAAATTTGAGAAATTTCAAAAGTAGTTTTTCTTGACAAAATGATTTCAAATGAAAGTTATCAACTATATAGTTCTGTAACTTTTCATGATCTACAATTTCATTTTCATAATCATTTCAGTTGACTTTGTTTAAATAAATTAAATTGAAATCTAAAAAAGACAAATTCAAACAAGATTTTGAAAAGACAAATGGTTTCAACTGAAAAGTCAAAAATAACAAAGTTGTATAACTCATCAAGCTCTTTAACTTTTATTTTGGTCATTTTTCATCCGAAAAAGTAGTAGTATACATTGTTCAAAAATTCACAAATCGCTCACATAGTTTATGAAACTTTAAGAGATATATGATTTGTGAACAATGTTTATTACCACTTTGTTGTAGGAAAAAATGACCAAAGTAAAAGTTGTAGATCTTAATAAGTCCTGCAACTTTGTTGTTGATGACTTCTTCAACTGAAATCATTTGATGATTTAAAATGTTGTTTTAAGTTATCATTTTATGAAACTCAAAATTTGAAATGTTCACATGTAAAGATGACCAAAATAATAGAAGCAACACCATAAATTTGATAGAGCATGATCTTACAAAATTTACGAGAGATATATGATTTGTGAACAATGTTTATTACCACTTTGTTGTATGAAAAATTGACTAAAATAAAATTATAGATCTTAATGAGTCCTACAACTTTGTTGCAGACGACTTCTTTGACTGAAATCATTTGATGAATCAAAATGTTGTATTAAGTTATCATTTTATGAAATTCAAAATTTAGAATTTTCACAAGGAAAGTTGACCAAAATAATAGATGTAGGAAGACCATAAATTAATAGAGCATGATTATACAAAATTTAAGGAAAAAATCATCAAATTTGAACTTAGTATGAGGGAGAAAACTTGTTTAGCCACAGATTAAAAACATAATTCAGAGTTCTTCAATAATTTAAAAATTAAAATTCAAATAATATTTTGAAGCATCTAATGAATTCAAATGAAAAAGTTATAAACAACAAAGTTCTATAACTTTTTAAGATCTATAACTTTTATTTTGATCATTTCTTCATCCAAGATAGTTTGAAAAATCAAATTTAAGTATTTAATTTTTAATATCCAGCGTTTATTTGTAGGAGCAACTCAATATAGAGCCCCCTACCAATTAGGCCTGGTTTGAATCCCACTCCTAAACTTTAGTCCCTATCACATCGGATGTTTAGACACATGCATGGAGTATTAAATACAGACTAGTTACGAGACTAATCTGTCAGCCAGAGGTTAATTTACGAGACGAATCTATTGAGCCTAATTAGTCCATAATTTGACAATATTGTGCTACATTAAACATGTGCTAATGATGGATTAACTAAGGCTTAATAAATTCATCTCACGGTTTACTTTTGAGTTCTATAATTTGTTTTTTTATTAAAATCCGAAAACCCCATATGACACCCTATTTACTACAGATGTGACACCTCCAAAACTTTAGTAGCTAGATTCAAACAGCTCATTAGACTTATATGGGTGCCTGGTAGAACCACAGCTACAAATAAACTTATTTGTAGAGGCAACTTGTAACACCAGCCCCCTACAAATGGATTTGTAGGGGCGGCTCATTTGGCTACCATTTATAGGGTCGGCTCAATATAGAGCCGTCTCTATAAATAAAAATAGGTGTCGTTGCTATAAATCTTTTGTGTAGTAGTGAGCTCAATGTAGAGCCGCCTCTGTAAATAAAAATAGGTGTCGTCGCTACAAATCTTTTGTGTAGTAGTGACCATCTACTGCAGATCATATTTATGTATACCTCTTTTGTTCTCTCACGAGGCCACGTCGTCTAGTATTGTACACCAGTATTTTACTACTGTCCAGCGTTGTTCCTTCTTTTTTCTGGTTATCTGTTAAGTAACAAATCAATTTTATTTTTTCGCATACTACACATTCTGCCTTCACGTTAAAATAATTCGTAAGGCAAGTCTGTATTTGATTTTGCATGAAAAAAAGTAACTTCACCAGCGCAAAGCGCAGGATTTCCTGTAGTAACTATAAAATATCTCCCTCTCTCTAGTGTTACCGCCCCTCTCCCTGCCTTCTTGCGCCCAATGCCACTGCCGCCCCTTGTCATGCAGCTGCTGCAGCACACGCCGCCACCCCTGCCCTGACCACCCTCCAGCCGGCCACACCCCCACCAAGCCCTTGACATCTAGTATCTAGAGACCATATCGATCCTATGACCACCTCCAGTTGCACCATGATCGTCGAGATGAATAAGATAATGACCATTTTCTTCGTCAACATGAGCAGCCGCTTCGATGAGATCAACATGAACTTCGCCAAGTCAACATCCGCCTCACCAACATTGAGCACCAATGCTCCCCTAAGGCATGTGAGGCCACAACCAAGGAGCTTTGAGGAGGAGACCAAGCACATCATGGAGGACGCTGGCCGCGTCTTCCTCAAGAGAAGGCACGAGGCACCCACCACCCACCTACCTCCCGATCTCATGGACACCGTTGCGAGCAAGCTATTTACCACATCTTCCTCTTATACGAAGCCATCGAGGAGTGTCATCGACACCACTACTACAACTTTATGTGGTCATCGTGTAACACCTCTGGTGTTATATTAACTAAAACCTGCCATGTCATCATATGCACTGCAAAGCATTCATGTTTAAGTCAACCTTAATGTACATCAACTAAAACAAGTTTACATTTCATAGGTTGATTGAGCTTCTGTAATTTTTTGTCACATGAAATAATAAAACCCTATTTTCGAATGTCATCACAAATGCTTAGTTTATACTCTATGTACTTGAGGTGTAAACTGTGTTTACACTAGTGTCAAGCATAGTGTATAAGTCTAAGTCCAACCCTAAAAATGATTTCCATATTTGAAATTAAATTTGGATTCCAAAGCTTATTTCTGAGTCTGGCTATTCAAATTTAAATTCAAATTGGAAATGCTATAAAAGGTTTTTCAAAAGTCAACTTGGTCAACCAAGGGTGTCATTGGGTCAATGACCTAAAAATGTCCTTGGATGATATTTGTGATCACTAATAACCAACAAGTTAAGTTAGAAACCAAATTGAGTTTAAATTCTATTTCAAAAACCCTTTATTTCAAAACCTAGTTTTATCCCCTTTTCTATAATTCAAAATCTATAAGGAATTTAGAGATACTCTAAAAAGACAGTTTGTAGATCTTGACAATAGCTACAAATTTGGTATATAAAGTTTTTCAAGTTTCCAAAAGGAATTTCAAATTAATTTGAAAATACAGTTTCTAGCATTTATCCCCTTTTGAGTTTACAATC
This sequence comes from Bothriochloa decipiens, assembly GCA_023333625.1. Taxonomy (NCBI): domain Eukaryota; kingdom Viridiplantae; phylum Streptophyta; class Magnoliopsida; order Poales; family Poaceae; genus Bothriochloa; species Bothriochloa decipiens. The sequence continues at coordinate 38,667,127 of CM041647.1, read as the reverse complement.
ATAATTCAAAAACTATACATAATTTTGGAAAATTTTGTATATGAAAAAGGTTTGGTTTGGAAATTTAAACATTTCATAGTTTTGAAGATTTTCAAGTTTTATTGAAAAATCAAAAGTAATTTCAAATGTTTATTTCTAGGGTTTCATTCCCTTTTTGAATTTGAATTCAAATTTCAAAATCTAGACAGAATTTGAGGATGCCAATTAAAGGAAAAGTGTAGCTCTTGAAAAGTTATGCAAATGATATTTTTGGAGATTTTCAAGTTCTTATATAAATTTTGGAGTAATTTGTATTTTAAAATGGATGGTATTTTTGTAATTAACTCGAACAACACCTAACCCTATCGGCGATCGCCATGGCCGGCTTCTCATCGCGCGCCGCCGACCACCGCCGCACCCGCTCGACTGCCAGAACACTCATGGATGCGAGAAACTTCATCGCCTTCATGTCGCCAGTCCATCCATCGACTCCGTGCTATAAATACCGGTCGTCCGACGCCGTTCTTCTTCTTTTTTCCTCCCGCCGCCATCGCCGACGACCTCGCTCCGCCGTCCGAATTTGCCGTCGACACTCCACCTCTATCCGATTGCGCTTGCCATTAGTTATGCCACATCCTCACGGTCATCTTGGGCCAGTTCATGCTTGCTCTCCTCGCTCGAGCCACCCGCACGCCGCCTTCTTCTCCACGGCCGTGCCATCTCCGCCGTTTGCCGCCGCCGGAGGTGAATATATTTTACCTTTAACCCTGCTACCGTGTTCTCCATGTCATCTTGCTCCTGATACGCACCTTGGTTTGAGCAGCGCATCACCGGAGACCGTCGTGACGCCGTCTTGCCATCGGAGCGCCGCCGCCGCCATCAGCGTCGCCGACCGCAGCTTAACCAAGCAGCTCCGAGTCTCCATTAAAGTGCGCATCAGCGCCGTGGTGAGCTTCTGCATCTATCTGTGCCATCAATTTCATCAATCTCGCATCGTAGCCGCCGGCCACCGTGGCTCGCCGCCGGCACGGCCATGCCGCTCCGCCGCGCGCGTTGCTGCTTTGGCTAGGGACCACGAGATGGTGTCATGTAGTTGCCAAACTCGTCCGTTTGAGTACCCTATGCATGACAGTGACCTTGCCGTTGCCGGAAATCGCTCCGGTGAGCGACGCCGCCGCGTCACCATGGCCGCCGGCGTGGGTGCCGCCGCTGCTCAGCCGCACCGTTAGCTACCTCAATCGACGCGCCGTGTCGAGATGAGCCTGTAGGGACAAGTCCGGTCAGCGTGGCGGTACTGTGCCGATTTTCTTTTTCTATTTTCAGAAAATAATTTAAATGCTATTTTCTTTGAAAAATCATAGTAATTCATATATAGCTCCAAAAATTCTAAAATTTTTTGTGAGTGTTCCTTATGATGTCATCTACCTAGGAAAAATATAAGATGCCAAATTTGAGTAATTTTTGCATATGTTAAAATTAGCCCTTTTAATTAAAAAATGGACCTTCACTGATTTTTAATAAATAAAATAATTAGCTTTTAATTCTGAAATTTGTTTTGCCATCTAATTAGGCTAAGAGCTCCCTAAAATAAAATTTTGGGCTTAATTTGATAACTTTAAATTTTATACCTTTATTTAATGCTTTTAAATAATTAATTAACCCCTTTAGTTAAACTTAATCATTATAGGATTTGATTGACTTTGGGATTGATTGATGACCTTAGGTCATTAACCCTAATGACCTTTGGCACTTTAATTAATTATTTACGCTTACCTTAATCATGTCATTAGGGCTTAATTAATGTTATTTTATGTGTTTAATTAATTTCTTAAATGGCGTAGTTAACCCTAATGAGCTCGATAGACGAAGTTTTGTTAGCTTGCAACTTTATCGTGAAGAAAAGTTATACTCAAGCCCTTAATCTGATCATGCATCCATCAAGCATCATGTTTACTATTCCATCATGTTAGAGCATATTAAATATCGAATAGTTGCCATTAACGGAGAGTTAACGTTGTCACCCAGATCCGAAGGAAGAGTAGATTCAAGAATCGGGAGTTGATCCAGAGTTCGAGATCGTCTACCCCGAACATCAAGGCAAGCCCCGGATGCATTCAAACCCTATTCTATTTATAAAAGTTTTACCGCTGCAGCTATGATATGTTGCATTAAGTAATAGGAGTTGAGTAAAAACCCACCAATTGCATTACCTGTCTTATTTCCTTATTCCCTGTTACCTGCTTGAGAAAATAATTAGTAATGCTTAGCCCTGCTTATTTATTTAATTGTTCAAGGACAAAAGAATGAAAAAGATGAGATTGGTTTTGTTGTTGAAATCTTGATGATAGTAATAAATCGAGTCCGGACGGTGAACTTGCACTGGGAATGGAGTCCCTCTGTAGTATTCTTGTCTGTTGATGCCCTAGGTCCCGTCCGATGGTGATCTGTCGATAATCGAGAAATTAGAAATCCTCATGCATGAAGTGATATACGGATGGTTGGAGCCGTGTATATCATGGAGTGACCTAGCGTGGGGCCAGAGATAGCATCTGTGTCATAGTGTGTTTTACTGTGGGGTTTAAGTTCCCATGTATCTCGGTACGCTGGGCCGCAGAGCTCACGGGTGCCATGTGGTGATATACGGCTGTGGTTGTTATCCCGGTATATCGGTTACCTGGGGTGCATTGGAGTTAAAGTCTTCGGTATTCCAGTGACCTAGGTCCCAGCTGGGTATAAAAATGGATTCGAATCGCCGTTGCTTCTCGGAGAGGAAGACTCGATCACTGTTCATCATCGTAGTAACAACTTGAACAATGAATAAGGGTCAATAATGAAGTTGGTTGATAATGGGAGCTAGCCCAAGCAACCTTTTCTTTATTAAGCTTTTCTGCAAAATTTCTTATCTCCTACAGACCTTATCTTGTCCCTCTAGCCTGCATTTCTTGAGTCTCCACCCTTCTCTTTCGTCGGGTCAGTCTTGTTGAGTACTTTGTACTCAGGGTTTGTTGAACCCTTGTTGCAGGTGAGCCTCATGGGCAGGGGTGTTTTGCATCCTGCTGCATGACAGTCGTCGAGGAAAGCAACGACGAGTAAAGTGTTCAGCTCTTGGGCAGAGCTATTGTGTAGTATTGTAATCTACTACTACTCCACTACTATTATGGTTTGTATAACCTAAACCTATTGTTGTAAATATTTGAAACTCAGAGGTTTGTAAACTTATGTTATTGTAAGTCTTCCGCTATTTTACTCCGTGGTACTTTGTTTATAATAAACTGTTGTAATACTGCAATGTCTCTCTACAACGATTGATCCTGCTAGGAGAATCGTGGATAATTCAGGATTTACCCGACAGACTTTTTAAGTCGTATGGAACACAGTCATGGCTATTTGAGTCTGTTTAGACAATAATCATGCGTGTGGGCCATATGATTTAGGAGGTTCTGCCACACATCGCAGATCTTATCAACAATGATGATGACAGCACCAACATCGACCCTCGCATGATGATGCTCATAGGTGCCCCGAACTTATAGGTGCAAGGAGGACGTACCATGCCGTGGAGGAAGCCATCCTCGGCCAGGGCATTTGGATCCTTAATGAACTGATGCCAACATCTCCAGGGCGGCCCTCATCCATGCTTAGAAGTCGCTTCTCCACAAAACGTACATGGGAGAACACCATTGTTGACTCTATGCATACATCTGCAATATATAATACTTATTCGAGGTCATCCTCGACAAGGAGCCTCGCAACATACTATCCATAGTATCTCTACATGGTGATCTATTCGTCCACACTGAGTGTTGACGGTAGTTAATGTCAACCATAAACTATCAATAAACCCTACATAATTGATTCAAATGGATCACCAACATAGGATAGAGGTTTAAACTAATAATTTCCAAACTAATAACTACAGGAGGATTTAATCAGAAAACCGTCAAGGAGGACTTAATAGTCAGAAAATTAATCAAACATGCCTGTGACGAAAGTCAATGTGAGAAGATTTCGGAAGACTACAGAAGGCAACCCGCCAAGGCAGAGGCCAAGTGGCTGCCAGGGGGCCATCCAGCCCCACCCCTAGGTCGACCGACCTATGGGACCCACCTGGCAGACCCTCCTTCGAATGTCGATTCTCCACCGCCTCAAGGAACAAATTTCCTTTGTTGTTTAAGTCGGTCTGATCCAAGGGTCCAAGATGATTGAAGACCCCTATAAATAGCTGTTTGTACCCCTGCAGAGGCAGAGATCTTGAGAGCTGAAGAGCCAGAAACCCTAATTCATATCCCCACTAGGGTCAAAGCCAACATCAAGAGAACATTAGTCCACTAATAGGATCTAGTCTTATAAACGATAGTGAGATAGAGAGTGAGAAGAGTTTGGAGGAAGTGTCAGTCTGTCGGTGTTCTCTCTGCAGCTTGTACCTCAAAGGAATCAAGTTCATCTTGAGCTTGCTTCTGAGATTCCTCTAGTAACCGACTTTCGATTCAAGTAAGTATCATGTTCATATTGTTCTTTAGGTTCACGACTCTTTTAAGTGTACTTTAATCCTTGTCACTCCTGAGTTAAAGTAGTATTCATAGTTTAAGCGTGTGCTTAGACTCAGTTACTCATGGATGTATTCTACCTTCCGGATCGGTGGTAGCTCGCGAGGATGACTCTTATAGCCTCGTCGATTCCTCTATAGTCCACCTCCTGTTAGTATACCGGAGGCATCGATGACTGGCTAATGATTCGACTCATCTTGTCAGGCATGGCAAGCTATTTGGTTGTCCTTCGCTTCGCCGGTTTGTCCAGCAAGCTTGCTCTCGCTTGGCCGCCTGGGTAAGAAAACACTTATCGATGGAGGCGAGCCAAATTGGCTCTCCTGCCTAGGCAAGATTGCTTGCACACTCATTAATAGCCTCTGTCACTGCCGATTTAGACTCCTTGGTCACCGATATGTCTCCAGCACAGTTGAATCAGACTTCCCTAAAACTAAATTAGCCTCTACAACTGTATAGGACTCCATTGCGAGCGAAATGGCTTGTCCCAAGGCTAAAATGACTTCCACCATTGCCGAATCAGACTCCACAACCACAGAATCAGCATCCCCCAGGTTAGAATCAGCCTCCCTAGTTGTTGGTTAAGGGTCTATTTGGAACAACTCCACAAGCTCTAGATCCACCAAACTTAAATTCAGATCCAACTTTTTTACCCAAACACATCTAGCTCCACCAACTCCAGTAGTGGATCTACTTCACCAAATTGGTGGATCTTCTCAAGGGGTGCTCCACCAGATCTAACTTTGGTGGAGTTGGGAGAAATGACCCACCATGCCACTTGTTAGTGAAAAAAATGGTTTGTTCTTTTTTTCCTCTTCTTCTCTGTCACTGCTCACCTACGCACCCACCCCCCAACCATGGGAGCCCTGGCTGCCGCGCCACTCGCCCCTGGTCATCGCGCCACATGAAACGACCATGCGAGCCCCCGAGGTCCTGCCGTCTGGCGAGGCTACGCTCACCTGGTTCTCCCACGCATCGTCAAGACTTAGGAGGAAGAAGACCTCAACCTTTTTTTCTACAATTTTTCATCTTGCCCCCTAATGTGTGGGACCTAGGTGAAGTAAATAGAAATAAAGGTGGAGCTGTACCAAACACCTCTAGCTCTACCAAATCCACCAGTGGAGCTGCTCCACGATGGATCTAGGTGAATCCTAGATCCAAATTTACTTTTTCACTAGATGAAGTTGCCCTACACAAGTCCTTATGTCGAATTGACGTCCAAGCGCCGCTGGTTCGGCCTCCACTCTAGCTACTGTGCGAGAGGCGAGTGAAAGCATCTAGGCCCCTAGTGAGTTTCGATGATTAATGACAATGGATGATTATTGTGACTACCGTATGTTTTGCATAAACTATTTGAGTTAGGTCACAATAATGGTGATTGAATGGGCTCTCAATGGTTTTCATGCCCCATATGATGGAATTCATTTTGGTTTTCAAAGGATGGACATCAAGGCTAAGGACGGCTAGTTCTAAGTGTCATTTGGTGTTGGAGAGACACTTAGAGTAGTTTAGGGCCTTTATTTTTCCTTTGGCCATACTATTAAGGGGGTGTGAACTAGTAGCTTGACCTAGGTGAGACTTATGAGTTGGGTGTGATGCACATTTGCCAAACTAAGCACTAGGTAGCTCGAGAGTGGCCCTAAGATCACTTGGAACAAGTCCCATATTCATTGCAAATCGAATTGGGGTCTCTGAGTGATATGGACCGAGGGGTTACACATGGTCCGGACCATGTGTGCCCGGTCCAGAGGACCCGTGTCAGTCCCAGAGTTGTTCTCAGAGAGAGAGAGAGAGAGGGTCCGGACTCTGGTCCGAGGGCCGTCCGGACTAATGTGCCCCGGTTCGGTTGCCTAGGGTTTGCCCTAGAGGCGTCCAGATCCGGTGAACAGTGCACCGTCCGGACCATTCACCCTGGGTCCAGACGCACTCAGAGAGGTTCCAGAGAGGGAAAAAGGGTCCGAATTGGGTCCGGACAGGGGGTCCAGATCAATTCCCCAGGGTCCGGACCTCACCGAAACAGTGAGGTGCACAGTGCCCTTGTGAGGGCCAGGCCGAGAGCGAATGGTCCGGACCAACCCCAGGGTCCGGTCCGGACCACTAGCAGAAAAGTGTTTTAGTCTCCAATGGCTAATTGAGTTAGTGGGGGGTATTTATACTTCTCCAACTCGTCTTTGCAGGCTCTCTTGCCCATTTGTTCAGTTGTGGAAACATTTGAGAGTACAAGGGAGTTCAAGAGCCTAGTGAGGAAGTTGAGAGAGGCTAATCCACGCTTTAGAACCACATTAGTGCAACTAGGAGTAGCAAGTGTGCATCAATCTATTCTCATGAGCCTTGTGTGGGTCAAGTGAGAGTTCTAGCCTGTTACTCTTGGTGATCGCCATCACATTGACGGCTCGGTGGCAATTGAGAGCTTGGTAATCATCTGGCGGAGCTTGTGGATAACCCAACTTATGTTGTGAGCGGTAGTGGGCGATTCACCGCGACGGAGAGTCAAAGAATTAGCCCGGGGAGAGCATTCAATACTTGCGCAGATTGAGGGATACTTTTGTGAGAGTGCTCCAACGAGGACTAGTGGAGAGTGACGACTCCTCGATGCCTTGGGAAAAAGATCGTCGTGTCCCTTGCCTCTTTTACTTTTGAGCATTTATTTTGAGTATTTATATTTCCGCTCTTTACTTTCCTAGAGTAGCATATCATGTGTAGGATTAGAACTTAGGGTGCTTAACTCTTCTGTGGTAGACTTCTAGGACACATTAGGCGCTCGGGTGAACTTAGACTTTGTATTAGGTTTTAATTTTTACGAGAAATTTAAAGAAGCTCAATTCACCCCCTCCTTTTGGGTATCTTGATCCTTTCAGCGAGGAGAGCGGCAGTAAAGGAAGCAAACGCCTTGGAAGATAGCTTTGCGAGCAGGCTAGGCAAGGTGTGATGAGCGAGCTAGGCGAGGCCAGGCGAGAGCGGCAGCAAAGGAACCAAATTAACAGGCCAAGCTGACTGGGATTGGGATGCTTTATTACCTTAAGAACGCGTGGCAATCTTAAGCGTTCAAATTCCAATTCCGAGCGGCAACTGACAGCGTTTGCGTGTTCTGTTCAAATTATATTGTCAAAACCAAAGAAGCAGGCACACAGCTTGCTTACTGCCCCTTGGTCGCCTAATCACCTTTCGTGTTTCTGTTTTTTCACTACTTAATTTATGGAGCCATAACTCTAGACATGAGACTAGCAGTTTCAGAGAGATAGGGAGTCTAGCTTGTCCAAGTTTATACAAGGCGCGCCTAACTGATTGCGCAGCACGCATCCGTTGCTTCTGAATTCTACGTACTGCCATACTGGTAATGATATTGATAGAATCAAGGAATTAAGGGATTTAATTACCTTAATTAAGGTGTACTTGAATCTTCTGCTCCCTCACCTCACCTCCGCCGAACAAGTAGCGACTTCTCCGTTGTATTGGGAGTACCAAGAGATAAAAGAAGTCCCAATGAGTGAGAAAGATGGGAAATTCCTATTTTCTCCAGTTTCAAGTGGCCGACGGGAACTTCATTCATTACTGCTTATGTACTCCGTTTCGAGTGGCCGACAGGAACTCCATTCATTACTGCTTATGTACTCCGCTGGCAGGTTTTCAGTGGGCACATTCGCTTCAGCTAAAGTAGCTGGTGAGCTGTTGTTTTCACGGTGATGCTGTCAGGATAGGTTTTCAGTGGGCACATTCGCTTCAGCTAAAGTAGCTGGTGCGCTGTTGTTTTCACGGTGATCCTGTCAGAGGAGAGGCATATTGCCGCCGCCGAGAGCAGCGGGGCTGCTGCAACGTGATCCGAAATATCTTTCCCTGTTCATCTAACTACAGTGTTTCACTTGTTTCCCTTTTGTTTTTTCCCGCTAGCAGATAACAAATCACCTGTTTATCTGCAGTGAATGTTTTCCCTGACAGGATCTTTCCATGTTCATCTGCAATGTTTCGCGTTTTTTCTTCCATTTTTCCATGCCAGGTAAGAAATCAGGGAAAGGTACACAGTGTCTCAGCATATCTTTCGCTGTTTATATACAGTGGTGAGGGTGACTGCTCTCTCCCGTGGCACAAATAATAGAGCTCGATCTGTTTGGACTTGCCAGACGATGCTGTGGCAGTGGCTTGGTCTGGTCGGCTCTACCGGCTGACTGCTCACTCGTGCGGCAGCAGCGTGGCTGGCTGGTCCGCTTGCCCCATCGGCTCATTCTCTATAGGGGCTATTTTGAGAGGGTTATTGAAGATACGGGGCTCAATGAAAAATTACTATGCTCTCAAATCGTTATGGACCTGCAGTGCATATTATAAACAGTTTATAGAGACCTAAAACTGTACTTTTGAGAGTTGATGGGCCTAAATGACACTACTCTAAAAATTAATAAACCTGTTATGTATTTTACTCAATAATTTATGAGCCCATCTTATTTGATTTTGCATGCCAAAAAATCCTGATTTGTCCACGCAAAGCGCGGAGACTCCAGTTAGTAAGGGTCCGTTTGGTTCTTACGTGACCCACTAAAGTTTAGTGACCCCTCTAAAATTTAGTGACTCCTTATTTGGTTATAGTGAATAAAGACCACTAAAGTAGTTGTTCTATGTACACTTTAGTTACTTTTAACTACTCCTTCATGATTAAAGGGCCCTAAACTTTAGTGACCCCTAAACTTTAGTGTGGAGTTTAGCATTTTAGTCGCTAAAGGTGACTAAACTCTAGTAACTATACTTTAGAGGGGGTAAACCAAGTAAAGATCTCTAAACTGGCAGGTACTGTATATAAACAGTTATCACACACATGCAAGATTCCGGCATGTTTTGTTCCCTAGGCTAAAATTTTGCCTCTATAACATCGAATGCTTAGACACCAACTTCAAGTATTAAATAAAGAGTAATAACAAAACAAGTTTATCAACTGGAGGCTAATTCGCAAGACAAATCTATTAAGTATAATAAGTCCATGATTTGACAATAAGATGCTACAATAAACATTTGCCAATGGTGGATTAATTAGAATTAGGCTTAATAGACCACCCATGCACCGACGTCACCTAAGCACATCAACCTCCCTATTCTCGCGTACCTCCCACAGAAGGAAACTACAGTGGATCAACATTGACCCTTAGAGCATTTTTAAGAATCTTTCTAAATCTCACTCTCTAAACCATTATTTGAAGAGTTATTTATAAAAAAATGTTTTTTATATCTTTTTACTCTCCAACAGTTTTTCTATCTCATGTAAATCCTGGAGCCATGCCCTGTCTGGCTAGGATTATTTTGGCTAATTTTGGCTAATTTAATAGTATTCTGTGAGAGAAAATAAGCTGAAACAAATCAAAATAAGCCAAAAGCAGCTCAAGCGAACACGACGGAGTAGGCTAACCATTTGGCAAATGGTTGTAACAAATCAGGGCTTTTTCACACGTGCTGCCTCAGCGCTGCAATAATTGATGAGCCCGTCTTTATTTGATTTTGCATGAAAAAAATCGTGACTTCGTCTGCGCGAAGCGCGGAGACACCGGCTAGTAAGTATTCTAGTAACGATCTCTAAACTGGTGACAGGTACTGTAGTTGAACACGTGAGACTCAGTTTTCCGTAGATCCACAGTGCTATGAAGAAAGTTGAACCTGCTAAAAAATATATATTAAAATATGTAGTTTAACAAGTGAAAGTCTTAATTTGATTTTGGATATTTGATGAAATCTATTAGACTAACCTTGTCTTTAAGTGTGTAGATTAGATGAGGTAGACCGTACCAAGCGGTGAAACTAGATGATGGTCATGGTGGAAGTGATTGCCAAAGGATGGATCAAGTGCTCCACGTTTAGTAAAGAAGAAAGAGAAAAACAAAAATAAACTCAAGGCAAAGATATGATCTATATAGTTATTTTTTGTTTGCACTCAAGCAGAGGCGTCCATGGGCCCGTGCGGGCTGTGCGATCGAACAGGGCCTCCAGAAACTATGGGCCTCCAAATTTATAAAGTTTCATAGGTATATATAATAATCATGGGCTTTATTTCAATTAGAAAATCACTTAGTTGTATCTTCTACGGCCTAAAACTTGGCCTGCCTTCAGCAAAGTCACGATCGTGACTTCCTTCCAGCCTTGTGAGGCCCCCGGCCACTCCTATTTTTTTTACGTAACCCTTCATTGCCTGGAGTCATCGACGGATCGACTTCCAGCCAGAGCCGCCTCGCCCTCGCCGCTCGCCAGTCGCCGACGGCCGACGGCGCCGTTATTTACAAGACCTCGTCGCCATCTAGACCCAGATCGGAGACGGAGATTGTCCGGTAAATTCCATGCCTAGTCTCTATTTTATCTAGTTAATCTATATGCGTTGTTTTTGTACCCAAATTAATCTAGTGTAATTGTTCCAACTTGCTAGTCATGTCTTCTTCAAATCGGATTAGAAAATTTGAATCGGGCCATCAAAAGCGTAAGAAAAAGCAAAGAAATGAGAAATTGACTCAATCTCTGAAAGGATCTATGGAGAGATTTGTTATTAGAGAACCACAAGTTTCTTCTCCCAATAATGATACAGTTGGGCACGGCACTGAACAAGATATAGACAATGTCGATGCTCCTAATCCTACTGATGATCAGCCAGAGATTAAAAATATTGTTGAGCAAGTTCCGGATAACATCGATAGTTCTCATGCTGTAAATGTCGATAATGTTTCTTTTCAGCCTGATATTTTTGATCCAAGGTATTGGGATTCCCTAGATCCTAAACAGATTGATATCTTAGCAGAAAAGGGTCCTAAAAGAGATTTATCAATTCAGAAAGGTCCCAAGGATAGATATTCTAGAAGGTTTTCTGCATTATTCTATACTAGAATTCTATCAAATAGAGAGGAGTGTGATAGAGATTGGCTTGTGTATTCCAAAGAACTTGACAAAGTGTTTTGTTTTAGTTGTAAAATATTCAGTAAAGGGCATGAAAAAGGTAATTTAGCCAGTTGTGGATTCAATGATTGGGTACATCTTAGTGAAAGACTAAGAGAGCATGAGACAAGTGCATATCATGTTTTAAATATGACAGCTTGGTATGATTTGCGTAATCGATTGCAAAAGGACCAAACTATTGATAAAGTTGCTCAGCGACAGCTTGAGAAGGAAAAGGAACATTGGAGAAAAGTTATATTCAGAATAGTGGCCATTGTAAATTTTTTTGGCAAACATAATCTTGCATTTCGTGGTCATAATAGCAAACTATATGATGACAATAATGGGAATTTTTTGGGACTGATAGAAATGTTGGCTGAATTTGATCTAGTTATTCAGGAGCATGTCCGTCGAATTACAAATGATGAAACTCATGTTTCTTATCTTGGCCCAAGGATTCAAAATGAGTTGATACAAGTGCTTGGTTCTGCTATTAAATCTGAAATTATTAAGAAAATCAAGAAAGAAAAATATTTCTCTGTCATATTAGATTGTACTCCTGATGCAGACCACCAAGAACAAATGTCTTTAATTATAAGGTACGTGGATTCATCTTCATATCTTGTTCATGTTGAAGAAGCATTTATAAGATTTTTGGAGATAAATGATACAACTGGTCAAGGAATTTTTGATGTACTAGAAGAAGAACTAAAGAATCTTGGTCTTGATATAGATAATGTCAGAGGACAAGGCTATGATAATGGGTCAAATATGAAAGGCAAACATCAAGGTGTGCAAAAGAAACTTCTGGATATAAATCCTAGAGCATTCTATTCTGCTTGTGGCTGTCATAGCCTTAATTTGACACTTTGTGATATGGCCAAGAATTGTGGTAATGGCAAAGATTTTTTCGGAATCATCCAACGTATCTACACAACATTTGCTAAATCTACTAAGAAATGGCAGATTTTGAAAGATAACATAACTGGATTTACTCTGAAGTGTGTGTCATCTACTAGATGGGAGAGTCGTGTCGATAGTGTTAAAGCTATTCGGTTTCAGTGTGCTGATATTCGAGAGGCTCTACTTCAAGCAGCAGATAGTGATAATGATCCTTTGTCAAGCAGTGAGGCTAAAGGTTTAGCAAAAAAATGAACTCGGAGAGTATGAGTTCTTAGTGTCAATAATCATTTAGTATGACATATTATATGCTGTTAACCTAGTAAGCAAAGAATTGCAGTCGGAGGACATGATAATTGATGTTGCAATTGAGAAAGTGTAGGGGCTGATATCATTTTTCAAGCAGTACAGAGAAACTGGTTTGTCAAAAGTAATGGAGGCAGCTAAAGAAATTGCACTCGACATGGATATTGGTACATCATTTTAGAAAAAAAGAAAAATTAAAAGAAAGAGGCATTTTGATGAGAACCCGGATGACTCAAATGATACCACATTATCTCCAGAGGAATTATTTAGGCGCGAATATTTTGTACCAATTATGGATCAAGCTATTTTCTCTCTTAATACAAGATTTAAACAGTATCAAGGTTACAAGAAGAGATTTGGTTTCTTATTCACTTCTGATTCATTGCGTTCTCTAGATAATAACAGCTTGAAATCTTGTTGTCATAATCTTGGGGCTGCACTTCAACGAGATGGACGATCTGATATTGATGCTGATGACTTTATATGGAGTTGATTTTTCTTCAAGATTTTCTTCCACAAGAAAATAAAAGTCCGGTCGAAATTCTAAATTTTTTGAAGCGACATGATTGTTTTCCCAATGCAACCATTGCATATAGAATTCTATTGACCATTCCAGTGACTGTTGCATCGGCAGAGCGAAGCTTTTCTAAATTGAAGCTATTGAAGACCTACTTGCGAACTATAATGACACAAGAAAGACTTAATGCACTAGCGTTAATAGCACTTGAGAGCGGCTTGCTGGAGAAGATTGATTATGAATATATCATTGAAGATTTTATTTCAAAGAATGCTAAAAGAATATCGCTTTTCAAGTGATAATTGTATAACAGGTATAATTCTTATATTGGTCTATGCTACTACATACTTATTATTTTGTAATATAAGTACTACGTTGATCGATATTTGTCATTAGCTTTTTTTTGTTTTGGTACTAGATATAGGCCTCCACTTTGAGTTTCGAACTGGGCCTCCAATTTTGCCGGAACGCCGCTGACTCAAGCCACCATAGAGAGTGTGAGTGGTTTAGAATTAATAGTCGTCCTATTAAGAGAAGAAAATGTTGCGAAAACTTTTATCAACTGCCGCTAGATAGTTCCATTCAATCATACGCATTAGGAACCTAGTGTGCTAACTTTCATTCGTTTCAAAATGCTAACACACGTACGATGAAATATACACATGGCGGTTTGTATCTTGGAAGCAAGGGTGAAGTGAGAGGAGTTGAAAGACCGGACGCATTTCCCATGTAACCAGACACATCCGGTGAGTAACCCTAGGTGTTGTGAGTCCGGTCAGTGGTGACCGGACGCGTCCGATCGCTGTTGGAGCTCTCTGGAATCTCTCTGAAAAGATCAGACGCTAATGAAGGGTCTTGACTGGACATGGCTGTGATGCATCCGGTCACGTTAACGTGGCAAAGGTGCACTGCGCTGAGTGGACAGGACACCGGGGCAAGTCCGGTCAGGAAAATCCTCTCCGTGTTGTTTCTGAATGTGACCGGATGCTACCTAGAACTTGATTAGTTTCTCAAATTTATTCTTAAATTTTACTATACAGAATTTTTATTCTCCATCACATTAAAATACTGATAAATGCATGGAGTACTAAACTTAGATGAAATTAAAAACTAATTACATAGTTTTGTTGTATTTTACGAGATGAACATTTTAAAACTAATTAATCAATGTTTGGACAGTTATTAACAAATAAATAAAATTGCTACAGTACATGACACTGTAGCAAATGCCGATTCCGGCCACCGAATCGGCGATCTAAACAAGGCCCTGGCAACACGTCCGGTGCAACATTAAGAGGCGCGCGTGCTGAGATAGCTGTTGCGATCTGATGGCCGAGGCTGGATTCAATGGACACATGGCCTCATTTGGGTGACCGGACTCTGCGTGACCAGATGCTGGCGTGTCCGGTCAGTGCGAAAAGCTGTAACGGCTAGTGAGTTTGAGGGAGGCTTATAAATATGGTGTGTGACTTTTGGTACTTCGACATACTTGACAACCATTTGAGCTGAGCATACTTCTTCTCGCTCATCTCTCTTGCTTGATTCCTAATTCAAAGTGAGATTGAGTGACTCTAAGTGTATTTGCTTGAGTTTTTGCATCTAGTGGCCCTTGAAGATCGTTTTGCTCTGGATTTCTTATTACTCTAGGTGTAGACGGCTTGGAGCTGCGGAGGGGGTTCGGCACATGTTAGTGATTGTTCATGACCGGCTCCGGTCATTTGTGAGGGGCTTGCACCTTCCTCGGCGAAGAGCCACAAGGTAACCTTAGTGGTTAGCCTGTGTTATTGATCTACCTCACTTGTGATAGGTTCTTGTGGCGCTCTTGTGGATGAGCTAGGTGTGTGATGCCTATTAGCCATCGAACCACCAAGTGTTGGTCGACACAATGGGGACTAGCTTGTCGGAAAGCAAGTGAACCTCTTAGGAGAAAAATTGATTATCTCTTGTCACTTTTGATCTCCCGGTATTTGTTGGTATTCATATTGTGATTGGGTTCATTTCCTCTACACGCCGGTATAAAAAGATCACTACCCATCTTTGCATTACTATTTCCTACACTCTTGCAAAGTAGTTTAACAAGCTATTTAGTGTAACTAGTTTCGAGAGCTTGTCCACATGTGCCTCTTTAGTTAGTACGTGAGAGCTCACTAATTCAGAGGTAGTGACGTAGCATAGTGTGCCTAGAAATCATAGTAGCTAGAATTGTTAGATAGGTGGCATGCAACACTCACTAGAGCTAAATAAAACTAGCCTTTCACTATTTGTCTTACTAACCACTTTGTTTAGTGAGTTTGTAGAATTTTTAAAATAGGCTACTCAGTCCCCTCTAGCCAACTTGAACCTTTCAACATGCTCTAAAATATATGCAATAATCATCACCTAAACGAAACCTAAAATTCAGGCACCTTAATTTTAGTAAGTCCCATATTTTATATTAAAATTATAGCTTTAGCTCGTTGTAATTTCTGTAGACATAATTTGCAATCTTCGATTTTGAAAATAAAAAACTTGTCAGATAAAACTACAAAAGCGACAAAATTTGATTTTTGTTGGCACAAAGACAATTAAAATTGACAATTATTTAAATAGTTAGAAAAGGATTAAAAAAATTTATATGTTATGACACAAAACAAGCATCAAATCACAAAAGTAACAATTTAATTGTACTAGTTGGTGGTAAAACAGTGTTACCTGAAATCGTCTTAAAAGTTAGACACATGAATTCTTTTGGATGAAGGAAGATTTATATTAAATTGTAGCTGGGTAAATTTATATTATATGGTAGCTGGGTATATCAACACATTACAAGCACTCTATATTACAAAATAGTGCCCATGCTATGAATAGCACAACTCAAAACCTAACATTTTCAAGAAAGAACTTCCAAGTACTTTGAATTGAAAAGGCAAGAATCATAAGCCAAGAACTATATCACATTAATCAACAACTTAGTCAACATGATTCTCTTATCAAGATATATTTCCCACAAGTATAAGCGTGTGCAAGAAATACACTTCATGGTGCTTCTATCTTTCAAATGTCATAAGTCATGTTACTTTTCAAATTTTATCCTTGGATGCAAAACATCTTGTTTTTATTTTTTTTATTTTAAAGGGAAACAAAGGTAATGATAAAGAAAATGCACTAGAAGAGAGAAGGAGCATGGCAAACCAGTTAGAAAGCATGTTAGAGAGAAGTGGATGCTGACAGGTGGGTTTGGAGGTCCATAATAGGGTCGGCCGACCCCACTTTGGAGCCTCTGGGCACTTTGGTGCCTTCCACGCGAATCCTTACCTCTAAAGACGCATTCTTGCGCTGACGGTTTTCTGCGAAGTGTACATTTGCAGGTCACCCGATGCCAAATTGTAGCCGTTGGGGCCCAATTTTGACGTGCAACCTGGTTATGCGTGCTTATTACCGTGGCATACTTGTTTCCATGTCAAGGTATCAATGGGTGTCGCTTGACGCCCCCCCACTTAGTTCAGTGTGTCTAGATCACAGAAACATTGCAAACATCAAGTGCAGGGTTCTGCTAGTGGCAACACACCAGCAGAACCAGAAAGTTTTTTAGTTCATTAATAACTTAGGCACATGTCACATGAAATAAATGAAACCTAAGTGCCTAATGGGCTAAAGCGCTCATGGAGAGGGTGGAAGAAGGACATCCTCTCTTTCTGTAGCCTTGGCGAGTTGCTTGAGCTTCGCATTGGTGTTTGACTGCCCTCTGGTAGGTGGGATTATATCTAGAAGCTCTGCCTCCAGCACGTCGATGGCCATGTCGGCAGTTTAACTCTTTGGATGGTTGCTTGGAAAGCCTTCTTCAAAAGGTATGTTGGTCATCTTGCCAAGATCTCTAGAGGGAGCCATGTGGAGAGTGGAGTGGTGATTTGGTGGCTCAAGGAAGATTGGAGTGCTATGGTTGTGAAGAGAGGCAAGATGGAGGAAGAAGTAGGAGAGAGGAGAATAAAAAAATGGGTCGTGCCAACGTTCCAAGCCCCCCAATTTTGTAAGGATTTCGACCGAGGATGCATTGGGAATGTTGGTACAACATTTGGGAATGAACGGGTCTGTCTAGAGCATTCATATCCAAGTCACCCGACCTTCCTAAGTAGGGTTTGGAATAGACGGGATTTGGATTTGGAACCTCCTAGCTCTGCTCTTTTATGTTGACTGAAAACAGGCCTGGTTAGCCTCCATATAGGCGTCGCCCGACCCCCTTTGGTGGGTTCAGGACAAGCAGGTTCTGGATTTAGGATCTCCTAGGGTTACTCTATACACTGGCCAAAGATGGGCTTGGTTAGCCCCCATATGCAGGTCGGCCGACCTGGATATGGGGTCTTCCAGGGCCCAGATTTTAAGGGAAGGTTGGTCTGGCTATGTGTAGTCTATACTATGCAAATAAACCATATATGAGCAAATAAAATTTTGACATGTAGTTTCACCTTGAATTAGACCTAGATCGATGATGAAATATATCATGTTTATTTCTTGCTAAGGTGCACTATGCTCATGAAAAAGTTTAAGATGTTGGCCATTTACCTTGAACATGTTGTCGTCATCATCTTGAAGCATGATGGCTCCTTGTGTCGCAGTGTTGATGGTGAGGAATGGTCTATGGCCAAAGATATTGACCCTTGAGTTGAACATGAGGATCTTGTTTCTTGAGTTGAATTCTCTTACCTTGATCCTCTTGTCGTGCGCTCTCTTTGTTCTTCGCTTGTGAATCATGGCACTATTTTTGAGCTTTTTTCATTAATTGTTTTTTTTTTGCAAGGGATTAGTGGACAACACATACCCGAAGGAATGCATAGACAATTTGAAGGAAGAGTATTGTTGTCATAGAGGTAGAGAGTGTTGTTTATGCTATAGAAAAGTTGGTGTTAGCATTTTAGTTAGCACAGAACATGATGTTCCCTCATTACTCACCAAGTGTCAAAGCTTAAGCAAGGTTTTAAGGCAAAGATGTGCAAAATCATTTGAAGAGTACCTCAAACCTTGATTTGCCTCCACAAATGATCTCATGACCTCCAATTGAATTCTATAATCAAACTTGACACCATGTCTTATTTGATTAAGGAAGAC
The DNA here is from genome assembly GCA_023333625.1 of Bothriochloa decipiens. NCBI lineage: Eukaryota > Viridiplantae > Streptophyta > Magnoliopsida > Poales > Poaceae > Bothriochloa > Bothriochloa decipiens. The sequence continues at coordinate 38,648,905 of CM041647.1, read as the reverse complement.
TATATAACCTAAACACCATGCTTAATTTAAAAAGCCTATGGAAGCATACTCGAGAAGTACTCCCAAACCAAAGTATACTTATAAAGAAAGAGGAAGCATGAGGATAAAAACGAGAATCATTCAATTGGAGGTGTGAACATGTATGGTGAACCAAAAGAAGCATTTCTTTTTTTATGACTTAGCAAGATGAGCAAGGCATAAAGAGAAAGCAAGTTAGGGACAAGCAAACAAAATTTAGCAATGAAGAATGACATGAGACTCTTGGAGAAATACACTCCCCACACTTGGATTTTGCAACATTTGAAAATGAGCAAATCCAAGTTTAGCGATGGAATTCTCCTTTCAATGTGCTTCATTGTTAGCTGATGTTTGGCTAGATTTACCTTGTGTTTGGTCCATCATTCTTTTTGCTCCAACCTAAAAGGGTTAGTGAAAAAAATTGTCGAAGGAACAATTTCACATTTATGTCCATATACTCTTTTTACAAAGTCTTTTTATTCATTTTTTAGAAAATAAATTGTGTTTTATTTCCTATTTTTAGAGAACAAACTTTATTGAAGAGAAATGATGAAGGAACGGGTTATCTCCCGGAAGTGCTTGTTTTAGGACCAAAGCTCGTCCTTGGGAAACCTTCATGTTGTGTCTCATGTTGGTGAAGTGGTTTCCCCTTCAACACCAACCTTCGTGGACCTGTCTGCAAAACTCATACCAAACCACTACGAGATTTGAAATGTTTATGATAAATAAAAGCATCTTAACCTCCCTTTCAAAGTGCTTAGAAATAGGAAGCATGAAGGGTTTATAGATTTCATGTGTGGCGATGGCAGAGAGAAAGACTGATTGGGGAGGTTTCTCATGTGAGCATGGATTTGATGGGGAGATCAGGGTATAACTTCCATGCTCATTGATAAAACCTTTCATCTCAAGGAGTGGGTGAGCACGCTATTTCTCATTATATTCAAAGTCCTTCTCAAGACTTGGATGAGTCATGGTTGTTAGTGACACTGACATAAGCTCACCCCTTGGATTAAGAACAGGTTTGGATTCTACCAAAGTGTAAATATATTGGGAAGAGCAAATGGGTAGGTAATCTTCACCTATTCTATGACCAAGTTTCTCATTTTCAAAAATGTTCTCCAAGATCCCCATGATTGGCCTTCCAATACAAGTGCGATGATGGTGGTGGCTCCAAGCAAGCGCCCTTTGGAGTAGCGAATTCAAAGATAGGAGTTGTGTCCATTGTGTGTGAAAAGGGTAAAAAGAAAAGAAAGGTAAAAGAAGGATAACTTGGATGACTTGATTCTAAGTTAAGATAGTTACCATTCCCCAGCAATAGTGCTAGAAAGCTTGTTGACACTAGAAGTGGCAAATGAATATACCACAAGCGTACAGTAGTCAATGTAGCCTTGTGTTGACACTAGAAGTGGCAAACGGATATACCGCAAGCGTACGGTAGTCAATGTAGCCTTCATCGAGAGTATTCCAGATATCGTATTTTCCACAGGGAACGCGAAGTGGTTCAACTAGGTTCAAGATCGTTAGGTGATGATCAAAGGGTTTAGGATTGGGTATAGAGAGGTTGATCTAGTAGAAATAATCTGGCCACGATATCCTAAGTATACTGAGGTATTTCCTTACTGGGGGTGATAGGGAAAAAAGTAGGAGACAAAACCCCTAGTAAGGCGGCTTACCATACACACCCTGCTATTATTTGGAAACTTGCCTATAACACATGTGAGGAACTCTAAGCAAAGCCTGTCACTCTTCACTAGGCGTCTACATAGTGCGACAAGGAGCTCACAAGGGTGAGATATAATCTAGACACCACGTCTATACTAATCTCACTGCTCAAAGCTTAGCTAAAGCTTTGAGCACTCTAACTAGTAAAGCAATGCGCCAAGTAAAGAAAATAGTACACTTAAAATACTAGCCAGAATATAGAATACTAGAAGGACTCAGATGTAAAACTTACAAGAAGATTTGCATCCGCTGAGGCGCACCTTGGAGAAGACTCCCGATAGGCCAGGACTCCTCCTCAGAGACTCCTCACTCTCTTTCCTCTATTCTCACACTAAAGCTACTAAAGTAGTCTTTCTTCCTAAGATGCACACTCTAAAGTGAAGGACTAGAGGGTATTTATAGGGGAGATGGAGTAGGGGCTACTCCAGCGTCATGTCATCAATCCGTGTGCTTCCAATTACTCACCGTTGGATCAAACCGACCTCCAAACCGACTTGGATGAAGGGCAGTGATGAAACTTGATGTATGGAGGCATGCACACGTCGGTGGGAGGCAACCGACCTTCGTAGCACCCAATGAGGGGGTCGGCCGACCCCCTCAGGTGGGCCTCCTAGTGGGTGTCCCCACATGTCATAGAGTTTGGCTCTGGTGCTGGTTGAAATGTTGTGAAGTCGGTTCCTTCGTTATGGGCCCATGAATCCTTGTGCAATGCTCTTTCATCGTTGATTTTAGGAATGGTTATGATCCAAGGGTGGATGTTGAGCTTGGAGTGCTTCACTTGGATAATGGCAGCTTGGCAACACCTGGGCCCATAGGGTAGGGGTCGGCCGACCCCCTCTCTGTGGCCCCAGTGTGTCAACTCTGCTCCTTTCTCTTTGTTCCTTGCTTCCATGATGCTGAAGTTTTATGTAGCAAACATGTATTGTTGCTACTTCTTCCTTTTTAAGCTTTTAGACCCTGAAAAGTGCCTGATCGAGTACCTGCAACCAAATAATGACATGTACATGTGGAACCAAGTTATTTGTACCTATATCACTACTTGTTTGGTTGTTTCTTCCCCATAATGAGTGTCATGTTGACGGTTATGATAGAAGAAAATGGGGTATAATTACCGTCAACACCTTGACCGGGAGTATTCCAGGTATCGTATTTTCCAACGGGAATATGAAGTATAATAACTAAAAGACTCAAGATCGTCCTATGATGAGACAAATGAGTCTATGATAACTGGGTAGAGAGGTTTAAATAGCAATGATATCTGGTCAAGGTATGGCAGGTATAAAGGGCTTAGTCAGCCCCTCGCTCAACGAGGTGATAGGCGAGACAGTAGGATGTAAAACCCTATCCGAAGCGTCTATCCTATTATGGGGGCCTAACCATTTTAATAACTTGCCTAAAACATGTGGTGGAATACAAAGACTAGACAGGGCTATCACCACCTGCTAGCTACCACAAATAATCCGTGCGACAAACGGTCTACACAGGCAAGATATAGTCTAGACACCACATCTACACTACACTTACTACACTAGCCTTCTAGAGAGACTAGAGCACTCTACTAAAGTAAAGTAGCGTACAAGCAAGACAAGTTATATAACTACTATAGCAATACCAGAATATGAATTACTATAAGGAACTCAGATGTATTACTTACAAGAAGACTGCATCCGCTGAGGTACTCCTCGGTGAAGATTCCCGATAGACCCGGGGCTTTCTCCAGAAGAATTCCCTCACTCTCTTCCTACTACAATAGCACTACAGCAGAGGTTCGCTAAAGCTACTACATAATAGTTTACTCCAATGTGTCATGACTTGAGCGTGAGGTCCTAGGGGGTATTTATAGCTATTCTGGCACCACGTCAGTGATCCAGGTGCTTCTCGTGTCATCCGTTGGATCAAAACCGACCTTCCACCATCATTGATCAATGGTTCAGATGTGCTATGATGCATGGAGGCATGCATAAAAGGTGGAAGCAGAGTGGCAGCTCAGAAGGTACATAGGGGGGTCAGCCGACTCCTCTATGACTTGTGGGCCATTCCTCTTTCTTCTAGATGGTGTCCACACATGTCATAGGTTGTGTCTGATCCAAAGTGGGAGGTTGAAGCCCTCATAGGGGGTCGGCTGACCCCCCCTATGACAGGTAGAGCTTGCCTCCTTCTTCTAGAAGGTTGGCCCACTTGTCATAGTGGATGTTGGTCACATTTGTCATGTCTTGTGCTTCTGTGGGCCCTTGAATCCATGTGCTCTCCTCTTTGGCTAGTGGGAAGCAAGGATCCTAGAATTCGATGGTGGATATTTCTTGTAGGACATGTGGGAGGATCATGGGAAGACTTGTGATAGGCTGGTGAGCCCATATGGAGGTTAGCCGACCTCAATATGTAGGCTCCAGCCCCTCAGATCATGTGTTTTGAGTACCTACAAGCAAATAATGACATGTACATGTGGAACCAAGTTATTTGCACAAAAATCATTATGCCCTTACTTCCCAAAATGCCCCTTTGTTGACAGTTTTGAGTATGTAAAAGTATAGTATAAATACCGCCAACACCACCCCTCAGAGCGAAGGTGTCCCCCCAAACCCCCTTCTAGTTTTAGCTTTATCACAAGAATCGGTTGGGTTTCTTGGGATAAATATTTAGTTATTTCCTGTTCGATCTGACCTTCGGGATAGAGAACCTCTATGTAATCAAGGCTTCTCGCTCCCTTTGGTCTCAGGATACATGCTTTCCATCAATTTGCTATGCTTCCCAAAAATTAGGATTAAAGAATATAAACTTTCATACTTTTCGGAAAGCAGGGCAGAGGGAATGAAGCCCTCGCCCCTAAGGGTTATAGTTCTATTATTAAAGGCCCAGTTCAAAGAATTGGATAAGTATACCGCATAAATATGAGATAAGGGTATCTCTTATTTACCGCATAAATAAAATTGGATCTCTTACTACCCTTCGAGTCCAATCTCAGGGTAGCGCTTAGGCAGGGATAACACCCTAAAAGGTCGGTCATCTTCCCCTGGGGGGTCTCCCTTATCACACTAGGGTTTCCCAAACTAGTAGGTTGGGTCTTTCCTATCAAGGGGAATTCCTCCCTTTGGTCGGATACCATTTTATCTAGATCTTCTTCTTTAGGTTATTCCCTTTAGTCAACCCTAAACAAATTGATTGCCAGGTAGATATAGCTCAGGTTCCTACTCGCCAGTGTTCATTTGGCCTGAAGCCAGCCAAATCGGTTGTTGCTGCTGTGAGCAGTAGTCAGCCGACGTAGTTTATTGTAGCAACAGTAAAAAGCAGTGGCGGTAGCAGCGCTGGGGATAAGCTCAAGCGAAAACTATTGGTTGTTGATTATTCTAGTCTCAATTGGAATTTCATTTCCGGTTATCAATGCATCCAAATTTTAGAAACAGTGTAGAAAAGTTTCATCCTCATGAAACTCTCTCTACTCCAATAAAACTTTCATCATCTCTCTTTTCATTAATATAGTGTCACATTAGCATAATTAATGCCCATGAAACTCTATTGAGACTGGCCTTATGCACGGTGGGTTGTGTGTCATGTTAATAATGTACAATTAATCAGTTCGGTTGTCGCTTATGTGTGGTGGGTCCGTCGCATGTCATGGCAGTTCTTAATGTCAGTATCTAGTGGCACTTGATAACCGTTTTATCAATGTTTTTCCTCTTAATAGTACGGCTATCAATTCTAAACCACTAGATACTGACATTCAATCATATGCATTAGGAACCTAGTATACTAACTTTCATCTCTTGCAAAATGCTAACACATATACACATAAAATATACACATGGTGGTTAGTATCTTGGAAGCAAGGGTGAAGTGAAAGGAGTTGAAAGAGGGTTCACTATGTGCGACCGGACGTGTTTCCACGTGTGACCGGACGCGTCCGATAAGTAACCCTAGGTGTTAAGAGTCCGGTCAGTGGTGATTGGACGCGTCTGATCGCTGTTGGAGCTCTCTGGAACCTCTCTAGAAATGATCACATGCTGGTGAAGGGTCTTGACCAGACACGACTGTGACGCGTCCGGTCACATAAACATGGTGAAGGTGCACTGCGCTAAGTGGACAGGATGCCGAGGCGAGTCCGGTCAGGAAAATTCCTCTCTGTGTTGTTTCTGAATGTGACCGGATGCTACCTAGCAACGCGTCCGGTGCAACATTAAGAGGCACGCGTGCTGAGAAAGCTGCTACGATCTGATGGTCAAGGCTGAATTCGATGGACATGTGGCCTCATTTAGGTGACCAAGCTCTGCGTGATCAGATGCTGGCGTGTTCGGTCAGTGCAAAATGTTGTAATGGCTAGTTTGTTTGAGGGAGGCTTATAAATATGCTTTTGGCCAGCTATGGAGGGTGACTCTTGGTACTTTGACATACTTGACAACCCTTTGAGCTGAGCATATTCTTTCCCACTCATCTCTCTTAGTTGATTGCTAATTTAAAGTGAGATTGAGTAATTCCAAGTGTATTTGCTTGAGTGTTTGCATCTAGTGGCACTTCAAGATTGTTTTGCTCTGAATTTCTTGTTACTCTAGGTGATTGCCGCCACCTAGCAGGCTTGGAGCTGTGGAGGAGGTCTGGCACATGTTGGTGATTGCTCGTGGTCGGCTCTGGTGATTCATGAGGGGTTTGCACCTTCCCTAATGAAGAGCCACAAGGTAGCCTTAGTGGGTTGCTTATGTCATTGATCTACCTCACTTGTGGTAGGTTGTTGTGGCGCTCTTGTGGATGAGCTAGGTGTGTGATAAAATTAGCCACCAAACCACAAGTGCTGGTCGACACAATAGGGACTAGCTTGCCGATAAGCAAGTGAACCTCAGGAGAAACATTGATTGTCTCTTGTCACTTTGGATCTCCCGGTATTCATTGGCATTCATATTGTGGTTAGGTTCTTTTGCTCTACACGTCAGTATAAAAAGATCATTACCCATCTTTGCATACCTATTTCCTACATTCTTGCAAAGTAGTTTAACAAGCTATTTAGTGTAACTAGTTTTGAGAGCTTGTCCACTTGTGCCTCTTTAGTTAGTACGTAAGAGCTCACTAATTTAGAGGTAGTGACTTAGCATCGTGTGCCTAGAAATCATAGTAACTAGAATTGTTGGATAGGTGGCATGCAACACTCACTAGAGCTAAGCAAAACTAGGCTTTCACTATTTTTCTTACTAACCACTTTGTTTAGTGTGTTTGTAGAATTTTTAAAATAGACTATTCAGTCCCCTTTAGCCAACTTGGATCTTTCAACATGCTCTAAAATATATGCAATAATCATCGCCTAAACCGAATGTAAAATTTAGGCACCTTAATTTTAGTAAGTCCCATATTTTATATTAAAATTGTAGCTTTAGTTCGTTGCAATTTCTATAGGCATAATTTGCAATCTTTGGTTTTAAAAATAAAAAACCTGTTAGATAAAACTACAAATCTGACAAAATTTGATTTTTCCTGGCACAAAGACAATTAAAATTTACAATTATTTCTATAGTTAGAAAAAGGATAAAAGATTTGATATGTTATGACACAAAATAAGCATCAAATCACAAAAGTAAACTATTTAATTGTACTAGTTGGTGGTACAAGAGTGTTACCTGAAATCGTCTTAAATAGGCACATGATTTTTTGGATGAAAGAAGATTTATATTATATGGTAGCTAGGTACATCAACACATTACAAGCACTATGGATTATAAAATAGTATCCACGCTATAAATAGCACAACTCAAAACCTAACATGTTAGCTAGATGCTTTGCGGTATGGATGACCGAATAGACAAACACTCAGCAAATGGCCTAAGAACAAATACCCAACGAACGACGGCCAACATTCCTGTTGGCGGAATTGGGGAAATTCTTCTTTCTGGTATCTTCCTTCTTCTTCTTTCTGCCCATGAACAATGAGGAAGACTGATCTAAAAAATTATTCTCCCTAATCCTTCATCATGGCCAGATCTAACCACAGCAAAATAGAGAAGAGACCGGAGAAAATTATTCCATGGCGGCGATATCATCTCTGTCTTGATATTCTTATATATTTCATCTATGATATTCGAAAAGGAAGCCTTGATTACAGAGAGGTTCTCTATCCCGAATGAACCCTTAGTTGCAGTATCAGTTGTTCCCTGCTTAGGGATAACATGGGTTAATGCTAGCCACCTACTTCACCAAACAGGTAAGACCTAACTGGTGGGGTTCGAATCCCCACTGTGAGTTGCGTGGCGATGGAATTCAAACCCCTATGGCTGGCCCAAGCTTCCCTTATTTCTTGTCAATTAACTAGCTTAGGAAGAGCTGAAGAACCTATCCACAATCAGCCCCTAGGGATAATGGCCAATTCATCCTGCGAAAGTAGTGCTTAGGAAATACATCCCATACATCTGGGCTGAGCACCGAACATGTTAGAGAATTGAGTTACTAAGGACAAGAAGGCACACATTGTGGTATCGCTTCCTTTGGTAGGAAACCCCTACTGCGCTAGGAATGAGGCAGCCACTGGTAAGTCCCCTCCGGGGGCTTGCCTGCTATAGTGACCGACGTGACGCTATATCGGAAAGCCCCTCAGGGTGTATGAAAGTATGGAAGTCTATATTCCTCAGCGCATAGCTTGGAAAAGGTGATCCGGGCAAAAACCCTTTAAAAAGGTTTCCCCCCCAGAACCCCCTTACCAAAAAATGGAGCATCGACACCTAACTTCTCATTTTTAGTCCAGTGGTTAGGTGCCTACTATGAACAGATAACTAAATCCCCACCCGCCCCTGACGAAGAAGGTGTTCCCCCCTCCTTCTAGATTTATCCTTATCACTAGAATCGGTCGGCTTTCTTGGGATAAATATTTTCTCTGTAATCAAGGCTTCTCTCTCCCTTTGGTCTCGGGATACATGCTTTCCATCACTCTGCTATGCTTCCCAAAAATTAGGATTAAAGAATATAAACTTGCTTACCTTTCCGGGAAGCAGAGCTGAGGGAATGAAACCCTCGCCCCAGAGGGGTATCGTTCTATTATTGAAACCTCAATTCAAAAATTTGGATAAGTATGCCGCACAAATGAGATAAGGGTATCCCATATTTATTAAGAGTGGCATCCCGGAGGGATCTCTTACTACCCTTCGAGTCCAATCTCAGGATAGCGCTTAGGCTGGGATAACACCCCGAAAGGTTGGTCGTCTTCCCTTTAGGGGGAAGATCTCCCTTATCATACTAGGGTTTCCCAACCTGACAGGTTGGGTCTTTCCTATTAAGGGGAATTCCTCCCTTTGGGCCGGATAATATTTTATCTAGATCTTCTTCTTTAGGTTATTTTGTTCTGTCAACACTAAATAAATTGAATGGCAAGTAAAAATAGCTCGGGTTCCTACTCACCGGTGTTCGTTTGGCCTAAAACCAGCCGTACCGGCTGTTGCTGCTGCGAGTGGCAGTCAGCCAACGCAGTTTATTGTAGCAACGGTAAAAGGCGGCAGCGGCGGTGGCAGCGCTGGGGATAAGCTCAAGCGAAAACTGTTGGTTGTCGATTATACTAGTCTCTGTGGAAATTTTATTTCTGATTATCAATGTATTCAGATTTTAGAAACAGTACAGAAAAGTTTCATGCTCGTAAGACTCTCTCTACTTCAATGAAACTTTCATCGTCTCTCTTTTTATTAATATAGTATCATATCAACATAATTAATGCACATAAAACTCTGCTGAAACACTATTTATACTAGCTTTATGCACGGTGGGTCATGTGTCGTGTCAATAATGTACAATTAATCAGTTTGGTTGTCGCTTATGTATGGTGGGTCCGTCGTACCTCGTGTCAGTTCTTACTGTGGAGACTGATCGATATCCACTACCACAGAGGCACACACTAATGGACCCACGGCACCGTGCTTATGGCTTTTTCCAGCATGCCTGGTACAACCGTCTCAAGCAATGTTTTGATTATCGGAAATAAAAATTTATCCGAGATCATAGATAAATAGGATAAACATGGTACATCAGAAATATCGGGCTAAATTAAAAAATCATTTGTTTTGAAAAAAATTGTAGAATTTAATTTGAAACTATTCCTAAGCTATTAAACATCACTTGTTCATAGATAAGTTAAGAATGAAACATTATAAGTGGGGGGTCGTCGCGTGGATGAATTTGTGCCATCTAGGCAGTAGAAGGAAAAATAGAAAAAATTGGCTGATATCTAATTTTATCGGACCCTATGGATATAAAGAAAATTTTGAAAATTTCGATGAATTTCGGCATATAAAGTTCAATGAACAATCCTTGACCTTGAGCCAACCTGAGATGGGCGACGAAGTGAGCTGGCTAGGTGCATGGCATGCCGGGTGACGTACGAATCAGGGGCATCTCGCGCGGTGCGGCGTACGTCCACGTTAGTGTCGGTCATCTCCTCGGTGGACTCAAGCTTCCCTCCGTTGCCGGCAGCGCACATGTAGGATGCGAATGAGCCGACCCGGACTTTGGTCTTGGACCCGGTCCTGTGGCCTCAAGGCCAATTTTAAGGACCGTAAGTTGACCCAATTTATCAAAAGACTATGGTCTTATTGGCCCAATAGGTAGTATGAATCGACCTAATTATTTTTGTTGCTACTATGCATATATCATCGATCTTTAGCTGATGCATGTTGTCTGTCCTTTTAACAGTTAACAGTCTCCCGTCACCACCGTCCTCTATTACGGTCAGTAACTATCAATCTATTCCTGTTCATAGTCGTGGCACTTCTCTTTTACAATTAGCTGATCGTTCCTTTCATCTTGACAACATTCTTGTCTCTCCACTGCTCACTCGTAACTTGTTATCTGTTCGACAGTTTACTCGCGATAATAACTATTCAATTGAGTTTGACGCCTCTGGTTTTTCTGTTAAGGATCTCCAGACCAAGACGGTTCTCCTTCGGTGCAATAGCAACGGGGATCTCTACACCATTCCACACATGCCTCCTCGCTGTCATGTCGACGTCATCTCCCCGGAGCTGTGGCACTCCTGCCTTGGTCATCCAGCACCCGCCGTCGTCAACACTCTACATAAGCTTTCAGCTATCCAGTGTAATAAAGCAGCTCGCCACCTTTGCCATGCCTGCCAGCTCGGCAAACACGCTAGGCTGCCATTTGCTAGTTCAGTTTCTAGTACATCAGCACCCTTTGAACTTGTTCATTGTGATGTTTGGACCTCTCCAATTTTGAGTATTTCTGGCTATAAATTTTATCTTGTGATAGTTGATGATTATACACATTACTGTTGGATGTTTCCTCTTGTCATAAATCCGAAGTTCATGACCACATTGTTCAATTTGTTGCTTACGCTCACACACAGTTCAGTCTTCCTGTATGCTGTTTTCAGGCAGATAACGAGACCGAGTTCATCAACAATGCCACCGCCGCCTTCTTGGCTAGCCGCGGCATCCTCCTCCGTACCTCGTGCCCCTACACATCCGCTCAGAATGGCAAAGCTGAGCGCATGCTTCGCACCTTCAACAATGTTGTTCGCACACTTCTGATTCATGCTGCCATGCCTCCTTCCTATTGGGTCGAGGCTCTCTCCACCGCCGTGTTTCTGATCAACCGGCGGCCATCCTCGTCCATAAATAACGGTATCCCATATCACCTTCTCCATCGCAAGATGCCAGACTACTCCATCCTTTGAGTTTTTGGTTGCTTATGATACCCAAACCTTAGTGCCACGACTCGCCACAAATTATCTCCTTGTTCCACGGCGTGTGTCTTCCTCGATTACCCTCCTTCTCGGAAGGGCTACCGGTGTCTTGACCTTTCCACTCACAAGATCATCATCTCACGACACGTCATTTTTGATGAGACTCACTTTCCGTTTGCGGCCTCCAAGCCCCACTCGGATTCGTTTGATTTTTTGTTACAGGACATACTACCTGCGCCTCCTCCATCCCCCTTGGACGTTGGGGCACCGTCGCCCTTGGAGGATGCTGGCGACCTCGTCGGGCTGGACCCGGCCATCTTGTGGCATGGCACTGCTCACCGGCTGTCTCAGGGTCGACCGGCTCCCGCAGCCGGCTCTCCGGTGCCCGTGCATACCACCCCAGCAGCCGGAGCCACTGCACCTGCAGCCGCTGCACCAGGAGCCGCTGCACCAGCTGCACCGCGGCCTCTTCGTGTCTATACTCATCGTCGTCCAGCACCGCCACTGCCAGCTGCTACTCCTCTGGAGCCGACACTGGCGGCAGCACTGGCGGTGGTGCCACCGGTCCAGGATCCTCCCTCCCGGGAAACTCGATCCCAGACAGGGTCATTACTGCCGCCAATCCAGCGCTACGGCTTCACTGCGGCGTCCTCGATGCAGGCTTCCCCGCTGCCCGCCAACTCTCGTGCCACCATGGCCGATCCTAATTGGCGGACGGCCATGACCGAAGAATACAAGGCGCTCATCGACAATGGCACCTGGCGCCTTGTGCCTCGACCGCCGCGTGCCAATGTCATCACCGGCAAGTGGGTCTTCAAGCACAAGTATCATGCTGATGGCTCTCTCGCTCATCACAAATCCCGGTGGGTTGTTCGTGGTTTTTCGCAACAGTACGACATTGATTACAACGAGACGTTCAGCCCGGTTGTCAAACCGGCCACCATCCGCATCGTCCTCAGCATCGCCACTTCTTCCTCCTGGCCGATTCATCAGGTTGACGTGAAGAACACCTTTCTTCACAGTCACCTGAATGAGACGGTCTACTGCCAGTAGTCGCCCGGCTTCGTCGACTCGGCCGCTCCCGACCATGTCTGTCTCCTACAAAAGTCCTTGTATGGACTCAAGCAGGCGCTCAGGGCTTGATACCAGCGGTTTGCTAGCTTCGTCCAACAGTCTGGCTTCACTGCTTCGATCTCCGACACGTCTCTCTTTGTTTACAAAGAGGGCGCCGACATCATCTACTTGCTGCTCTACGTCAATGACATCATCTTGACCGCCTCATCGCTCGCACTGCTTCAGCGCATCACCAGGCTTCTTCACTCCGAGTTCGCCATGACCAATCTCGGGGCGCTCCATCACTTCCTCGGAATCTCTGTCACACGGTCTACCGACGGTCTCTTCCTCTCTCAGTGCCAGTACACTGTGGATCTGCTTCAGCGCGCCGGCATGGCCGAGTGTCACTCTACAGCGACTCCTGTGGACACTCGAGCCAAGCTCTCAGCTATGGATGGCGCTCCGGTGGAGGATGCTACCCAGTACCGCAGCCTCGCTGGTGCTCTCCAGTACCTCACGCTGACTCGTCCGGACCTAGCCTACGCCGTTCAGCAGGTGTGTCTCTTTATGCACGACCCGCGCGAGCCTCATCTGGCGATGCTCAAGCGTGTCCTGCGGTATGTGAAGGGAACTCTGTCCACCAGGCTTCACATTGGTGTTGGCGGCATCGACAGTTTGACCGCCTACTCCGATGCTGATTGGGCTGGCTGTCCGGACTCTTGGCGCTCCACTTCAGGTTATTGCGTCTTCCTCGGTGACAACTTAGTCTCCTGGTCCTCCAAACGACAAACTACGGTTTCTCGTTCGAGTGCGGAGGCTGAGTATCGTGCTGTTGCGCACGCTGTGGCTGAGACTTGTTGGCTTCGTCAGCTACATCAGGAGCTTCATGCACCCATCTCTTCAGCAACGATTACATGACTGCCAACCCGGTTCATCATCATCACACAAAGCACATTGAGATAGACATTCACTTTGTTCATGACAAAGTAGCCTTGTGACAGGTCTAGGTGCTCCACGTCCCATCGTCTATCAGTTCGCGGACATCATGACCAAAGGGTTACCTATACAGTTGTTTACTGACTTTAGGTCCAGTCTTTGTGTTCGTTATACTTCCGCTTAGACTAAGGGAGGGTGTTAGAATGTAATAGTAACATACGGCCCATATTGGGCGTAATGGCCCATTGGCCCTGTACACATTGTAACCCTAGCCAATTAGGCTATATAATGAAGGTCACCCCCTGATTAGGGTGAGCGGTGTTTCTCTACATAAAGAGTAATCACAATCTGGAGTGAAAGTGTACACCTATGCACAAAGTTAAAATCGATATACCATCCGTGCTCATGGTCACGAGCGACCCAGATCCTCGCACGATTAGCCAAATGGAATAAATTGTTAAATCATGGTGATGTTATTGAGGAGGTGGCATACCTCTGTTTCTGAATGAGATGGCAGACCTGTGTTGCTTGAGATGGCAGTCTCAAGGTTCATGTTTTTTTAATGGATATATGCTTATATCTAAGATGTTAAATGACACATTAATTGCTACTTGAACCTTAATAAAGGGTTGGGTGTTTCAACCAAAATGATTAGAGAATAGGTTGCAATAAGTAAAATCTTAATTGTTTACATTAAAATGCTACCGTAGTTTACCTTTCAGCTTTACCTTGTACTAGCCTTGCATGTCATTACTTTCCGTCTGTACTTGCTGAGTTTCGACATGGAACTCACCCTTGCTGCAGTTTTTAGTAAGGTGCTGCTCAAAAGAAGGACAAAGATTGCTGTGGAGTTTTCTGGAAGTTGGTTAGCAATGTTTGGCGTACGGAGCCCCCAATCGACAGTCCCTGAGAAGAATGAAGACTAAAGAGAAGTCTTAGCCAACGTTTCACGTTACTCTGATTGTGTAAGTGTTAAATATATATGTTTTCACTATATAATACATTTTTTCTGATATTACTATTTTCTGTTGTATGTGTGGACTTCCTGGGCACACATATGATGACCTCTGGTCTTCTTTAGAAACCAGGGTGTGACACCGTCCCATTAGAACGAAAGGTTTTAAAATCCTCCCAAACGCCTGAAGTCAACTCCCAAACATATAAGGAATACTATGAAGTTGAGGAAGACATGCAATATTTATGCAACCCCAAACCGCACGGGCAAAACGACGTTCAAAGAAAAGGTGTATAATTATCTCATTTTTTTTGCAAAAGTAACACTTTTTACTATTATGCCAATTGCATTTAGCTAAGGTGATGTACTAAAGACCTCAACTATCGTATCTTGCTTGTGCCGAGCGTTGTTGTATAAGCAAGGATATTGTTTCCTTAGAGGTAAGTTTTTGAGCCACTTATCCTCCCAAATCTCACTTGGGATCCATCTTTGATAATGAAGATTTGAAAATGAGAAAAATTCTATTTCACCATCATAAGACTAGCTAAAAAATGTGAGTCTTCGACTCTGTTTGGCCGGTATTATTTTGTCTGATTTTGGCTGATTAAATAGTATTTTGTGAGAGAGAATAAGCTGAAACAAGTCAAAACAAGCTGAAAGCAGCTCAAGCCAAAACATTTTAATAACTATCAATATGTTGTCAGTAACTTGAAAAACCATTAATATCCTAATTAATCGTTGTCAAGTCCTACATTGTCAGTAACTTGAAAAACCATTAATTTCCAGGTCATGAATTCCTGACTCCTCACTGAGCTTTTGATCGACAAAGTATGCTCTATTTGGCTGGACAGTCCTTCCTCTTTTGGTTATCGCTTTGCCAAAAAATAATCTAGAGCGGAAGTAGTCCAACTTCTTCAACACCGCTCTTGAAAAAAAAAAACATTTACAATGGTAGACTGGTGAACACTGAGTTAATTAGTATTAGACGTTTCCATGTTCACAGTCATTTCCCTTTCCGGTTGTTCTTCCGAAAACATTCTTCCACCTTTTTCCAATCCACGTTCCTTAACCTCTAAAATGAATAGGTTTTCCTACATATGTCAAAGGAAAATCTCTAGATTTGATTGCACGCGTTTAGGACAATGCTTAGTTATGCAAAGATGAAGACCAAGGTGCCAGCTGGGCTTCAGGAATCTGAGTTTTACATTGAGGAACGATGTAGAATGGGGAGAGGAGGATGCATATCAGGGTGAGGCGTTGGCAATCTGGTGCAAAACTTCTGGTCATACGCATGCCATGCTTTGATAAAAAATTCATATGCACAGATGTACTGAATTTCTGAATTCTAAAGGTATAGTCAGAACTTCAGGGGACTGATATATAAGACCCAATTACTCAGTGAGGCACATTTCAGCTCGAGGCAGTATTACCTATAAATTCCAGTGCACAATGAAATTTGGGGAACACATGGTGTTCAGAGAAGCCAAAAGTAAACAAGATATAGGACAAGCTACAGAATGGGATTTGTGGCCGATGGCAGTCAAGTAGCCTCGCTATCGAACAGAACATCGCTCGGCCAGCAAATCTCCCTGCCGCACATTCAGCAACATTCAGCACAGAAATGATGTGATCTTGAATGGCATGCCGCCTTCCCATAATCGCCTGCATAGACGCTGTAAAACTGTGGAAGTTTCACGTT
The DNA here is from genome assembly GCA_023333625.1 of Bothriochloa decipiens. Taxonomy (NCBI): domain Eukaryota; kingdom Viridiplantae; phylum Streptophyta; class Magnoliopsida; order Poales; family Poaceae; genus Bothriochloa; species Bothriochloa decipiens. The sequence goes on along the minus strand of CM041647.1, from coordinate 38,632,867 downwards.
CGGGGAGTGGTTACCTAGTGGTGTAATTTAGTTTCTTTATGAATTGAACGCTACTCGAGAATTCTTGCTACCTCCCTCCCTTATGTATTTAGACTTTTGTAAATGAGCAACAAGCATTTTGTTGCTCCATTGCAATCAAATAGGTGGGGAGAGCTTCTCCCTTCCGATTTCATAAAAAAAAGTAAACAAGATATGAAGAACAAAGAACATACAAAAAAATTGAAAACTTTCTTGTGTCAATGCTGAGAACTAAAGGGCGCTATAACACAACAACGCAGCACCCTTGCGTATCAATTTCCAGTGTGCTTATTAAAAAGGCAAAAGTGAACAGAAAAAAGACAGAAAAAAAAGGACATGCCGCTAAGAACTTGTAAATCTACTGCAGAGAATAGCATCCTGTAAACTGCCTTACAATGGTAGAAAAATATCAAGATTGTAACTCGATACCTAAGTAATATTGCATTGTCATAATGTTCCTAATACATCAAAAATCATAGCTTTCCATTCTTACTTTTTAGAACACTAGTGAACAGGCACGTGTGCCACGCACGTGTCTACCAAAACATAAATCAATTTTTGGCCCGAGCTTCCTCCTTCTCATCGCTAGGCAATGCAGCATACCTATCTCGTTGATTCTCATGTTGTTTGGCTCCAGCTTTCTCCTCATCTGTTAGCCATACCTACATATACTTTGTCGGTACTTATTTCATAGATTTGGCACTCCTTCCTATTATGAAATTTTGATTAGAGTAACATATGCGAACATATGTTTCACAGACCGAGGTTAAAGTTATGAATGAAAAAAAAAAAATTTCACATTATTTGGATCTATAACTACTTTCCTCCGATTTTCACAAGTTTCTGCATGGATTAGTACAAATACGCAAGTTCTATTAGCATGTACTGTCATTGATCTTTTGGCCGTAACAGCAAACACCAGAATGAAGGAAACCTGGCGGCGAGCACGCACCGGTGTGCTGCGAACGTCCGGCCACCAACATCGAAGACCACGTCGGTGCCCTTCTCACTCAGGAGGAGCTCTGCGGATAGCGGCCCCTGGCAAGGGTGGCGGTGGTGGTTGCCGCTGGGGCCGTGTCGCCGGGAGATAGCGACACGACGGTTGGCCGCGCCCCGTTACGTGAAGGCGCTAGCGTTCCGCACGTGGCTGGCCGGCGGTGGTAGTGGCCGCTAGGGCCGTGTTGCCGCGAGAGAGCGATGACGGGCTGCCGTCGAAGAACTGCGAGGGGCAGTGGCTAGCAACTGCCCGAGGAGCGAGACAAAATCTCGTAGCGAGCGGAGGGGGCGATGGGCGGAGGCGAGGAACTGTGTGTTACGCGACTCCAAACTTCTGAAGCAGTACGGCGTGGGACGAGGCGTCGCATCTGACCACAGGAGAAAGGGGTCGCGGTGATCGGTGTGGCCGTGTGGGTACGCGCGGGAACTGTCCTAGCGATGGTATGGGTACATGCGGGCGGGTAGGTTCGGCGCGGTAAAAAAGGCTGGAGCGGAGGGGAGATCGACAATGCTAAACACGCATGTTTCATATGTTCCTGCCATCTTTCTCTCGTGGGTCCATTTGTCACCGTAAGATAGGTAGGAAGTGGGTCCATCTGCCAATCTGACGTGGGTAGAGAGTTTTACGGTGACAAATGATTTCCAATTCTTTCGCTTCTCCTTTATATAGTATAGATAGATATAAATGGATATTGCTAATATGTGCCTGGATATTTGTTAGTCGAATTGACTGCCGTATATTAGACGTGCAAATGGATTTTTCTCTTCGCCGAGATAACATTTGCGCATGCAGGCTGTGGGTTAAGGCGAGCAAGAGGCCAGAATTAGGCCCAGTAAAAAAGAGCATAGTCCGGTGACGCACGGACAGGGACAGTAGCAGGCCGGAGTAGAAAAAAAAATTAAGTGAGTATCATCTCTAATTAAATATAATGAGGACTGTGTAACTGATAAGTGGGTTATCTCTATCATGCATGTGTTTCCTCCTCCTTGCATGTGCTATATCGTGGCTCACTTGTCAACCGTATAGTCCTCACCGTGCGTCGTGGCGATGTTTGTCACCGAATTTGTTTCCGGCAGGAGGAGCACGGTCGATGGTTGGCCAGTTCACTTCATAGTTGACACGACGACCCATGCCCACGACCCAACCCGCTCACGCCGGCGCCCACCACTCGTCCACGACGGAGAAGGGGCATGTGCCGGCGCGGGGATCCTCATCCACGACGACTCGCTCATCTATTCTAGCTCAAGAGAGGCGGACAACTCAGCTTCAGGTTCAGGCTCGACTCTCAGGGGCCATTTGGTATAGCTCCAACCAGCTCCAACTTCTCTGACGTATTCACTGTTTAAACACTATTCACATGAGTTGTTTTTATCTCTCCTCTCACAGAGCTCATGAGAGTAGAAGAAGCCAGTTTTTTTTAGCTTCACCAGCTCCCACTGGCTCTGTGAGAGGAGGGAAGATGAGAAATAAAAACAGCTCCTATAAACAGTGTTTGAACAGTAGATGCATTAGAAAAGCTAGAACTGGTTGGAGATGTACCAAACGGGGCCTCAGAACTCAGCTTGCGCCAGTGGCTCTCTCTTTGCGAGAATGGAACATACACACAAACTAGAAATAATAATATTCTTGATTCCATGCCGTGCCATTTCAATTCCGGTATTGCCCTTGCGACGTTCAACCACATACATATTCACATAGCGATAATCCTAGAACCGAACAATCTCATCTCTTTCCATGTGTGCACCAATCTTAAGGCGTTGAAATGTACTTACAGCAAGGATAACCCCGATGGTAGCAGGGATACATGTGGAAAATCTACTTTCGGCAAAATGCGCATAAATTTAGCACCAAGCTTCGAGTCCTTTGAAGTCACTGTTGAAATTGAACAAGGATGATACCCAGTTCAGTTGCAATGCAACCCACAGTCACAAAAAGTTTTCGGTACGTAGGTAAAAAAAACCACGGTACGTGAGACAACGCTTTTTGAGAAAGAATTTTCTACTGTCGAGACGAAAATGCTCGTTCCTGGAACGCGGAGTGTGGCACCGACGTGACTCTGGTGCAGCTGCCCGCCTAAGCTGAGGTTTCTTCTTCGAGCCGCAGAGTCCCAGTGCGGCAACGCGGGGCTCAAGTGGCGTGACACGACGCGCGACTCGAGCAGCTCGACGACGGCCGGCGCCGTCAAGCACCGGGGCACCTTGTACTGCCCGACGGACGCGCCGCGGGAGACGACGGCATGGTCCGCCACCTCCTCGAAGGTTCCCGGCCGGACCCCGGGACGGTGTCGGCGCACGTCGTCCGGGCAGTGTAGTCCAGGACTGCGGCGCCGCGCGGGACGAGCAGCGCGGCCGACGCGCGCGCCACCTCGCGCTGCAGCTCCGCCTCGTCGGTCCGCTCGACGTCCACGGACAGCACCACGCCGCGGCGGCGCAGGAACCGGAGCTCCGGCGCCGCGTTGTGGAAGCCCGCCACGCGGAGGACTTCGCCGACGCGGTACCGGCACAGCCCGCCGTAGGTCGTCACCACCAGCTCGTACTCCCGCCCGGCCTCCACGCGGGCGAGCTCCACGAGCTGCTGGCTCGCCGCCGTGCCGGCCGTGGCGTCGTCCGTGCCCGTGGGCAGGAACTCGAAGTAGGCCATGTTGGGCATGATGGTGTACGTCGCCTCGGCCGGGTCGCCGCCGGACATCGGCCGGAGGTTGAGGCCGAGGACCCAAAGTAGCATACATGACAACTTCCGATCGGTTCAGCTGTACTGTCGCTGGTTGCACGTTAGGCAGCATGCGTGCATCTTACTCAAGGTTGATATTGCAAAAGCTTTTGACTCCGTCGCCTGGCCCTTCATGCTGGAGGTTCCGGAGCACTTGGGCTTCCCGCTCGCCTGGAGAGACTGGCTCGCCGCCATCCTATCTTCGGCAAGCACAAAGGTGCCAGTTAATGGTCGCCAGGGACGACGCATTTGCCATGCTCGTGGCTTGCGTCAAGGTGACCCTCTGTCCCCGCTGCTATTCGTACTTGTGATGGAGTTGCTTAACGCTATGGTCGCGGAGGCCGACCGTGTGGGGCTGCTATTCCCTCTCCCGGGTGGCAACAGATTTGGCAACCGCATGTCGCTGTACGAGGATGATCTGGTCATTTTCCTATCCCCAAGGCCGGAAGACTTCTCTTGCATTCGGGCTATTCTGGACCTGTTTGCTGGAGCTTCTGGACTGATCACCAACCTTGACAAGTGTCTCATCTCACCGATCCGGTGCTCGGAGGAGGAGATAGCGCTGGTCCAGCAGGCGTTTCCCTGTCAGCTATCACCCTTCCCTTGCCGGTACCTGGGCGCGCCGCTATCTCTGGGCAGGCTGCGTCGTGCCGAGGAGCAGCATCTGGTGGATTCGATTGCACGCCGGATCCCAACATGGAAAGGCAATCCAAATGAACGCTGCAGGAAGGACAACGCTGACACGCGCAACACTGTCAGCTATACCAGTGCATGTATCCATCACGTGTTGCCTGTCGGCTTGGGCCCATTGACCAGATAGACAAGCGTCGCCGGGCATTCTTGTGGGCTGGCACGAACAGCGTGGTGGGGGGAAAATGCGAACTCTCTTGGCCGGTGGTGTGTACCCCTAAGTGCTACGGTGGCCTGGGCATTCCTCATATCAGGATTCTCGGTTTTGCTTTGAGACTAAGATGGGAATGGCAAAAGAGAATGCCCAATGCGCCGCCTTGGACGAGGCTGCCGTCCAGGCCGGAGAAGATGGTCGATGCCATGTTCGCTAGTTCGGTACGCATCGAGCTTGGGGATGGTTCCTCAGCTTGCTTTTGGACAGATTGGTTGCCGGATGGACAAATCAAGCTTTTCGCTCCGCACTTGTTCCGGGACCGTCGGCAGGCGGTTCCTAAGAGAATCTCCACCGCTACCCCTCAAACCAAGGCCCCTACTTTCAATTTAGAGGCTTCTCCTCAAATCTAAAGGGACTGATTTTTGTCACTATTCTAGCAGTGCCTCTCAAATCAAAGTCCTCAAATCCTCTTAATAGACACTGACAATCTGGGACCACCTGTCATATCCATCGTTCTATCCATCTGAACTATCTCAACACACGCAGAGGAAAGGGGAGAGGTCACGAATCGCGACTTGACGAGCACCCCCGCCCATCTCCGCTCGTCCGACCTCCAGAGCAGCACCGTGGCCAGGCCTCGCCGAATCTGCGCATGGCAGGAGTCGTGCCGCCGCGCCGGGGAGGAGCCCGAGCTCCCCTCGCTTGGGAGGAGCTCGCGCCGCTGCCACGGGAGGAATCGGGGAGGTGCTCGTGGCAAGGAGGTGCAGCTAGGAGCCGAGCCCTCCCATGTCGGGGAGGAGCAGCGCGGAGCCGAGCTCGGCAGCTCGCCTGTGCCGGAGTACGAAGCCAGATCTGGTGGCGAGCGCGGGCATGGAGGAGGTACGTCGGCGGGTCGCAGAAGATTCTTCTCCGGTGAGGAGCTCTAGCCACTAGCGGCCTCGGTGGGGCTGGAAGGAGCTGCCAAGACCCTCGCTGCCGGCCACAAGCATGACCCTCATAGCCGGGCGCGACCTCACCACCGGAAGGAGGTAGCTGCGCCACCGAGATCTCCTCGCGGCCTTGCTGCTCGCTGGAGTAAGAAGGCCTCGCCGTCTCGCCGGAGGAGTGGCGGTGGAGGAGCGGCGGCCGCGGCGGAAGGAGGGGCGGCGGGGTGGCCGGCTCGATGGCGGTGGCGGGGCGACCGCGACCGCGGACGCGTCGGGGGCGTCGGGGGAGGGGATAGGGTCCTCCTGTTCCCGGGGGCCTGAAACTAAATTTTGGGAGTCCTCCTAAAATGAGAGTCTAAATAGGAGGCCCACTGGAATTATTTTTTCTATTTGAGCTCCTAAAAATTAGAATATGGGCCTGTTTAGGAGGCCCAATGGAGTTGCTCTAAAGGTGTCGGTTAAGGACGCACTCTTTCAGCGTCGTTGGGTGCGGCATATCTCTGGTGCTCGAACTGCTCCTGTGCTATATGAGTACGCTATTCTCTGGGACAAGCTGGAGTCTGTACAGCTCAGGCCGCTCGTGGGTGATCGTTTCGTCTGGAAGTGGACTCCGGATGACGCCTACTTGGCCTCATCGGCTTACCGGTCCTTCTTCCTGGGCATGTCGTCACTGCTTGGGGCTAAGGATCTCTAGAAAGCTTCGGCGCCGTCGAAGGTAAAATTCTTCTTTTGGCTTGCGCTGCATGGCCATATCTGAATGGCGGATCGCAGGAAGAGGCACGGCCTACAAGAGTCGGCGGCGTGCGCGCTGTGTGGCCAAGAGGATGAGACGGTTGACCATCTCTTGGCAAGTTTGTGTCTATTCCAGAGAGGTTTGGTATCGGCTACTGCGTCCAGGGGGTTGGGACGTGTTGACGCCAACATCAGGTTCCTCGTTCTCGGCATGGTGGATGGAGTCGCGAGGCTCACTGCCTAGTAGTCTGCAGAGGAGCTTCGACTCAGTGCTTTTGCTTGTCTCCTGGCGGCTCTGGCGAGAGTGCAACTCAAGGGTCTTCGATAGGGTGTCCATCTCGGCAGACCAGGCTAGACTAGCAGTGCTGGAGGAAGGGGATGAGTGGATCAGCGCCGGGTTCACTGCCATCTCCGACTTCCTGATCGTAGAGGCTGGTAGTTGAGCCCGTTGCCAGCTTTCGTTGCAAAATTTTCTCCAATATGTAGCTCCTTGATGTAACTCGGTCGGTGTGAGTGTGTGGACCCTTTTGTCCTGGTATTTCACTTGGATAGTATTATTTATTATGTGCTATTTCTTCTTAATGAAATACACGTGAAGTCGTGTTCTAGACAAAAAGTGGACACCATGGGCAGGCCGCCGCCGCTGAAGTAACGGAGCGTCGTGACGTACTGCACCATGGTGCCGGTGCATATGGCGTCAAGGTACTTGGCGTTCGGCCAGAGGCGCGTGAGGATGCCGGCCCAGCAGTCACCCTGCTCCGAGCCGCCGCCGCAGCACTCCGTCCGGATGAATTGCGCGAGGTCAGGGTCCGGCCGGAGCACGCCGGCGACGGCCTCGCTCACGGACGGGTCGGTGACGCACTGGCTTACGAGCGCGCCGGCTTCGATGTCGGCGGCGAGGTGGCTCCAGTTGCGCTGCAGGAAGGAGACGGCGCTGAGGAGGCCGTACGCGAACGCGGCGTGGCGGTGGCACAGGCCGCACAGCATCTGCGCGTACATGCTCTGGGACGCGTCCTCGCACAACACGGCCGCCGCCAGGCTCTTGATGCCCCAGCCGCCGCCGCGTCTGGGGTCGTACGACGGGCGTCTCTTGAACTGCTCGCTCTGGAGGAGGCTCGTCGTGAGACTCCACGCTGGTAGGCCGCCCGGCGTCGCCGTCCCCGACTTGACGAAGTAAAAGTAGAGAGCACCGCCATTGTCGAGCCCCGGCACGTGCCGGTTCATGACTGCCGTGACGAGGCCGTGTGGAGCAGCATGCGGCGGTGGAGCTCGTCCTCCACGGCGGGGATCAGCTTGGGATCGCTGCCCGACATGCCGGTGGTGACGATGAACTCGGAGATGGGGTGGCCGGGGCCCGTCAGGACGGGAGACGACGTGTCGCCGTTGGCGACGCGCAGGATGTACGGCTTCAGGTCTTCGTACGTCACCACGGGCACCTTGGCCCGGAACGTGGCGCGGTCGGCGGCGCCGCCTGCGAGGCCGCATTTCGCGAGGTACTCGGCGTCGCCGTTGCGGGCAAGGATCTCCGCCAGCACGCGCTCCTGAACGGCGTCCACGTTAGTGGTCATCTCCTCGATGCACTCGAGCTTCTCCGCCATGTCCTGCTTCTGCATTTGCCACGTCAGTGTTCTATAGAACTGTGCTCAATCCACAGATAGAAAATTTGAACGTTAGATAGATCAGGTAGTTGCCACGCCATCGAGCAAGACATTTATAGCCGCGCGTGATGTACTGTGAAGCAGATTTTTTTTATTGGACTTGTACAGTGAAGCAGATTATTGAAGCCATGCAATGCAACAACTTTGCAGTGCCAATGATTTCTTGAGGAACCTTATAAAGTACACCTATCTGCTGGTGCCCATCCATTCTTGTACATTATGCAAAGTACTCGCTCACAAATCAAGACATACTCCGTACAAAATTCTAATTTCTAAGTTTTCTAAATACAATGGTCTTATGATGTACTACTCCCTAATTCAAGTCGTTTTAGACAAGGCTTATGTCAAACATTAGAAATATAAATCATGAATAACTTTTAAATTTTTAAGTTTCAAAATATGAAAATCGTATGAATAGATTTATCTTAAAAAGTACCTTCATAAAAGTATACATATTTTATTTTCCAATAGATATCTTTTATAAAAATAAGAAGTCAAAATTACGTTTTGAAGACCATGTCAAGATCCAATACGACTTGAATTATTGGTATGGAGGGAGTACTCCTATCTAGAGTCTTAGACAAGGTTGCCTCCCAGGAAGACAGCGTAGTCGGAGGTGGACCAGCTGGTGTCCGGGCAACCCGCCCAGTCAGCATCGGTGTAGACGACGAGCTCGGCGGAGGACCGGTGGAGAAGCAGACCGTAGTCGAGTGAGTCGCGGAGGTACCGGAGGAGCCGCTTCATAGCAGCAAGGTGGGCTCATGCGGAGCATGCATATGGAGGCACAACTGCTGAACTGCATATGTGATATCCGGTCGGGTGAAGGTGAGGTACTGGAGCGCACCAGCAAGACTCCTGTAAGCAGTGGCATCCTCAGGCTTGAGAGGGGAACCCGTCGTCTCTGACAGATTGCCCTGAGTGTTAACTAGAGTGGAGCAGGGGTTGCAGTCAGTCATCCCAGCTCTCTCCAGAATATCAAGAATGAACTGCCGCTGGTGAAGGAATAGGCCTAAAGGTCGGGGCTCAACTGTGATCTCGAGGAAGCGATGGAGCACCCCAAGATCCTTCATAGCAAATGCCTGCTGGAGCGAGGTGATGATGCGCTGAAGAAGAGACGCACTGGAGGCTGTGAGCACAATGTCATCAACATAGAGCAGCAGATAGGCGATCTCACCCCCATGATGGTAGACAAACAGTGAAGTGTCAGATTTGGCCTCCCTGAACCCCAAAGTCACTAGAAAGGAGGCAAAGGTAGATTACCATGCTCGAGGTGCCTGCTTCAGACCATAGAGGGAATGGTGAGCTGGCAAACTATCTCAGGGCGTGAAGTGTCCACAAAGCCCGCTGACTAGCTGCAGTAGACAGTCTCAGTCATAGTGCCATGGAGGAAGGCATTCTTGATGTCCAGCTGATGTATCGGCCAGGAGCGCTCAAGAGCCAGCGAGAGAACAGTGCGGACTGTAGCTGGCTTCACCACTGGACTGAAGGTCTCATCATAGTCAACTCCAGGTCGCTGAGTGAAACCCCGAAGAACCCAGCGAGCCTTGTAGCGCTCCAGGGAACCATCAGCCCGCCGCTTGTGCATCCAGATCCACTTGCCCACGACCACATTGCAACCACATGGACGCAGCACAAGGTCCCACGTCTGGTTGGCAAGCAACGCTGCGTACTCTTCCATCGCACGACGCCAGTGAGGATCAGCCAAGGCATCGCGGACAGAAGAGGGTACAGGAGAGACCCCCGTCTCGCAGGCAGTGGCGGAGAGCGCCTGCGGACAGGATGCCTGCCTCGTCACCATGGGGTGGACATGACGAGGATCTCTGTGGAGGAGGGGTGGGTGGTCCACTGGCCGCCAGTCATGGAGGCGTGTCGTGGCCCGAGCAGGGGGCGACGGAGAAGGGGCCCCGCCGGAGGTGTCGAGGTCGACGGCGGAGCTGGCGAGGGCGGCTCCGAAGGAGCCAGCGACGGCGGAGGCGGTGGCAGAGCCGGTGCCTGCCGTAGCTAGTAGACGTGGCCGAAGCACCCGGGAGGAGGCGGCGGGGGCAGCGGTGGCAGAGCCGGTGCCGGTCGCCGCTGGTAGACGTGGCTAACGCGCCCGGGAGGAGGCCCTGGGCCTGCGACCGGGATGGCGATGTCAGGAGCGGCGGGAGGTGGCGAAGCCTCACGGAGCGGAGGTGGGAGCTCCAGGGCTATCTCCGCCGGGCCCGGTGCGTTCAGGTCTGCTAGTGAGCCAGTGGAAGCCGGCGGAGATGAGACTGGCACACTAGGAGGGCGTGCCGGAGGCGTACCTGCAGGGTAAACAGAAAACGGTGGCTGGACCACCGGGTCAGTAGGAAACAGAGAGTCCACCCTAGGATCAGGAGAAGGGGTGAAGGTGGAGGTGGAGGAGAAAGAGAACACCGACTCATCAAACACCACATGGTGAGAGATGAGAACCCGCCGAGAAGAGAGGTCAAAGCAGCGATACCCCTTGTGATCAGGGGAATACCCAAGAAAGACACAGAGGGTGGACCGGGGTGCGAGCTTGTGTGGAGAGGTGGAGGAGGTGTTCGGGTAGCACGCACACCCAAAGACACGAAGGTGATCGTAGCGAGGAGGGGTACCGAAGAGAGCGTGGTGAGGAGTGGGGGCAGAGGAAGCAGTAGAGGGAAGGCAGTTGATAAGATAGGTGGCAGTGTGAAGACTCTCAGCCCAGAAGCGAGCAGGGAGAGAGGCCTGGAAGAGAAGGGTGCGCATGACATCGTTCGTGGTGCGAATCATGCGCTTAGCCTTGCCGTTCTGAGGGAGGTGTAGGGCAAGACATGCGCAACTGGACGCCACGAGAGAGGAAGAAAGAGCAAGAAGTGGCGTTATCGAACTCACGCCCGTTGTCGCACTGGACGGCCTTAATGGTGAGGCCGAACTGAGTGGACACCCAGGCAAAGAAGAGGAGCGTAGGAAATGCATCAGACTTAAGGCGCAATGAAAAAGTCCAAGAATAATGAGAAAAATCATCAACCACCACTAAATAGTACTTATAGCCAGAAATGCTTAGTACAGGAGATGTCCACAAGTCACAATGGACAAGATAAAAAATGCGAGCCGCATGTGAAGATGAAATAGGAAATGGAAGTCTAACATGGCGGCCCAACTGACATGCATGGCACAAATGCTCATCAAGAGCAGTACAAGGTACATCAGAAGTGCGACTAAGCCGCGCCAAAATAGTGCGTCCGGGATGGTCGAGACGCTGGTGCCAAGTCGTGGAAGAAGAGGTGGTGGCGAAGGCAGCTGACGAAGAAGTCGAAGATGATGCAGCAGAAGGAGGAAATCGAAGGGTGTAAAGGGGCCCCACGCTGTCACATCGGAGGAGAGGACACCGGGAAGCCAAATCCTTCATAGTAAGACCAGAAGAATCAAATTCAACAGTGCAAGAATTGTCAGCTGTGAAACGGCGAATAGAAAGAAGATTATGAACCATATGAGGAGCAACAAGAACATCAGGAAGGTGAAAAGATCCAGGTGTACTCGCAGTACCCACGGAGGAGACAGGAATGCAAGTGCCAGTGGCAACCATGATGGAAGAAGGATAGGAAGAGTGAGGAGGGTGAACCGAGGAGAGTATACCAGCATCCGGTGTGGTGTGGTACGAGGCGTCCGAATCAGCAATCCAATCGAAGCTCACCGGCGGCGTCAGCCCCATGGTGCTGAAAGAGCGAGCCAGGGCGGCCTGGTCCCAAGAGAGGGCAGGCGAGGGAGGACCAGGTGGAGCGGGCGGCGTCCAGGTCGGCTGACCCGAAGGGACGGCGCCATCAAGCATGGCCGCCGGGTGCTGAGGACGTGGACCCCCACCAATGGCCTGGAATGGCCATATGGAGATGCGCCCTGACCAAGGGTGGGTGAAGGAAGGCCAAGACGCACCACCAGGGGCAGCAGGCAGTGGTGGTGTCGAAGGACTGCCATGATTAGTGCCTCACTCTCCACCGCTATGCCCTCGACGACCACGTCCTCCTCGACACGCCGGCTGCGACTTAGGCCCCCACATGGTAGCGCCTTGACAGCCTCGTCCTGTCCTGGATCCTGGGGATCCTCTCCCTAGATCTGTAGGAGACCGTCTACGCTCCTGGTGGCACCGCCCGCCAGGCCTGGCTGATACCATGTTGAGAGAGGCTGAATCAGCTCTATTGCACAGCCCATAGGGCATATATGTCACACTGTACATGGGCCTCTAATGGGCCTAATCTATACTCCAACATATTGTTTTTCGAAGTCTTTCTCCATATTCACTCTTTTGGATTTGCCACTAGTTCATATAGCTTATTCTTGGTTGGTTCTTTTGACTTTTAACTTCATAACTTGGGAACTATTTTACCTAGTATTTCCCCTTCTGGTGTCATTACTTTTTTTATTGGACCTTTTGATTTTATCTACTAGGCGTCATTCTTCAGATGCTTGTTAATGTTTTGTGTTCTCTCTCTACAGGGAAGTGCATGAACAAGCACTAGTGTCATGTGATGCTATGCATCGTGAAAGGAGAATTCTTCTTAAGCAGGAAATTGGAAGGATGGTTTTATTTTTCACAGATCAACCTAGCCTCCTAGCACCTAATATTCAGGTTTGGTGTCTAGTGTCACATTTCATTAACTTCTAATCTATTATCTTTTTCTTGATTGTTGGAAATGAGACCTCAAAGTTGATGCATTAGATTCTGGGATTTGATACTTTAAGTTATGTCTAATATTACTCTCTTTGAATGATGCTTGAACTTCTGATGAACGTAAAATGTTTATAATTTATAATGTAACAAAACACTTAATGATAAAGGACAGTGTTATTGAGGCGCCACTTATGCGCCAAGGTGCTGCACGCATGACGCCCACAGCAGAGGACTCACCTTAGATTCGTATTGTGTCCACCTTACAGCTGAGGTGTCCAAAAAACATCACTTTGGCGTCCGGATTGTGCCAAAATTGCTCGTGGCAAGTGCTATATGGGTGATTTGGGCAGGAAACAGTGGGAGATCCATGGAGAATTGGTGGGAAAAATCGAGAGAGTGCACGGGAGAAATAGAGCACACCGAGAGAGCAGACACGTGGGTGATTCTGTTCACCAGTGAGCGGGAGAAGAATAGGAGGCGGCGCTCTCTTCCCCCTCCAGAATGGCAGCGGCTATTGATCTGAGAGCGCTAAGCAGTGAGGAGGGGAAGCAGAGGGGCAGAGGGAAGCAGAACAGCACATCTGGGAAGAGGCGGAACGGCAGTGGTGGAGAGAGAGGTGCTTGAGGGGATCAGGGGATCAGGAGTTTGAGAGATGCAAACCTTTCTAGATGAAGCCCCGCTAGGAGGGGGAGGGGCACATTGGCTACCTGGTACTCCTCTATTCTTTTTCTTTTTTCTTCATCATCTACTATTCTACTGATCTAAGGCATCACGTCGCCTCACACTTTAGTTGGTGAAGCGTAAGGCAGTAGTCAGTCACCACGCCTCACCTTACCACCTTGATAACCATGATAAAAGATGTACCCTACCATACATTTCTACCAGTTATTCTGGGGTGTCGAACATATTAGACTTCTTTTTTTGTTTACACATGTAAACAATTCAACTTTTATGTAAGGCAACTTATCTGTGTATAATATCTTGTTTAGGGGAAAACAGTAGTATATTGCACTATATATTTGTATAATTAACAGTCAAAATAGAGGATAACTCACAAGAAAGAGAAAATAAATGCAGAAGTGATTAATTTGGATTTACTAGCTACTGATGGATTTCCACAGAATATTTCTCTGTGCACTAAGGATAACCTTGGCAGATTCCACGTGACTTGAGTAGGCTCTATATACTGTCAAAGATCTTCATGATTTCATATCGAGGGAAGCATCGAAGATTGTATTATTCCACAATTACTGTACATATAATGTCGGTATGTTGTGCAGATGGTCTTTTCTGCTCTTGCTTTGTCTCAATGCGAGGTGATTTGGTACTTCCGACATGTCGGGGTTGCAGCATCAAAATCTACTCGAGTGAAAACTGTTGACATTGTGAGTTACTCTGATGTTATTTTTTCCTTTTGGATTCAATAAACCGTTGTCCCAGTATTCTATTGCTTTCCAAAAGCAGAGGTTTCTCCTCGTCTCAAAAAATAAAATAAAAAATAAATTGTTGTTCCCTTCCATACTAATTGTTGACTGAACTTTCAGGATGCGACTGACCCAACTATTGGTTTCTTACTTGATGGAATAGGCAAACTTTGTTGCCTGGTTCGTAAATACATAGCAGGTTCTTCCAAACCTGTTGCCTTATTTGAGTGTTTATTTTAATATTTGAGTGTTCATTTGAATGTTGGCCTACAAAAAGGCGACATAACTAATAATTGAGTGTAGCAGAGATGCGTATGTTGCGGTGGTGTTGTGGGCATATAAGGAGGGATAGAGTCCGGAACGACGATATTCGGGATAGGGTTGGGGTAGCACCAATTGAGGAGAAATTGATTCAACATCGGTTGAGATGGTTTGGCCATGTCCAACGGAGGCGTCCTAAGGCGCCGGTGCGTAGTGGGGTTCTAAAGCAGGTCGATAATGTAAAGAGCGGTAGATATCGACCTAAACTGACTTGGGATGAGTCGGTTAAGAGAGACCTTAAGGAGTGAAATATCTCCAAGGATTTAGTTATGGATAGGAGCGCTTGGAGACTAGCAATTAACGTGTCTGAACCGTAACCTTTTTTTCTTGTGCCCTTTTTGTGTTCTTTGTTTCCTCGTCTCTTTTGGGTTTTATCTCTAACCTACCCCAACTTGCTTGGGACAAAAGACTATGTTGTTGTTGTTGCTGCTAGTCCTAGCTGTGCCTTTTAGGGTAGTCATTGTGAGTAAAATATGGTATTATAATGTTGAGGTCAGAAGAAGTGAACAAGTTTCTAGCTAGTTAATGTTTTTTTAGTTCATGTTGCAAGCACTATCTTCTTAGAATGTAGCGCATTAGATTCAACTCGTAGGATTATATTTACTAAAATGAGTTAAGTAAAATTTTCATTTATGCATAAGAATATTATGATTTTTCAATGCTGAATTTATATACTGATGCACATCTCTTTATTTTTGGGCAAATAAAGTATTATACAAACAAAAAACTTAAGTTTGTCCTAAAGTAGCAGTGTCGAAAAATTTCCATTTTTATCAAATGATACCTTTTCCTCTTTGCAGCAATAAAAGGTTATGCATTATCATATTTATCATCTAGTGCTGGAAGAATACGGTTCTTACTTGGTACTCCAGGAATGGTTGCTCTTGACCTAGATGCGACACTGAAGGGCCTTTTTCAGCAAGTCCTCCATTGTCTGGAGAACATTCCAAAACCTCAGGGAGAAAGTGTTCCTGCCATTACCGCTGACTTGACTGTAAGTTATCTACCTAATATCATATACAGATTTACTCAATGACCTCTTGTTGTTAATACAATTTTCTATGCCCAGTAATAGGTAGATTGATGCAAAGGTTTTCTTGTTGATCCACACAACATTATACAATTTCAGTTCAAGTTTGTTATACATAATTTCCAGCACTCACACTTTCCCTCTGAAAACTGTTTCATTTGAGCAGTAGCACATGTTTTAAGTCTACATGTAGATAACTACAGTTCTAATATTTATCAGGATTCTGGATTGTAAGGTAGTTTTGAATACTTTTCAATGGTGTTGTTGAAAAATTAACTTCTAGATATTGATGAGAATATATTTGCTTTACCACCAGAGCTATTTTTGTTGATAAAAAGTGCTCACTTTGCTACCCATTATCTATGAATTGTGCTTTATTGAACGTTACCTCACCCCTTTTCTATGTGTGGACAATTTTACGATTTTTTATCATGTTAATGTAAACACCATATTCTATTGCTTGTTGAAACTTGAAAGCTTCACACCTTGGTTTTGGTTTTCTTTTACATTGCCAATTGCATTAGCCAGTGAAAAGTATGTCACCAGCTGTGTATCTAATTCTATATGCTTAGTCTTCCATTTAATTTTACCTTTTGAACTTTTCAAACCTGATATTGATGCTGCAAGATTTGCATAAGCACTGGCTCTCCATTTTGATGATAGTTACTTCTTCACGATCCTCGATAAACATTAAGCACTTGGAGAAGGCTACTGTGTCAACTGGGAAGGAGGGTTTGGTGTCAGAAGGCAATGCTGCATATAATTGGTCAAGGTGATTGGAAGATCTTCTTTAATTTGAGTTAGCTAGATTTTGAACCTTTTTCTGCCAGCCAATATTTCTTTGAAAGAGTCATGATTTGGAAAATGCTATCCTATGTGTCAATGGCATGTGGCCCCAGGCCGAAGCATGGGATGGTAATTTCCCGTGTGTCTTTGCTGTGGTTAGTGTGGTATTGAGTTAACTCCAGCTTCTGTAAGGTGCTTAGCATAATTGGCCTGACATGCCAGAGGGCCTCTAGTCCAGTTGGTCAGAATACCCCGGTGGCACTCTTGAGGTCCTGGGTTCGACTCTCCATGGGAGCGAATTTCAGGCTGACGTCAAAAAACGTCGCCTCGTCCGTCCCATAACCAAAGCACTTGGGGTGGGGGGGGGGGCCCCGGCACAATTTTCACCTGGGTGACGGAAAGCCACCGTGTAAGGGTGGGGTGGGGGTTCGGGGGTTTTCTCGGCCTGGTGAGAAGGTCGTCTTCTTATTTGGAATGCTGTGGGGGCAGTCTTAACCCTTTTAGGTCGAGTTTTTTTTAATTGACCCGACATAAATAAATAATCCCATTTCATGTTCCACACCTTGTTTTATACCATCTTCATGCCATTTAACTGCATGTCCCTTATCCCTATATTTTAGGCTACAAGTATAGTTGGTAAAGTAGAATAACAAAAGTAGTTGTTCATCGTGCATCCATCTGCATAGTTCTTGTTCTCTGTTATTGTACTTTTGGCAAGAACTCAAATACTTGATTTTGAATCAAAGTTCTTTAAGAATCATTTGAATCTCAATACAGTTTACATGTTCTGCAGATGTGTGGATGAACTTGAGAGCCAACTCTCCAAACATGGAAGCCTTAAAAAACTTTACTTTTATCATCAGCATCTTACCACAGTAAGTTTATAGTACTGTGTGATCCGCATTGTCCTTTAAATCTTTTCTAAGCAACTAGACTTTTATGCTGATACTAAGTCCTTTTTGCTGGGGCCCACAGGTCTTCAGAAATACAATGTTTGGCCCGGAAGGTCGTCCACAGCATTGTTGTGCTTGGCTTGGAGCAGCTTGCAGTTTTCCAGAATGTGCTTCTGCAATTATTCCTGAAGAGGTGTATATTTGAATTCACTATTCCTGAAGATGTTCTTTGCAACATGGCTAGCTTTGAGGATTAGTAAAGTATTATAAGGCGACACATATGCTATTAATTTTTGCTTGGCAAGATGGACATTTGCTATGCTTGATCTGTTGAGCAAGAAGCAAGCCAGCCGCCTATGCCTTGGGATGTGAAGGCTTTGAACAGCCATTGACATAATAATCCTATATGCTCCAACTATTATTATGAACATAACAATGTCCCCAATCTGTTACTGAGATTCCTCCTCTACAGGGTTGCATTTCTCTTCCGTGTTTGGCATATTAATTAGTGGTTCTTTGTTTGTTTGAATGTAGGTTAACAAAATTGGCAGAGATTCTATCTCTTATGTGGAGTCCCTTATTGAGTCTATCATGGGTGGATTGGAAGGTTTGATAAATATTTTAGATTCAGAAGGTGGATTTGGCTCATTAGAGATGCAGGTAGATAATTTCTGAGTTTATATCTATTTTTATCTTATAAGGTTATATCTTTTAAGTCTCACTTCTAAAATCTTGCCAGCTTTCCCCAGAGCAAGCAGCTCTTCGCTTAAATAACACAACAAGAGCAAAAGGTGTTTCAAGCTTCTTAACTCCAGGACATGAGAGCTATCCTGATAATAGTTCATCAATTAAGATGTCAGTCCATTTATTACTTCACACCATTGTTTAAATATTGCCATCATCGTATTGACTCAAGGATGATTATTTATGCCTCAAAAACAGGCTGGAAGCTGCTATGCAAAGGCTGACAAGTTTGTGTTCTGTTCTAAATGATATGGAACCTATTTGTGTTCTCAACCATGTCTTTGTTCTACGCGAGGTATGTACAATTTATGTTCACTAGGAGGAAGTAAATATGTATGTTTGGGAACCTTACAACATGTTAAGATTTTAGGATAACATAATAATATGCCATAATAAGATGATTGGTGGTTCATGTCTATTAAGCTGGTGGATAATAATATCCTTATTTTTCATGTTGTAATAATCTTATGATAAAAGGGATCTAAAAAAGAATGATGCAAGGATTTTTGTATTTGCATTAGGAAATTACTGCTTATGTTGTTTATTCTTTACTGTCATGCATATCCTTGTTTGACTTACACTTTTTTAGATAAAGGAAGCTTTTATTGAAATCAAGACAATTACATTGAGTTATTTGACTTACCTAGATTCTGTTAATTTCACAGTACATGAGAGACTGCATCTTAGGAAATTTCAGGAGAAGATTTCATAGTATGATTAGAACTGAGAACTGCATTCAGCGACCATCAATCATAGAATCTCTTCTAAGAAGACATCTGGGCATCATCCATCTAGCAGAGCAGCATATTAGTATGGACCTTACTGAAGGCATACATGAAGTACTGCTAGCAGAGAGCTATACTGGTCCATTTCCCAATCTGCAAATGTTTGAGACTCCAGTGGGGGCACAAGGAGGGGGATCTGCTGTTGAGATGATATGCAATTGGTATATTGAGAACGTAGTAAAGGATGCTTCTCGCATTGGGATTGCTTTTGATGCAATCCAAAATTGCTTCAGGAGCTCGCAACCTATTGGTGGTGGATGTTTAGTTGAAGCATTTACAGATAAAAGAGAACTTAAATCACTTGTTCGTCTTTTTGGTGGCTATGGAATAGATAAAATGGATAAGATGCTAAGGGAGCATACATCTGCGCTTTTAAATTGTATTGATTCAGCATTGAGGTCAAA
Source organism: Bothriochloa decipiens (assembly GCA_023333625.1). NCBI lineage: Eukaryota > Viridiplantae > Streptophyta > Magnoliopsida > Poales > Poaceae > Bothriochloa > Bothriochloa decipiens. The sequence continues at coordinate 38,613,960 of CM041647.1, read as the reverse complement.
TCGTGATGCCTTAGAGGGCCTAGCTGGAAGTGTAAATTCTGGCGCTAGGATTGAAAGGGATGCAAATGAAGCAAATATTGATCTTGAAACATTGGCTGACCTCTTTATTCAAGCAGGGCAGGCGATAACTTTCCGTTGGCTGTTGGTTGAGGCTGTTGGAGCAGTCCTTGAAGAGAAAGTACCTCTCATATATTCTCTGCTCAAAGGATTTGCCTTGCAGTTGCCAGACGAGGTACCTGATAAAAATGAGATAATTAGATTGAGAAAGGTTGCAAGCAGTGTAGGTGTTGGTGACAAACATGATGCTGAGTGGGTACACTCAATTCTGGCAGAAGCTGGTGCAGCTAATGATAATTCTTGGATCCTACTTCCATACCTTTGTGCTGCATTTATGGTGTCCAACATTTGGAATGGTGCTGTTTATGATGTCAGTATAGGTGGATTCAATAACAATTTGCACTGCCTAGCAAGGTAAGGACTTGTTTCCTATAATGATGTTTGACTGGTGGAAGTCCATGTTTGATGTCAAGATTTGTTAGACACCGGTATACATGATAGACAAAGCCTCTTACCTTTGATTGCAGCTATTCTCATGAGACTAGTCTTTCACTATTATATTGACCATTGATTTCCTAAAATCCTTTCCTAGTGTTCTCATTCTATATTATAGGTACTTTTTTTTTTGAAAGTTTCTGTTACACATAGTTGATGTCCAGAATTGAATCCACCTCTTGTATTTGTGCAGGTGTGTAAGTGCTGTGGTTGGGGGAAGCGAATACACCAGGGTCGAAAGGGACCAGCGAATAAATTCTCTTTCAAATGGGCATACAGATGACCTGCAAGAGGCTGAGTTACCAAGCCGTGTCTCAGCAGAAGCAAATATTAAATCTTCTGTGCAGATCTACGTCAAATTGTCTACAGGGATTATCCTGGATTCATGGAATGACACTAGCAGGTACTGGATTGACCTGGTGCACACTGTATTTTTGGATTTTAGTTGGCAAGATTTTATAGTTTGTTTGCTGGCTTTTACATGCCCCTAAATGCAGGCCCCGCATTGTTCCAAAGCTGATATTCCTGGATCAACTCTGCGAGCTGTCCCCCTACCTCCCAAGGAGCACCTTAGAGGTTCACATACCATACACCATCCTGCGCTCAATATACCACCAGCTATATGGAGCCTCACTGATGGCCTCAGAACCGATGGAGCAATCCCCAAGGCAGTCACCTCTGATCTCTCTAGCGCACGCATCCCCATCTGCAAGGCAAAATCGACCGGGGACAACTCCCAGGTCTCACACCTTCGAGCCAAGCTACTACAGCTCATCGGGGTCCCAGCACGATGATGGCTATGATGTGGATAAGAGGACCGGACTGCTGCGGAGCATGAGGCGCTCTGGACCGCTCGACTTCAGTGCAAGCAAGAAGGTGAAGTTCGTCGAAGGCTCAAGCTCTGGGAGCAGCCATGGTGCTGGCTCGCTGCAGAGATTCGCGGTGTCTAGATCTGGCCCCCTATCCTACAAATAAGATCATGCAGTTGCTGTAACATGACCTTGTGGTTGCCAAGGGACGTGAGCACCAGCATCAGACTGCTGACAGTACAGGCGTAAGTGAATATCATTGCACGTAACTCTAGAGCACTAATCTTCCCAATGCGTGTTGCACTGTTGGTTCTCCTTGTGCTTAGCTAGTAGCTAATTTGTTGTAAGTAAAACCCATTGTTTGTCGATAGTTTACTAGTTTAGTGTGCGTGTGTTGACCGTCATTAGATAAGTGATTCGAATTAGCTGTTGCTAGTTTGGTTTGTGTGTCAATGATACAGTTATTCGTTGATTTGCTTGATAGCAAAGTAAGTAAACCTTCTCTTTCCTGCGTATAAGGGCGTACCCAGTGCCGTAGGTACCCAGTGCCGTAGGTACCCAGTGTCGTAGGCTCCCGCACTGCGGAGTCTGGGGAAGAGAAAATAGCCAGCAGCCATCCCTGCATAAATGTGTAGAGGCTGAGGCTTGAACCCTGGACCTCTTGGTCACAGACGGTAAAGCTCTACCGCTTGCACCAGGGCCGCCCTTTACTGTGTATCTGTTACTGAAATATAGATGTCATCTTTTGAAGCAAGCGCAAAATCCAGGTATGTCCAAAAAAACAACAGGTAAGCAGTGAGAAACCAGAACATATATGTTTTTTTTTTGTGATTATAGAACTAAAATATAGACGCGCTCACACACTCACTCCTATGCACCTCTGAAGAATTGAGTTGGCAGATCTTGAAGTTTATGAAGTTACCACATTAACTCCTGTGCAATTCTGTTCATGCTCCAGCCGATGAGGCACCATCTGTGGCCTTGGATTCTAATTCCCATGTAGACTCGTTGATTTATCCGAAAGAAGGTGGTGATCTGTTGTAGCAGGACCAAACCAATAGGAGTAGCTGAAGCTACGACGTGAGCACGATTCAGGATCTTATCGTGCCTAGTGCTATCTTTGTCTCTTGTTTTTCTCAACTTTTCTAGGTCCATTACGCGGTTATCATGGCTGTAGTGAGGATTCTCCACGGTACTCAGACAAAGTTCTTCTTTCTTTAAATTCATATACTTTCTGTTGTAATCTTTAGAAGCGTGATCGGCTTTGCGCCTCTGTCTCTGCTCATCTTCTTGGCTCTTCCTAAATTCTTGCACGACTTTAGAGAATCGGTGGATTGCGCTCCGCATATTATTTTTGAAGAGCATCTCTATTGCTTGGAACCAATCATTTGAAATAATGAATAAA
>CM041647.1:38523208-38611184 GCA_023333625.1 Bothriochloa decipiens | reverse complement strand
GAGGGGGATTAGCTGTGGGAACATGTTTACTGTCCTCCTCAGACTAGCTACATGTGAGCAACCAAACATGCCCTAATATAATTGGCCCATCTTTCAAAGGAAAAAGGGTGTTAACCACGTCAAGTATGTACGACTTGCACTAAAACATTACTGTTTGCTTATTAATATGACCACTACAAATGCAAGTCTAGCTACATCGTAGACGACTTGAGAAATAATATGCTCATTCCTTACGAAAATGAGTTGAACCACGTCCATGTGCGACAGTCATTGAAGCGTTATTGTTTGCTTTAATATATATGACCACTTAGACGGACTTGAGAAATATCATATCGTTCCTTATTATCTTCTCGGCACAATGAATTCTATGTCCTTCGCGAAGCAAGTGCCCTATGGATCCTCCTCAAAGAGACTTTATATTTTTAAACATGGAAAGAGAGTTTGATTGAGTGGTCAGTTAATTGGCCAGCACACTGTGCATTCCATAGAGCAATTGCTGCAGCAACCACGGGGTACACATAGCATGCACACGCACATAAAAGGCAGTCATGATCCTTACCCCCTCCGTTCGAAATTGAGTGTTTTGTTTCAACAGGACAATCCCTTAACCAACGTTTTTTCTTATATTAAAATATACACGAATTTTATGATACAATTGGTTTATTAGACACACATTTCCTATAAGCCAGTCGACTGAAAAAGGACCGTGGCTTCAGGTGACGCTTCAATCAACACCCTTCCCCCGCGCTCCATTTATCCGCTCACGGCTCCCTCCTGAAGCCGCGCAGACCATGCCCGACGCGGTTCCTCCCTCTCTGTCCCCACGCACCACTGCTCTTCCCACTCTCTCCCCTCCGGCGATAACCTCCGGCTAGCTGCTCCCCCCACCCGTGCTGGCCATGGCGGCGGCAGAGGCCAAGGCAGATCTGACGCCGGTTATGGCGGTGGCGACACAGGTAGGCCCCTCGGGTCGAGACGTAGCGTGCCAAACGCGGATCCAGTGCACCCCCTCATGTGTGCACCCCCATGTGTGCACCGTCCGATTTGATTTTAGATCCGTGCGCGCACGGATCTAAAATCAAATCAGACGGTGCACACATGAGAGGGTGCACTGGAACATTCGGGGTAGCGTGCCCGCATCGGGGACGGGGGAGCAGACATGAGGCTGGAGTCGATCGGGGTGGAAAAGGATGAGGGGAAGAAGATGAACAGTGCTGGGCAGGTAGAGACGTTCGATTTTAATCCAACGGCTCAGATTCGTGGCCAAAAAAAAGTTGAAAATTCAGGCACCTGTAGTATAGCAAATCCCTTTATTAGACCTATAGAAACTTGTATACATATAATTGTGATTTTGTTTCATATAAGTGAGATATCAAGAATAGTATCCGTTAAAGTCTTGTTCTAACGAGATGAAACACGTAGGTATTCCCTCGAAAAGATGTTTTGGCCTTTTTAGATCTATATACAAGTCTTTGCTATGCACATTTAGCCATACACCATATGTCTAACTCTAGATACATAGTAAAACAATAAATTTAAAAAAGCTCAAAATATCTTAGAATTGAACGGAGTACTTTGCATAAAGTACAAGAATGGATGGGCACTAGCAGATAGGTGTACTTTATAAGGTCCCTAAAGAAATCATTGGCGCTGCAATTGCAAAGTTGTTGCATTGCATGGCTCCAATCTGCTTCACAGTACAAGTTAGAAAAAAAAAATTCTGCTTCACATTACATCACGCATTCACGCGCGGCTATAAAATGTCTTGCTCGATGGCGTGTCCACTACCTGTTTTATGTAACGTTCACAGTTCAATAAAAGACTGACGTGCCGAGCAGCAGCCTCCTCGCCGCCGGCAATGCAGAAGCAGGACATGGCGGATAAGCTCCAGTGCATCGTGGAGATGACCACTAACGTGGACGCCGTTCAGGAGCGCGTGCTGGCGGAGATCCTCGCCCGCAACGCCGACGCCGAGTACCTTGCGAAATGCGGCCTCCGCTTCCACGGCGCCGCCACCTACGACCGCGACAGTTTCCGGGCCAAGGTGCCCGTGGAGACGTACGAAGACCTGAAGCCGTACATCCTGCGCGTCGCCAATGGCGACACGTCTCCCGTCCTTACGGGACCCGGCCACCCCATCTCCGAGTTCATCGTCACCACCGGCACGTCGGGCGGCGAGCCCAAGCTGATCCCCGCCGTGGAGGACGAGCTCCACCGCCGCATGCTGCTCCACAGCTTCATCATGACAGTCATGAAGCAGTAAGGCTTCATCATGAGAGTAGATCGATTTATTTTATTTTGTTTGCATGATGATATGATCGAGCTGCCTGTCTGTCCTCTGCCTGTAGGCACGTGCCTGGGCTCGACAAGGGCAGTGGTCTCTACTTCCACTTCGTCAAGTCGGGGACGACGACACCGGGAGGCCTGCCGGCGCGCACCGTCGTGACGAGCCTCCTGCACAGCGACCTCAACAGGAGGCGACCGTACAACCCCACCTGCCGCGGCGGCACCACGAGCCCGGCGGCGGCCGTGCTGTGCGAGGACGCGTCCCAGAGCATGTACGCGCAGATGCTGTGCGGCCTGCGCCACGGCCACGCCGTGCTGCGCATCGGGGCCTCGTCCGCGCCGTCTCCTTCCTGCAGCGCAACTGGAGGCATCTCGCCGACGACATCGAAGCCAGCGCGCTCGTAAGCCAGCGCGTCACGGACCCGTCCGTGTGTGAGGCCGTCAACGGCGTGCTCCGGCCGGGCCCTGAGCTCGCGCAGTTCATCCGGACGGAGTGCGGCGGCGGCTCGGAGCAGCGTGACGACTGCTGGGCCGGCATCCTCACGCGCCTTTGGCTGAACGCCAAGTACCTGGACGCCATCAGCACCGGCACCATGGCAGTACGTCCCGACGCTCCGTTACTTCAGCGGCGGCGACATGCCCATCGTGTCCTCCGTCTACGGGTCCTCGGAGTGCTACTTCGGCCTCAACCTCCGGCCGATGTCCGGCGAGCCGTCCGAGGCATCGTACACCATCATGCCCAACATGGCCTACTTCGAGTTCCTGCCCACGGACAGCGCAGACGACGTAGACGCCACGGCGGCGACGGCGAGCCGGCTCGTAGAGCTAGCCCGCGTGGACGCCGGGCGCGAGTATGAGCTGGTGGTGATCACGTACGGCGGGCTGTACCGGTACCGCGTGGGCGACGTCCTCCGCGTGACGGGGTTCCACAACGCGGCGCCGGAGTTCCGGTTCGTGCTCCGCCGCAACGTGCTGCTGTCCGTGGACGTCGAGAGGACCGACGAGGCGGAGCTGCAGTGTGCGGTGGCGCGGGCGTCGGCCGCGCTGCTCGCCCCGCGCGGCGCGGGCGTCCTGGACTACACCTCCCGGGCGTGCACCGAGACCGTCCCGGGGCACCACATCGTGTACTGGGAGCTGCTGCTGTCATCTTCGTCTTCGACCGCCGCCGACGCCGAGATGGTGGACGACGACGTACTGGGTCTGTGCTGCTTGGAGATGGAGGAGGCACTGAGCTACTCGTACCGCGAGGGACGGGTAGGGACGGGCTCCATCGGAGCGCTGGAGATCCGGGTGGTCCGGCCGTGTACCTTCGAGGAGGTGGCGGACTACGCCGTTGTCTCCCGCGGCGCGTCCGTCGGGCAGTACAAGGTGCCCCGGTGCGTGACGGCGCTGGCCGTCGTGGAGATGCTCGACTCGCGCGTCGTGTCCAGCCACTTCAGCCCCGCGTTGCCACACTGAGACTCTGCTGCTCTGCAGTTTTGAACAAGAAACCAACGGCAGTGTAGGCAGCTGCAGTCTGTCGGTTGGTTCGTTCCCATCGCTGCGTGCAACTGGGTATATCCTTCATTATGTGATCCTGCGTCCCAAACAGGAAACAAAACGTTATTATATACAATGTACTACCTTCAACTACAATTCACAATAATAAGCATTTATGGTTAATATATATCTAGCTCATACATTCATATCTAATATTTAGACCAAACTTGCAAGGCGTGGCCTACATAAATCGCGGTGGTAACTATTCCCTCCAGTTCCAAAATCTAAATTATATAAGTTGTTTTAGGTTTGTAGCAAAATCTACATACCTTGAAAAGTCGGAACAAATTATAATTTGGAATAAAGGGAATAGTTTTTTATTCATCGGGCATGAACTTCATATGATTGTGGTCGATCAATTTATTGGATTACTAAGCTACTGTTACATATATCTCCCTTTTATTTCACTCCTCCTTTTAACTTACTCCTATAATGTGGCTTTGCAATTTCTGTCGATGCAAAGTCAAAGTAGGTGCCAAATTTCGTTTCTGAGCTCCATTCTTCAATAAAAATCATTTCCAAGTCTCTCGACAATGGTTGAGTTCCTTGCTCTTTTAAATTTAAATTTTGGATCATCATGTACGTTCTTTACTGATTGTATCAGTTGCCTTTTATTTTTGTCCTAAAAACTTTTGCTCTTTATCTATTGACAGATTTTTTAATACTAAATATGTCAGATTTCTACATGTTTGATTGTGATTTAGGATCTATATTTTTAGTTGTGCTTTAGGATTTATCTATTGACTGTCCTTAATTATGTGATCCTGCATCCCAAAAAGGAACAAAACGTTATTATATATGTATGTACTACCTTCAACTGCAATATTATGCTTTTTTTTTGCGTCGGGGGTGGGTGGGGGGTGTGAGGGGTTGGCGTTGGCGCCAAAGAAATCTTTAACGTAGTGCTGAGGAGCTCGTTTCGCGCCCAGAAATGTGTGAGGAGGGTGGGGGTTGTTTGTGTGTGTGAGGGGTTGGCGTTGGCGCCAAAGAAATATTTAATGTAGTGCTGAGGAGCTCATTTCACGCCCAGAAATGTGTGAGGAGGGTGGGGGGTTGTTTGTGTATGTGTGAGGGGTTGGCGTTGGCGCCAAAGAAATCTTAAACCTAGTGCTGAGGAGCTCATTTTGCATCTAGAAATGTGTGAGGGGGGTGGGGGGGGGGGCGGCGGTGGTGGGGTGTTGGCGCCAAAATAATCTAAAAATCCTAAGGAGCTCTTTTCGCCTCTTCTTGACCAATCGCCTCAAAAGGTGAGGGGGTTGGTGTCGAAATAATCTAAAAGCACAACTTTCACCGCCAATAAGATCGGTTGGATCTCCATTTACAACATTGAAATAGTCTAAAAGTACATAATCCTTTTTTTTTACTTGGTACATACTCAGTTCATTCTTAATTATTGTTCACTTGAACTTTCTTCTAAGTTCTATGTCAAACTTTATTTAACTTTACGAGTTTATAGAAAGAATACATCAATATCTACCACAAGTGATTTTGCTTTATTAAACTCTACATGAAGTACATATTAAAAGTGGATTTATTTGAATCCATAAATGTTAATGGATTTTTTCTTTCTAAAATTTTGGTCAAAGTTCAAAAGATTTGTCTTAGTATAAAAGCCAAAAATAAGATATGGTTTAAAACAAAGTGAACAATATTTGTTTATAAATTTACAGAAAGAATATAGCTTCAAAATTACATTTGGACAGATCTATATTTCATTCCAACTTCTCAAATCTGACATAAGAAGTAATTACTAATAACTAATATAATTCCCCAAAAAAACTAATAAGTACCTATTATGTTTTAACTTAGTATTATTCGACACACTCCAAAAACAAACCATAATGCCGCTATTCATACGCGCTCCACCAGCCACCTCCCCCCCTCCCCACCCCACATGCACCTCCACCAGCCACCTCCCCCACATGCACCTCCACCGGCCCAACCTCCCCCAGATCCAAAATAGCTGATGTCATTACATATTCTTTTTTTTAAAAGTAAAAAAGTCATAACTCTTAAACCAAGTATTATAATTAAAATCCGATTGTACTATTGTATTTGTTGCGATAAATTCTTCGAAATAAGATCTTACACGGATATGTTTTGATGAATTTTTTTAACGGACATTTATTTCATATGATAAACTAGGCGCGCTATCTCTCCACCTTATTTTGCAATTATATATTTCAATTGGTTCATATGTTACAGAGGTACTCCCTCCGTTCCAAAATGTTCATATATTAATATTTATAATATATAATTAGTATCATTAGAAAGATCTTTGAATCAAGTTTTTTAATAAATTTATTTGAAGATATAAATGTTGCACGTATTTTATACAAATCGAGTCAAAATGGCACGAAAACGGAGGGAGTATGTTGCTGTTGAATCACATGAATGTTGCAAAACTAGATCGAGGGACCTGCTAGCGGCCTGTGTATTTGTGCTCGTTTTCGTAGGTTTGCCCAGGTTTTTAGGGGGTTTCAACAAATGTTTCTGGGTTGGTGCATCAAGTAAATTTAGGTTGTTTCAACGAATATTTTTTGGGTGTTTCAACAAAATGATTTTTTGGGTTCGTTGCAATAGGCATTTTTGTGTTATATCAATAAAAGTTCCCGGGTTATTTTAACATATGTTTTCGGATGTTGCAACAGGTATTTTTAGTGGGTGTTTCAATAGATGTTTTCGGGTTTTTTGAACAGGTATGTTTGGGTTGTTTCAACATATATACTCGTGGTGTTTCAACTGCTATTGTTTGGGTTGTTGTAATAGATATTAGTGCATTGTTTCAATACATGTTTTCGGGTAATTTCAACATGCGTTTTGAGGTATTTCAAAACTAGATCAGTTACATATCTAGATGAGAAAAATATATTTTTTAAAAAAGTATCAAAATATATCTATATGGGGTCTTGTTTTAAAGAGCTTATCACAAAAAACACGATGGTGCAATCAGATTTTAATTGTGATATTTTATTTATAAGATATGATATTTTTTATAACGCGATCAATATGGAATCTTTTTAAAAGATGGCATCCTATATTCGCACACGCACACGCTGGCTCTGCTTCACAATTCACACACAAGAGATAGCAATAAATGCTCTGCTGCACAGATGTATGTCCATCCGCATGTGAGCACCCGTTTGGTCAAAAAAGCACGGCATGCAAGGGGTTGATGGGCCACGCGCAGGGTGTCCTACGCCTAGCTTGACCCAAAAACAAAACGTAGCCGGTGGCCGCCAAGAGGCCTGCGCCGCCGCAGGATGCCACTACCATGCCACCGTGCGCCGAGAGGAAGCGGTGTCTTGCTGTGCAACCGGCACCACAACCACAAGCTCCGACCCTATCTGTTCCCAAGATGTCCTTCCGGCTACCACAGCCATCTGCGCCTTGCCGCGGTTCGATGACTCCGTCAGCGACACAACCGTCGCCCGCTTCAGCTCCGCCTGCGGCGCCGCCAGATCCGATCCGACCGCCCCTCGCCGCCGTTCGGCTGATGTCCTTCGCGCCCCCGCAGTCGTGTGCGCCTCGCCGCGGTTTGACGACTCCCTTGTCGACACAACCATCGCCCGCTCCAGCTCCTCTGGCGCCGCCTGCGATGCGGCCGCATCGCTCACCAATGCCATTGCCAGCGCCAGCGAAGCCACTTCCACAGCAGGTGCCGTTGCTGTCGACTCCCACGGTGGCACGCGCCTGCCACGTACCTCTGCAGGTGCCTGTTGTCCAGTTGAAGCAGAGGAGGATACTTGATCCGTTTGAAGCCACCATGGTGAAAGATGAAGCAGAGGACCAAACACTGCCAGGACTGCCAGCAGCACCTCATCCGCCGCCGCCCCCTGCTGCTATGCCTGCGCTTCAAGACGGAGACGAAGACGACTGGGACGATTTAGCCAAGGCATTGGAATTTGAAGAGTGACTGCAGCACCGGAATTTGAAGAGTGACTGCAGCACCGGAATTTGAAGAGTTGTTGCAGTAGGTAGCAACTCTTGTATATAAACTGTTATGTATGCTGACTTCTTGGGGGAAGAAAGATCTCTGATGTCAAACCTTAATGTATGGCATGACAGCAAACTGTGTTGAGCTTGTACAAGAACTGCTGTTTTTTTGTTCCATTTGTTTATATATCAATATGTGTATTGTCAAGCTCTATGTCGTAGATATTTCTGTTCCCAATTTCTCTACTCTGTGAATTGTCAGTAACTTTCAACAAATAGCCAAGGTGATACATCAATGTCTCATGTATTATTAATTTTCAAGTAAAACTTACAAAAAGAAAAAGGTGAATCCCCAGAACCAAGCACCCTAAAATCACTCCTTCTCACTTCTCATGGGAAAAAGGTACTGTTGCCTCAGGTTGATTGCATCTAGTAACAGTTAACTGCAATCACTTTTGGAAACGTTTTTACATTAGTACAAAAACCAACAACAGCAGGTTCAGTTCTCCACCCTGTTTTCATGAAATGGATATCTGACGGCAAAGACATAAATCCTTGGAAAAATTCAAGAATGCATTTCTGAAGAACAGGATCTTTTGGTAGAAAATAGGAAACTTATAAAAGACAACAGATGTCATATGTGTAGTGTAGGCGTGTAGCAATGTTCTATACAACCATATTTCAATGGTAAATCATCGACTGAATTTGTTGTTTTCATTCCAATCAGGCACCATTTGTGTTACGTTACTAGCATCTGATCGTACGATTAGCAGAGGTCACTATACCACCTGACACTGCCTTAACATCCCATAGCATTCCACGCTGAAATCACACCAACCCAGCACCACCCTATCCTCCCAAATTTGTAATAGGACCCGTGAACCAGCGCCTGGCGCTGACGATCCACGATGACAAGATCATGGCGAAGAGCCCGCCGACGGCGACCGGAGTGTAGTTGAGGGTGTCCTTGGTCACCGGGTACGAGACCGGCAGCGAGAAGAGCACGGTGATGGTGGCCACCCAGAGCACGGCGATCCAGCCCACGACCACGCCGTACCGGCCGAGGCTGAAGGGGCGTGGCACGAAGCGGTTGTTGTGCGCGGCCAGCGTCACACGGAAGAGGATCGGCAGCGCGTAGGCGATGTAGACTGCCGTCGTCGCCACGGATGCCGTCGCCTGGAACGCCACCAGGCTGCCCAGAGACTGCATTTGGATGATCAGAAAACAAACAAGGTGAATCATCATGCATTGCATTGAGCAGGCTAAGTAGAACTGTAGGAGTGAACTGAAAGCTCATTTCTGAAAAGGTCATTACAAGTAGAACGAATGAAAGATTCAGTTGAATTATTACCGGCAAGGCCATGCAAAGGGAGACGAAAGCTGAGAGCCAGACGGCGTTGATCGGCACTTCCTGCTTGTTAACTCTGTGCCAGATGGATGAAAACAGCATCGCGCCATCTCTCGAGAACGCGTGAGTCATCCTGATAATCAAAACAACACAGCCATAAAATCAGCAAAAATCATAGTTGCTCCACCCACCATGGAACAATGTTCTTCAGACATCTCAACGACAAGCTAAGCAGAGGATGGATGGTGTCACCTTGAGTTGCTAGTGATCGCGCCCATGCCACAGAAGTAAATGGCGACAGCGACGATCCACAAGCAGACGATCCCTCCAGCGCCGCTCCCGTACCGGCTTTTGAAGGCAAGGTAGAACACTCGAGCGATCGCGTAGCCTCCGGCATCGTTGCCGGGGTTTAAGAGGAAAGGGATGTCCTTCACTGCAAACGTGATGCCGAGAATGTACCCCCAGCCTACCACCAACGATATACCGATCGCACTGATTATCCCGATTGGGCCGTTCCTGCCTGCATTCTTCGTCTCTTCGGTCTGCATCATAGAGCCAAAGCACATTCATTGTTAGGACAGTGATACTTAATTTACCACAGCAATAAGTTTTTATAACACTAGCTAGCAGGATTTTTTTTTTTCTGTTACCATGTGTGCAGACGCGTCATATCCTGACAGCGTGTATTGGCTCATGAGGAGCCCCAGAACGAAGATGTAGAGGTTGCTGTGGATTCCAGCACTGTTAGCCGTGTTGAAATGGGTGAAAACATACTTTGCACTAGCCCTCTCAGTAGAAACCACTGGTACAGCAATCATCAGGACAAAGACACCTGAAAAAGCGGGACAGACAGATATCATGCTAGCTAAAGCAAACTTAATGAGCCTTCCATCAGTAAAACCATGTGTTTAATGCATGTTTGGCTTTGTAACTGAATGAAGTGATCCAAAGTCTATAGAGACATTACCTATCATATTCCAAAGAGCAGAAAACTGCCCGAGCAAAGATAGCCAAGTGATGGAGAGGCTGTTGATGGCGGCCAGGCCCGTGTTATAGAGCGTGGTCACCCCAGTCAGCACCGAGATGACGGTGAAGGAGATGAAGAAGTTGGACAGCACCCTGCGCAGGAAGCAGGCAGGGAATGGTCAAACGCTCGCTCGAGCTGACGACGATGTATGTAGCTAGCAGAGATGGAGGGAGAGGCGGCGTTGGCGTATGTACGTACAAGAGGTGGCGCTTGAGCTCCTGCTTGTACCCGAGCTCGCGGAGGCGGCTGTCGTCGGCGGCGTCGGAGGGAGGCTGAGGGGGAGGGGGGTTGTTCCAGGTCATGGCGTCGCCGCCGCTGCTTACGCCGTGGGGTGGGTTTGTGGCTTGGTACCGAGTCTCAGTGCAGTGTGGTTGGCTGGTGGTGGCGAAGTGGCCTCCGGCGGGGATGTTACGCGACAAAGTCAACGTGCCGGATCTGGTGGGGAAGGGGATCTTATCTGCTCCAGTATACTAGTACTAGTATAGTGCCGGTCAACAGGAGACACTGACGGACAGATTTTGTACTGCATCTGCATGCATCCAGTCGCATTCCTTTTTTGGTTGTTGCTGAAGTAAAACAATCATGTTTCCTATAGTAAAGTAATCGTGGATCTGGTCTGTCAAGTTGTTTCGGTCTGCTCTACTCAACCGTACCTCAACGAATCGTGTCGTTTGTACGTGTAGAATATTCACTCGACATACCGAGCACAGCTAGCGTATGGTCGACTCATCTTTCTCAGTATGGAGCCTCCTACTCCTTCCATGTAAACATCTCTCACTTGATCATGTCATGTATTTTCGTAGTATATGCACCCACAATCTAAGAACACTCCCATCACTCATGGCATCTCGCCATGAGGTGATGACGGACGTGTAAATCTTCTAACTTCTTAATGATTCTTGAAAAAAGACAAGCTAAGAACACACCTCTAACTTGCTCTTAGTTTCGCCACTACACGCTATAAAAAGGTCAAAAGTCAATTAATCTTAAGTTTGATCATGTCATGTAATATAAACCTTTTTAAAGATATATAGACTCTAATATATATTTTTGCAAATGTAATCATACTTCCGTGATTGACTATCAAGCCAAGGTATCCACCTTTTTCGGTCTTGTCATTAGGAGTCTCAGGCCATGCATGCATGCTTCACAAAACCATCTCTTGCTCGCTAAAAAGGAAAAAAAAAAGAAATTGCTATATTTTAGGTATCTTAAATTTTCTACAATAATCTGTGGCTCATGCTTTGGCTGTTGTTGGATGTAATTTACCCAGTGGACATTGTACCATTTGGAAAGGTGTACCTCGGTATGATAACCAGAGATTTTGGCTGGTGTTGGTGAGTAAAAAAACACCAGTTTTAAAAAAACACAACTTATAGTGATATTTCGTTCCTATTTCTTTTTCTATAGTCAAACAGTATCAACATTATATTTTGTCTCAAGCATATGAGGTATACGAGAAGCGGAAAAGAAATCCTAGAGAAATCTCAATGGATTTGAGAAGAATTCCCACGAATGTTGTCCTATTTGGATCTCACTGGATTTTAAGACTCTCATAAAATAAAAATCCTTGAACGCCAAATTCTAATCCAAATAAACTAGATTCTAATAAATCTCATAATAATCCAATAACAGAACATCACCCGGTTCGCTTAAACTTATCTGCCCGGCTTTTTAGCCATGTTATAATATTTTTCTCTCATAACAAAACAACGACAACTGACATGCACTCATTAAGAACGAAAGTCCATTCTTACGAACACTCGCTCGGTTCCCATGTAAGCGAACGATCAGACCGTTTCCTATCTTTCCTTTTTCGGCGTCCTTTTTTTGTTCCGTTCTCTTGCCTTTTCCATCCTATTCTATCTAAGCAAACGAACCAGCGCCACTCTGCTGGACATTAATTAGTGGCATGTGTTTTTTTCTGTTCTTTTTTCTTCTACCACTCGAGTCGAGCCATTCCATGCCGTACGTTTTGGAATGCGCATTGGCAAGTTGTATATATTTTACCCTTATGTTATATATATATTTTCTTTATAACGATTTTTTGCGGCATTGGCAAGAGTTGTATAGAGCAACTTATGTGCATAAGTTTTGTAGAATAACTTATGTGCATAAGTCATATGTTGTGTTTTTATAACCTTTTTGTTTTTAAGTTTTAGTATAAAGTTAATTTGTTTCTTTGTGTTTACAAGTTTTGACATAATTTATAAGTTAATTTATTCTTGGTATTTAATAACTTTTGTAGATAAGTTGCGTATGATAACATATGTACATAAGTTTTGGCATATAAGTAATATGTTGTAAGTTATTTATCTATTTTTTGTTAACAAAGTTTTTTACTAACTTAGTTTACTAACTTGAGCGATCGCGTAGCCACCCGCATCGTTGTCGGGGCTCAGGAGGAAGGGGATGTCCTTCACTGCAAACGTGATGCCAAGAATGTACCCCCAGCCTACTACCAACGAAATGCCGATCGCGCTGATTATCCCGATCGGGCCGTTCTTGCCTGCGTTTTTCGTCTCTTCGGTCTGCATCATAGAGCCAAAGCACATTCATTGTTAGGACAGTGCTACTTAATTAGGATAGTAATAAGTTTCTTGTGTGTTACCATGTGTGCTGAAGCGTCATATCGACAATGTATATTGGCTCATGAGGAGCCCCAGAACGAAGATGTAGAGGTTGCTGTGGATTCCAACGCTGTTACCCGTGTTGAAATGGGAGAAAACTTACTTTGCACTAGCTCTCTCAGAGGCAACAACTGGTACAACGATCATCAGGACAAAGACACCTGAAAAGAACAGATAGATATGTGTGTGTGTTTGGCTTTGTAATTGAAGTGATGCAGAGTCTAATGAGACACAAACATTACCTAGCATATTCCAACGTGCAGCGAACTGCCCGAGCAAAGATAGCCAAGTGATGGAGAGACTGTTGATGGCGGCATGGGTCAGCAGAATCCCCGTGTGGAAGGTGAAAACAACATACTTTGACGCCAAGTACCTGCCGCCGTTGTTGCCCCTGGTGCTGAGAAGGATGATCACCTGCATCAGCTGGGCCAGCGAGAAGTTGATGCTGGCAGTGCCTGCCCATTGCAGAAATTGAAAGGGTGGATTCGATCGAGTAAGAAATGGATGCCTGAGACTGAAGACTAAAGATTGATGGGAGGAATGGAGATTTAGACAATACTTTGCTTACTTACTTGGCCCCTGCAGGGATTTATTAATAAGAGAATAGTATAGGAAAAAGGAGCAAAATAAATTATAGAACAAAACACAAAGCAAAAAAAGCCCCCCCTAGGGAACAAAAAAGGAAAGGAAGAAAACAAGAGAAGGAAACTATTGGAAGTCCTGAATCCATTGCTCAAACTGAAGATTGTTTCTTGACTTGACCCGGTGCATAAGCATCGATAATTCTTTGGAGAGCAGGTTCCTTGCACTATTGATTGATGGCTATAGACTTCTGAAGATTAGGTCATTTCTTACTGACCAAATTACCCAAGAAACAAGCACTATGGCTGTCGTGAAGAATGGTGAATTCAACTGGGTTCTGAAAGCTTCAGTTATTTCAGAAAAGCTTTCATTCAGTGGAATCATCACATTGATGAGATCCCAGCATTGAGCTACAAAAGGGCACTCCACAAATAGATGATGGCAAGTTTCCTCCAAATTTTGCAAGCATAACACATAATTGTAAGAGGCTAGATGCATGTTTCTTCTATTGAGAATGTTTCTAGTGCTTAGCCTATCATTCATCAGAAGCCAAAAGAAGACCTTATGCTTAGGTTGGCAACAATATTTCCATAGCCATTTGAATGCTGGGTGAACCTGCTGGTGTCCTTTCAAAAATCTGTATGCCTCAGAAGAACTAAATTTCTGCCCCCAACTATACCTCCACACATCCTTTTCTTCTGATTGTAACATAATGTCCAAGAGTTGGACAAGCAACTCCATCTACTGGAAAGCCTCTTGAGAAATTGGTAGATGCAGCAATTGTGTAAAATTCCCTTGATTAAAGCCTTCTGGACAGAGGTGAATTTGTTTTTAGAAAAGGAGAAGAGCTCTGGCATTGCTAACTTCAATTCCTACCCATTCCACTTGTCATTCCATAAGAGGACAGAGTCCCCACTTCTCACTTGCATAGATGTCATTTCCTTGAATTGAGTTAATAATTTTAGAATGTCGCTCCACCAAAATGATCCTTTCAGTTTGCCTAGGCAATCTCCCATTCCTATAATGCTTTTCCCAGACTAACTATACCCAAGGAGTATCTTTCCTATTGAAAAAATTATCTAAATTCTTCAACAACAGACTTCATTATGTTTTCCAATGTCAATCACCCCTAAGCCCCCTCCTCCTTTGACTTGCAGACCAACTGCCATGTTGCCTTTGGTGGCTTCTTAGAATTAATGTCATTTCCCCTCTAGAGACAGTGTTTCCTAAAGGTATCATTTTTTTCCATAACTGTCTTTGGGAGGGCAAGGGAGCACATAAAATGTTGGTAGTGAAGTGAACACTGCATTGGTGACTTCCAATCTTCCAGCCTTTGAAAGGAAGCTTGCAACAGAGCCAAGTCTGTTTTCACATTTCTTGATGAGGGGCATAGAATCCTGAACCCTGGGTCTAGCCATACTGACTGGGATTCCAAGGTAGGTGAATGGGAAGGTTCCTTTTGAATAGCCAAATGTTCTTGCCAACAAATCAAATCTTTCTTCAGAAATGTTAACTGGTAGCATCATTGACTTGCTGACATTCACTTTTAGTCCAGTTGCTTCAGAGAAGGTGTTAATGACTGATTTGAGAAAAAGAAGCTGCCTAACATCTCCTTCCAAGAACAAAAGTGTATCATCAGCATATTGCAGGATGGAAAAATCCTAGTTTGTCTCCATGGGTATGGGCAATCTCAACATCCCTGACTCCTTTCTCTTGTTTATTAGAGACTAAAGGAGATCTACAGCCAACACAAATAGCAAGGGGGACAAGGGGTCACCTTGTCTAACACCCCTTTTACAATTAAATCTCTTTCCTGGTGTACCATTCAATAACACAGCTGAAGTTGCAGAAGAAAAGATCGATTTCATCCATGCCATCCATCTCTATCCAAAACCCTTTTTTCCATAATTTTCAACATTGCTTGGTGCTCCATTTTATCAAATGCCTTTTCAAAATCCAAATTAACAACCACAATCTCCTTTCTGGAATGTTGACAAAGGTGAAGATATTCCATGGTCTAATCTTGAGTGGTCCTGCCCTTAATGAGCCCATATTGGTTCTTGTGCACTAGTTTTGTGATCATGGGTTGTAGCCTATTAGCCAACAACTTAGTCAATAGCTTCACTGATGAATTGAGAAGAGAGATAGGCCTATAGTCAGAGACAACCCTGGGTCCATCAACCTTTGGGATTAGGGTGATGTAAGAAGAGTTAATACTTTGGAGGCACACATTATCATCATAGAAATCCTTGACAAACTTAAAGAAATCCTCTTTTATGGTGGCCAACATTTCTTCATAAATTCATTATTAAAGCCATCAGGCCCTGGTGACTTGTCATTGGGGAGCCCTTTGATGACAACATCTATTTCAGAAATGGTGAATGGGTCCTCCAAGATGCTTAAGTCATCCCTTCTCTGAAGAATGGATGCTGGTTCAAACCCAAATCTTATAGGTTCATAGGTTCCCAACCTATCCTTAAAATCTTGCCATAAAAATTGTTCCTTGTCTCTGTGGTTAGCCAGAACATTTTCTTCCCCTTGTTCAAGCTAACTGATTAGGTTACCTCTTTTCCTAATTATTGCCCTTGCATGAAAAATTTTGTTGTTGCATCACCAAGTTTGACCCAACTGATTGTTCCCCTCTGCTTCCAGTATAATTTTTGCTGATCCAGTATAGCTAGGAGCTTAGATCTGACAATGGCTCTAAAGTTCCACTTAGGGACACAAAGATCTCTGTATTCCTCAACTGTGTCAATGAACTAAATAACCAGTTTACAATTTGCAATAGTTGTCTTGAGACTTGGCATGGAAGCCTGCTTTTCTCTGAAGTTCTGCCTGAGCCTTTTGAATTTAGCAGTTAGGATTTTAGCACTATTAGAATGATCAAGAGATCCAAACCAAGCTTGATTTAGAATATTCTGGAAATCAGGCCATTGGAGCCAGAAATTTTAAAACCTGAATGCCTTTGCCCTTGGGATATCGGTGGAAATGCTAACTATGCATGGGCAATGATCAAAAGGGGTCATGTCCAGCCCTCTAGCAGATGGGTTGGGGTATTTTAAAGTCCAGGAGTTAGATGAGAAAATCCAGTCCAGCTTTTCAAGCAAAGGACTTGGCTACATATTTGACCAAGTGTACTTTCTTCCTTGCAGCACAATCTCATTGAGCCCAAGTAAACTGATGGCATTATTGAATACGTGTATCTCATTTAGGTCCCCTCTTCCTTGTTCCTATCCTCCTCCTTCCTCATCAGATTGAAATCCCCCACCACTAACCAATCAACATCATCATCCATTCGGATGTTTTGGAACCAGTCAACAAAAGCTTGTTTCCCTTCACTTGTACATGGAGCATAGATGTTAGTGAGGATCCAGCTCTCTTTGTTATGTAAAGATGTGAAGTCAACAGAGATGGCATACTCATTAGAAAAAATTAGCTCTCCACTAAATAGAGAACTTTTCCATGCAGTCAGGATTCCCCCTGAGGCCCCCATAGAGGGAAGGAACTCAAATCTATCAAAGGAGGGTGGGTAGACATTTCTAATAAACTTCCCATCAAAGTTCTCCCTTTTTGTCTCCTAGAAACAAACTATGTCACAAGATGAGTCAATGACTTTTTCTTTTATTGCATTCCATTTTCTCTAAAATTTATGCCCCTAACATTCCAACTCATCACTTTCCACTTTCTGCTATTATTGTGATTCATTATGAGCCTCAGAGGGAAAATCAGAAGACTGGAGAACAAATAGCTGACCCAGAGTAGCAAAACAAAGCATATGTCTTAACACAAGCATTAAGTATTCAATAGACAGCCACAGATGGCATAGAAAATAGTAGGCAAGGCTAAGCCAGTTCTGATGACTAAGACAACTGATACAGTTCACAGCCATTAGGAACATAGATCTAACAACTCTTAACATAGAAAAGACAAGGCTTAAAAAGCAGTGTCTTCATCCTCCTCTTGGCTCTGTCCCTCATCACCCCCTTTGGTCCTTCTCTTCTTGGATGGTCCTGCCTTGCTCTGGACAGCATCCTCCTTTATTTTGTTTGAGCCCCCTTCTTCTTGCCAATTAGTTCAGCCCTAGTTCCTTTCTTCAGCAGCATCTCATGAGTCAGGTCCTCCTCCTCTAGCTGACAGAGGTCTGCTCCAAGCCTCCTAATAGCCTATTTTGATAGATTAGGAGGGTTAGGGGAGCAGCCAAAGCATTTTTTATCAGGGCAAATTTCCCTTTTAAAGCCCCTACTGACCTATTTGATTCTACTACTTCTCCTCAGGTTTATGTCCACAACAATGATCTCCTTGCTTTTGGGTCCTTTCCTTGGTGGGGTTAGCACCTCTGACAGTTCATGCTGTACCAGGTCCACCTCCATCACTTCTAGAGTCTCCTTTCCTTTACCATAGCTCTTATACCTGTTCTCATCAGCTGATATGCAAGAGGAACTTTTAGGGCACTTTTTTGGTAGATGAAAATCTATGACTCCAGCCCCATCAAACAAGCAAACATTTTCCTTTGAAGTTAGAAACTTCTTTGCCTAGTCAAAAATATCCTAAGACAAAAGTAAAGATGTAAAGAAGTTTGCCCAATGAGATGAGATGGAAACATGTATGTTGTCATAGTTACCTTGAGCAAAATATTGTGCCCACACTCTGATAGCATCAACATTCTTGCTTCGCTCTGCCCAGACAGGATCTATATCAGGAAGACTCACTAAAGCCATGCCCACATTCAGCTACTGATTAAACTGATTGTTTGCCCCCTGATCATTCTGCTGAACCTGCATTTCATCTTGTGGGTATTCCTCAACCAACTGCCCTACAACCACTTCATTTACCATGTTGACATCACCATCCATCTGTCCCTCTTCCATTTCATTCCCCATGAGTACATCCCCTTGTACTTCTGGCTACCCTAGAACTAGCTGTTGATCCAGCACTAGCTGTTGTCCCATTTCTACTTGGAAAATGTTCATAGGAAAGCCCTCTTCCCCTAGCCTAACCAGCTGATCAAGATTAATATTATCAATGTGCACATTTTGTCTAGCAAGATTTTTCTGTCTATTCCCCCATTTTCATCTTGTTGCTCCTCATCATTTTCATCCATCAATTCATTAGGCTGAATTTCATAAGGAAGAACATCGACATGGATTACCTGAATGTGTTGCATCTCAAGGTCAGCTAGTAGCATCAAGTTTTCCTCTTTAGCCATCAAGTTGAGGTCAATCTGAGCATTATTCATCTCAATATGTATCTCTTCATCATTGTTAATCAGGTCATTGATTTCAAGAAAATCCCCTTCTAATTCCTCCATGTTGGGCTGAATAGGGTTTATGATGACTTCAAGAGGATCATGAACAGGATGATTAAGATCAATCTGTATTCCATTAGCAGGTGCATTCAGATCAATATTGGGCTGGTTGGACCCAATTGCAGCCTCCTGCTGCTGGTTTTGTGGTTGGGGCCATAAACCCCATTCACTGGGCCCTGTTCATTTTGGCCATCTTCTTGATTAAGAACTGGCCCATTCCCAGGTTGTCCCAAGCCAAAGAAATCAAATGGGGCTCCAGCTTGAATTGGGGCTTGTGGCTAGGGATCTTCATCTTGAGGCTCGGCCCCAAGCAGCATGCTCTAAAGCACCTCACATTGGACAGTCCAGGAGTCACTCTCCAGACCCTGGGTTTCTATGAAAACTATGAACTGAGGCATAGATTGTAGATTGATAACCCTTGCCTTCAAGATCATTGCAGCGAGATTCCTTTTGTCATTGCTCCAGGATAACAACTTCCCAAAAGATTCAACAGCATTCTGGACATAATCACGTTCCCAATAATCAGCCAAGAAGTCTAGCAACATCAACTAGCATTCAGTATTGAAATATGCTCACCTCTAATTCATAGCCTCATTATGTTTTACGAAGGTGAGATGCACATCTCTAAATTAAATCGGACCGAGGTTAACAAAATGATCTCTATCAATCCTATGAGCAAAGTGAACATATGCCTGACCCAAAGAACTCGGCTGGATCCCAGAGAAGGCCACATTTCTTTCTTAAAAAAACTCTCGGAGCACTTCATCGACAGCAGTGAATTGGATGACAACATTACCGGGGAGTGGGTCAATGACAATGATTGCCGGGTCTTCATTTTGCGCCGGTGGCCACGACGACGCCATAGCATGAACCACTGGCACTCGGTTGTCCACCTGCTACCATTCTAGGTGCTCGAGGATGAAAGGCTGAGGATCCGCATGCCAGAATGCCATGATTTCCGACGAAGTCGATGTGGGTGGAGATGTGTCAAGCACTTGGAACTATGGGGGACTGGGGCTTTCTTGAGTAGTAGAGGCGTTCACCTCGAACTGATCAGTGTTGAAGATGAAGGGGCGAGTAATAGTTGTGGCAAGCTTTCATCAAGATGACTCTAAATAGTAGAGAGGCACTTCAGTTTCTTGGCCCACCTCCTTCGATTAGCTAGGCAGCACCCAAGGCACAATTATTGCAGGCGCAATTTCCCTGGAAGCCCACCCAGGATTTCGGGCTTTGATCATTTCGCCAAGAGAATTGAAGATTGGAGGATGAGAGGATTCCATCCCACTAGGGGAATAAAACCAGCCCATGCCAGCATTCAAGTCTACCACTGTCTTCCCTTTGATCCTATCCAGATCCTGTCCCCTGTTTTGATCGACCGGTGCGACGCACAAAGCAGTGATATGTCCCCAGCCCAAGCACGCGTGAAATTTAATTGGCCGATTGCAGCGCGCCCTCGAGTGATCCTAGGAGAGGCATCTAGAGCAAGTGGTGGTCCCTGGCAGAATAGAATTTGAATTTTGAAAATTTTTCTCATGCATGCTGGACCACCCGCCGGTGCCGTCAGGGCAGTTGGGCCGGACGCCAGAGCCACCTGATTGGCCAAATTGAATCCCATGGTCACCAACATTGCTCGCCGGCCGACGAGGCACCACCGGACGCCTAGCATTCTGGCCGAAGCCGCTTGCCTGAACTTCCTTCTCCAGCTAGCAGACATCAATGATCTTGTCCTGCACCTGATCCTACAAACGATTGCCATGAAGGCCAGCCAAGGAACCGAAGCCCCCAGTCGTCACTTCCCCTTTCAGCGGCCTGACATCATTGCCATTTGAAGAACCCTGCCCACATCGAGGGCCAGCATCTCGACCAAAGCTAGCTTTCAACAAAGCAGCTGCTGAAGTAATTGAGAATTCATGCCCTTCAGGGTGCTTGATCCTAGTAAAGATTGACCAGCAACCAAGGGGTATCAAATTAGCACCGGAGAGCGGCGGGCTTTGAACAACGCCAGTCAAAGGTTGTTTGCCAAGGGGAACTGAATTGGCACCAGAGAGTGGCGGGTTCCTAACAGTGTCAGCATAAGATTTTTTACCATTCTTGTCCAGGTTCGCTCCTCCTCCGCAAAAAACAGAGCGTATTCACGACGCCAATTCGGGCCATCATTGCTCCAAAGATGAAAAGAGAGATTGAAAAGTATGCATTGAAATGAACCTAGATTGTAGATGAAAAGGCCAATAGGCTTAGTGGAAACCGT
Source organism: Bothriochloa decipiens (assembly GCA_023333625.1). NCBI lineage: Eukaryota > Viridiplantae > Streptophyta > Magnoliopsida > Poales > Poaceae > Bothriochloa > Bothriochloa decipiens. The sequence continues at coordinate 38,590,283 of CM041647.1, read as the reverse complement.
GAATCGAAAGACTCTGTCTCCCAGTTGCTTAACATCGAAATGAACATCAGCGCCACCAACCGTGGCCTGATGAAGCAAATCCACCGAGGAAGGGGAGAGGGGAACTTGCAGCGACCAAAGGCAGCCACAAGGAAGAAGGAGCTAGGGCCAGGGAAGGGTAGCGAGACCGGCGCACCAAACCGATGCCAGATTTCCTCTTCAAGCCAGAGGCCTGGGGAGAAAGACAAGCCCGGGAGCGCCATGGCCAGGAGGAGAGGCGATCTCACCAGTTATCGAGGAGAAGGAGGGCCACTAGATCTTCAGCGAACCATGGTGGAGAGAGCAAGCAGGAAGAAGGGGAGCGGGGCCCTAGGACCCGGCGGCTGTGGCAGCGGCGGAACCTCAGTGACGGGCCAAGGAGCTCACCATTTTTGCCGTCTCGCTTCCGTCTTGTGCCACAATGTTGAACCTAAAAGTAGTAACAGAGGCAAAGAACGGTTTCAGAGAGAAGATCATGAACAGCTGGAAACATGACAAGTAAATGGTATCGTATTTTCTGAAGTCAACGCATATATATCCATAGTACTGAACAAGTCATACAGTGGAAAAGTAGCTATTACCATTCGGTGATCCAGGAGGCGAAGGGTGCCCATTGCTGGCCCGAGAGTCGGGCACTCCAGTAGTAGAGGCCACCGGAGGTAGGGAAGGCGGAGCAGATCTCGGCCATGGACAGGCAGACGGCCATGGTGAATGCGCCCACGACAAACCAGCCAAGCGTCATGGTGGCCGGCCTGCCGAAGGCCAGGTCTGTGTTGTAGAGCGTGTCACTCCCGTCAGCACCGAGATGACGGTGAAGGAGATGGACAAGTTGGACAGCATCCTGCGGTGGAAGCAGGGAATGGTCAAATGCTCGCTCGAGCTGACGATGATGTATGTAGCTAGCAGAGATGGAGGGAGAGGCGGCGTTGGCGTATGTACGTACGAGAGGTGGCGCTTGAGCTCCTGCTTGTACCCGAGCTCGCGGAGGTGGCCGTCGTCGGCGGCGTCGGAGGGAGGCTGAGGGGGGAGGGGGGTTGTTCCAGGTCATGGCGCCGCCGCCGCTGCCGATGCTTACGTCGTGGGGTGGCTTGGTGCCTTGGTGGGAGGGAGCTCTGTGGACTGTGGTTGGCTGGTGGTGGCGAAGTGGCCTCCGGCGGGGATGTGGAGTGGAGAGAGGCTGGAGGACAAGTCAACGTGCCGGATCCGGTGGGGACAGGGGATCTAATCTATTCCAGTACTATAGGAGTAGCAGTCAACAGGAGACACTGACGGATAGAGTTTGCCATTCCTGCACTGCACCTTTCTTTTTTGGTTGTTGTTCGAGTGATCTTTGTCTCGACCTCATTCCTTGCTCCAGGAAAAAAAAACAATCATGTTTCCAATAATATGTATGTATGATCTGGTATGTTAAGTTGTTTCAGTCTGCTCCAGAAAGCGTGTCGTTTGTATGTGTAAAATACTCGCTCGACATACCTATCGAGCACAGCTAGCGTATGGTCAGGTCATCTCTTCACCTACCTCATTTTTTTTTTCCAACTATGGAGCCTACTACTCCTTCCATCCTATCCTACCATCGTAAACATCTCTCACTTCCATGTCATGTATTTTAGTAGTATATGCACCGAAAAGATAATAACACACCTCTAACTTGCTCTAGTTTCGTCGCTACACGCTATAAAAAAGGTCAAAAGTCAATAAACCTTAAATTTGATCATGTCATGCACCTTTTTTAAGATGTAGATTCTAATACTCCCATCCGTTTCAAATAACAACACACATTTTTTTAATTTGGAATGGAAGGAGTATTATTTCTATAAATCCAATCAAGTGATTGACTATCCAAGTATGAGAAAGATATACACTTGCCAAGGTATCCACCTTTTTCGGTCTTGTCGTTAGGAATCTCTGGCCATGCATTCATGCTTCACAAATGACAAAACCATCTCTTGCTCGCTAAAAAGGAAAAAAAAGAAATTTCTATATTGCTACATTTTAGGTGTTTGGACTTTTCTACAATAATCTTAGGCAACCAATTAGTACAAATTAAAAACAAAACTTATAGTGATATTTCGTTCATCTTTTTTATATATACTCAAACAATATCAAAATTATATTTTGTCTCAAGCATATCAGATATAGGAGAAGTGGAAATAAATCCTGGAAAAATCTCAATGGATTTGAGAAGAATTCCCATGAACGTTGTCCCATTTGGATCTCACTGGATTTTAAGGATCTCAATAAAAAAAACCTACAATGCCAAATTATAATCTAAACAAGCTAGATTCTAATAAATCTCATAATAATCCAATAATGGAGCATATTTTACATCTGTTTGGTATACTTGTGGGAGATGCACTCACTAAGAAAAGTGTATAAATAGTGGGTAGCTAGAAAAAAAAACTTTTAAAACATAACTTCAAATCATATTATAACCATAACCATATATGAGAAACGAACTAATTTGGCAATGACAAAAGCTCTGAAAATCCAAGCACCGTTGGATCGCGGGTGTTGGGGCGATCTCATCCGTCCAGATACTACACGTGGCTCTCCTGAGTCTTGTCCGTCCACCGGCCGTTCACCTTCCGGTTGACTCGACGACCCCTTCCTCCCCTCCGGAGTCCGGCCTGCCGCCGCCTCTGCCCGCCTCGCCGCTGCCATCGTCCCCCGCCGCCCGGCACCCGTTTCCCACGAAATAGCGTCCTCGTCCTTCCCCCAGTACCCACCCGCTTCCCCTTCTCTGCAGGCTTGGGGTGCCCGTGGAGATGGAGACGAGAGGCGCGGCCGCCGCCGGCGAGGTGGGCTGGTACGTGCTCGGCCCGGACCAGCAGGGCGTTGGCCCCTACGCGCTTCTGGAGCTGCGAGGTGACCCTCTCCCGCTTTCTCCTAGGAGTCCAGTGCGTCTCACGACTAGAGCTTGCGTTCTCGCTGGGGTCGGGTCTAGCTGCTTAGGGTTGATGTGTTCATGAGCTAGGCGGAATTGCTTGCCTTCCTCGATGATGAAGCAATCTTCTGATGTCTTAAGTTGGATTTTTTTTTGGGGGATAATCTCGTCAGAGAAGGTTTCTGTTTCAGGCCTTTCAAGATTGTAGAATTTTGATTCTATTGTTTAAATGTTTACATGTTTACCCCAAATAATGCGGAACACGAAGCGTTAATTTGCTCCCTTCGCAGAGCATTTTGCAAACGGTTACCTCAACGAGAGCACTATGCTGTGGGCACAAGGGAGGAAGGAATGGATGCCGCTCTCATCGATCCCCGAGTTACACTCTGTAGTCACAGCAGCAAAGGACCAGTCTGGACAAGGTTAGTGCCATTGCGTTGTGCTTTGCCTTCAATTGAAGTTCTGTAAGGCTGCTCACTTCTCATCCATTGGGTTTCTGTGCAGCCGCTGCCCTGGATGTCGACGATAATTTCGCGAAATTCCAAAAGGAGGTTACCGAAGCCGAGAAGGAAGCGAAAGGCAGCGCTGAAGATGGTGATGTGGACCCGCAGGATGATGAGTGGCCGGCAACCCTGCCCGATGGAGAGGAGGAATTTACTGACGATGATGGCACCATTTACAAATGGGACCGTACTCTCAGGGCATGGGTTCCTCAATTAAGTTCTGCTCATTTGTTCTTGCCATCGCTAGGTTTACATACACTGCCTAGTTTGACCAGCGAATTTCTTGACTTTCCACCATTGAAATTCATGATAATATCCTGAATCTAGAGCCTGAATAATCAGCATTGAAATTCATGATAATATTCTGTACTTTCGTTATGAATAATCAGCATAGACCATCTCATAAAAACTTGTATTGGATGTGGCATATATTAATTGTCCTTCCAACTTACCTGTCATTATATAGTAACAATGGGACAATGCAAGGCATCACCCATCACCTAATAGACTCAAAAGCTCTTGGGATACTATTTATTACTTGATGGATTTTACTATTTTGGGAATATAAATTCCTTGGGCAACTGTAGTCTTCTCACGCACGTAAGATTTGCAAGGAGTTTAATTGATCTGAGCCCTGTATTGTTCTTTACTATTCAATTGATCTTGTTTATACTTGCTGCCATAACTACCTATGTTGGTGGAAGATTTTAAGCTCTGTTTCTGAAACAGCCTGTCTGATAACCTTCATGATACTAAGCCATCATCTATTAATAAAGGCCGACCTTTTCTCTTCAATTTCTTGCTCTTCACCATAATCCTTCTTGTGGTTTGCTGATGATCGAAAACATCAATGTTTGTGTTAGTTTTCCTGTTGTTTTGAAGTTTCAGTATGAGACAAAATTAACTATGCTCTGTTCCAGCAAATACCAGTATAAATTGTGGTTTACATGCTAATGGATCTAGAATTTCTTAACTGTTGTATTGGTTATGTCGGGAATAGTAATGCTATATACACTGAATTTTTCATTATTTTTCATGTTCTGGTGTGTTTTTTTGAGAAGAAACTGTGCCACCTTTATATATTGTTTAGTATTCCCTTATCGTCTTCTTCTTTTGCAATTATCTAATTCCTCTATGCTTGTATAGAATGATGTATCAGGTTAAAAGGACGGTTATGCTGTTGAACAGATGACATTTGCACTTGAGGAAGAAGTATTCCAGGCACCAGATATCCCTGGTCCATCTGCATTAGAAGAAATCGACACTCCAGCAGAAACCAAGAACAAAGAATCTGATAAAGCAGAAAAGAGAGGAGAAAAGACAAGGAAATCTTCTGAGAAACTGGCTGAAAAAAGTTTGCACTGTTTAATTTGAATCTTCTAGTAAACTGTTGAACTTCTTTGATAGGAAGCTAACAAACCTCCGGACAGTTGGTTTGATCTTAAAGTCAACACACGTCTATGTAACTGGTTTGCCTGATGATGTCACAGTGGAGGAGGTAAATTGCTTGTATCAACTAATTTGGTAGCCTCATTTTATTTCTTAATTATTTTGTTATTTAAAAAAATTGCTTGCTCTGAACTTCTAATACTGGATTTCTTTTGCAGATTGTGGAGGTATTTTCCAAGTGTGGAATAATTAAGGAGGTATGCTTTTAGTCTTTTGTGTTGCTGAGACAATTGTTGTGTTGACTGTCTGTGTTATTATTCTTGGCGTTATTTTCATTTTTAACACGTCACACCTGTGAAGTGACTTAGTTTTATTGGTGCTTGGACTAATATATAGCCACCATCTGTGAAAGTAACTAATTGGCATACTGTCAAAGGAACTTCATAATTTGACTTATCAGTCATGGGATACTATACTGGGACCTTCAATTATTCATGTCAAGGCTATTAATTGTTGCAAACTATTCAACCCAATTTTGTGTATTTCACTGTTGAATAGATCATTTAGCAAATTTCAGCTGTCCAAACTTGCAGCATGCATTATGATATTAGATGGCTAATATTAATTAATCAAATGCTGTTGGTGGCTTAAGTAAACTGAAAAAATATTACAATAGTTACTTGATATTTTATTTTGAATGGCTATCGTTGATCACTTGTTTCTCTTTGATAAACTGGTACTATAGGACCTGGAGACTAAAAAGCCTCGGGTGAAGATCTATACTGACAAAAACCGGCAGGAAAAAGGGTGACGCCTTGGTGACATATTTCAAGGTATCTCCTTGCTGAACTGCTCAGACTATTTGGACTTACTATGCGTTTCTTTTCTTCACATGTCTTTTTTTCCCCGGATGATCCAGGAGCCTTCTGTAGCCTTAGCAGTTCAATTGTTGGATGGGACATCATTCCGTCCTGGTGGTAAGACTCTGATGTCTGTAAGTCCAGCCAAATTTCCGCAGAGAGGTATAATCTCATAATTCTTCTGAAACCAAATACTCTTCCATCAGCTACAAAGCTTTTTACTCATGCTGCACATGTGTTTCAGGTGATGTTTTCATTGCAAAGAAAACTGACAAGCAAAATAAAAGGAAGATAAGAAAGGTTGAAGACAAAATTCTTGGATGGGGTAATTTTCATTGCTGTTTTTTTGGTAGTTAGTTTAATCATTAGGTAACTCTAACTTGGGATCGAACTCCATTTTCTTTCTGGATAATTTTTCAAACTAGGTGGACATGACGATAAGAAGGTGATGATTCCTACTACAGTAATTTTATGGCACATGTTCACTCTTGCTGAGTTGAGAGTAAGTAGCTGAGCTATGCTTGATGCCGCCTTCAATCTGCACTCTTTTGATCCTAGAGCTGTACTTGTTTACACATTAGATTATTTCAGATTGCTCACATGAGGCTCATGCTTCATAGCAACTTTCTTTTCATTTTTATTAGATTAACCAAGAAAATTCTGACCTTGTAGGCTGATGAAGACCTTCTATCTGAGCTTGAGGTAGATGTTAGAGAGGAATGTGTCAAGTTTGGTCCAGTGGATAATGTCAAGGTATGCCTAGCCACAGATAATTGCTTTTCTGAACTTGTCTGAAAAACAAATTCTACCAATTGCTTTGCAAAACAAACTTTCCATCTTTCAATATAATGTGAGGTGGATCTTTTGTAAAGAGAAATTCTCTAAATCCAAACTGGCATGGATCAGGCATAACTCACCAAATTGTTCCTATTTTATCCTTCACCAAACTGCTTTTGCTAAATTCATGTGATTGTGCTTGCAGGTCTGTGAAAATCACCCACAGGGTGTCATACTGGTGAAATTCAAAGACCGGAAAGATGGCGCCAGATGCATAGAGAAGATGAATGGAAGATGGTAGGTCAACAAATGTAACTCTGTTCCCCTTTGTTTCTGATGTGATGTTAACAAAATGATGAAATTGGTTTTCTGGCTTCCACCTCCTGTTTGTTTCCCTCACAAACCTTTAATTTATCATCCTCATTGATTTTAGTCTGAAGTATTGGAGAAAATTTTGCCGTCTAACTGAAAGTCCGATAGTAGCTCTTGGAGTTGTCCATGTTTACTTGTCGCAGCGCATAAGATTATTATATAAATAAAAGAATGCCGAGCAACTGACATTTGTCCTCCCAGATTGATCTGTTCTGATAGAATTTTTGTCCTTTTCTTGCCTTGCAGGTTTGGTGGGCGGCAAATCCATGCAAGCGAAGATGATGGTTCCATTAACCACTCTCTTATCCGTGATTATGACGTGGAGGTGTCAAGACTTGATCGGTTCGGAGAGGAGTTAGAAGAGTCTCACGTAGAGGATCACTAACATAGCTAGCATGAGAGCGCAAGTTTTTGCATCTGGTCTCTCATGCTCGCTCGGCCTTTCATTTGCCTGATGAACCTCAGAATAGAATGATAGTTGGTATTATCAGGCATAAGCTGGTATATACTCCCATGTTATTTGTTACTACGACAGGGGACGTATATGCACGATTTGGCATATGTTAACATGAAACACCTGGTGAAGTATAACCGGTGGTAGTGAATTTCGCCCCTTACAAATTCCAATCTAACTGAATTGTTTGACTCGTACAACAACTGAGCGAGCATCCACAGCTTTGAGATAGTACAACCTCCTTGAAAAATACATGGGCTGTGCATATTGGAACATGCACGTACTGTACAGTCTATCAGCATCGATTTTTTTTGATAAACCGTATTAATTAATCAGTGCTAACTAGTGGCTTGGCTAATTCAAAAAAAAAAAAAAAACCTTAGTGCCTGGGTTAGCATGGTTCTAGCGCAGCCGTACGCTGAAAAGTTAAGTCTCGCGTCCGGATCGTCGGATCCGGGTGACCGGGTGTCCAGCCTAGGACCATCAGCCATCCACATACTCCCTTCCCGTTTGAAATTATAGTTTGTTTAATTTTTTTGTTTAAATTTGACCACTTATTTTATTTAAAAAATTTATATAAAAAATAGCCAAATTTGAGTCATTCTTAAAAACTTTAAATAATAAAGTATGCCACGGTAAAAGAAGTGATATTTTGTATAATTTTTAAAATAAGATGAGTGGTCAAATTTAAAGTTAAAAAAGTTAAATAAACTATAATTTAGAACGGATTTAGTACCAGCTAACTTTAGTTTTGTTAAAAATAGAATCAACTATCGAACCATGCATACGTTTATGTACCAGCAAGCTATATATATAGCCATGCATGTAGGAGCACACATCTCCGAGCAGAGCAGACCATAAATCCTCCTCAAAATAAATCTCAAGACTACTGATCTATACGACGACACGATGACGACGACGGGTGGTGGCGCCGTTGCTACGTGCCTCGTGGTCGTGCTGGCCGCGGCCACCGTGACCCTGACGACGCATCCCCAGCTGGCGGCGGCGTACGGGCGAAAGGCGAGCACCCCGACGGCGCAGTTCGTGCAGTCCATCTGCAACACCACCGTCGTCGACCGCGTGCACGTGGCCTACTGCTACGACGCCCTAGTCGAAGGGCGGGAGAGCTACAAGGGCAGCCACGTCAAGGTGGTCGGAGCGGCCATCAGCCTCATGCTCAAGGACCTGGGCGCGCGCGGCGGCCCGCCGAGATGCGCAAGTTCAAGGCCACCGCCCCGGGCGGCGGCGCCGACTCCGACCTGGCGCCGTGCATCGCCGTGGGCGAGGAGGCCTTCCGTGACGCCGGTGTCGACGTGCCGCCGGCGCTGGCTAAGCTTAGGAGCCTCGAGGCCGCCGGCGACGACAAGATCGGGCAGCCGGACCTCGACGCGCTCGCCAAGTGGGTGGATAAGTTCGTCGTCGGCGTCAAGCGGTCGTGCGTGGCCATTCCTGAAGAGGACAAGTTACCCACGGTTCATTTGCTCGACAATGACGTCAGTGTGTGCCGTGATCTCATCCGGAATTACAAGTACACGCCGGCGCCGCACAAGACCAAGTAGTCACCTCACCTCACCGTCCTCACACGGCTATTTAAATTTTATTCTACGCAAGTACACATGCATATGGATCATACAGTATGATGCTGTCCAATGCAATATCCAATCACGACATGTATAAATGCATGCAGGATTTTTATTTCGTTTCCACTTTCATTATTACTCCATTAGTTAATTATTACAACATAAGGAGTGTAATTTGATACATGTACGTAGTTTGCGTACGTCTTTACGACAAATTAACTTATTGTCACCAAACTGCTGTATGTGCAGCATGCTATCCTGCTTGTCCAAACTAATCTGTGATATATATACATGTACCATATATACCATGACAAGTGTTGTTGTTGCTTTGAGTCAATTGGTTTTGTCGGTCTTCAATTTCATCATTTTGTAATGTACTTGCCTCCGTCCCGAATATAAGTGTGATTGGAATTGGTGCGGTCATCAAGAATGTATTTTGACATATAATTTCTCTTATAATATGTAACTTGTACGAACAAAAAATTGATCATTAGAAAATATTTCTAAATACAAATCTAATGTACCTTGTATTAGTGGACGGAGGGAGAATATGCATTATGCAGAAACTCATATACAATTACAAGTGTTGTTGTCGTTGTTACTCTGAGTTACTTGGTTTTGTCGATCTTCAATTTCACGGTCATTCTGTAATATACACAGGTACTCATATACGCAAGGTGTACACTCACACTATGAACGCCTCGTTGTCATTGAGCATGTTATCTATTGAATTTTGAAATAAATCTAGAAAAAATATGAATATTCGGGATCAACAAATCAAGACTTGAACCCGGCCTTGTGGTCAGATTCCACCACCTAGAACCCAACAACTGAGGTATTGTTCAGTTCGTAGCACATGCTTCCTCCATTAATTATAAAGATAAAATAGAGAGCCGCTCTATTTTGAGGGAAGAAAACGCTCCACTCCTCCCTCGCGTCGTCTCCCTCGCGGGGGGCGACTCGGGCCCCCGGCCACCACTCCAACCACCCCCCGCCTCCGAGCCGCATGACGGCGGCCAGCAGAGGGTGCTCAAAAAGGCATTCCCCTACCTTACTCCGTTCTCGTCCTTTTCCCTCCCCCGTTCTTCCCCCCTTTCTTCCTTCTCTTCGGCGTCGTCGGCCGGTGGGCGGCGAAGCTGGCGGATCTGGCCCCTCCAAGGTCGGATCCGGCCCCTCCCCGGCCGGGCCTTGCGGTGGGTGGGATCCGTGGTCCATGCCTCGGCAGCGGTGTCGGGTCGGGCCTAGGGATTCCCCACCCTTCGCTCCTGGGATCCCCGCGCCACCAGCCCTGGCTTTGAGGTCGGTGGTGACCTCTGCTAGGGTTCCGGAGGTAGCTCCGGGGCCCATCGCGCCGGTCTTCGATGCAGCATGTGGCCACTGCATCCCTTGGCTTCGAGCCGGAGCGCCTCGGCCTGGGTCGATGCGGTGGGGAAGCATATCGAGCATTATGCATGGGATGAAGGGATGGGCATGATTGAGTGTTCACCAATGCTACCAGCATTAACGTCATCCATCTCCAGAGGAGATCAATGAGGAGATCTATATATGTCAAGCAAGGAAAAGAAACAAGTGATGCGGAAGCAAGGCAATAGACCGGTGCACGGCATCTACATCAACGTTGGCACCAATGGTACTGCATATATACTAAAGTATGACAATCTTGCTAGATCCCATGATTATAGTTTAACCAGTTTCCTGCGACATGATATGATGATATTCATTTAATTTTATTAGTGTCTTTGGATTACTTCGCACAAATAAATTTTGATTTTATCCTTATTAACCATCAGCTAAATTTTTTATTCACTTCAATGATAATCCAATTGGATTGCTTTGAGTTTGCGGCCTAATAATTCAGAAAAAATAGTGAACCGTGATCCATAGAGTTAACGATAAAGCCAATATAGAATAATTCAAACCTCCATAAGTAAAAAAAAATAAAATTAATACATCCAATAATTTTATTTACAAATGATGCATCTCTATCGTCAATGAAGATAATGCTTTAACCCCTAAATTTGCATTTAAATTACTCCTGCATGGCAATGAAAGATAATGTAAATTACTCCATAAGTAAAAATAGTCAAGCATTACGAACTTTGACTAAAATTATATAAAAAATTACTAACACTTATGAGATAAAAAAGGAACATTAGTTTAGTTATGAAATATAATAATTTTATTTTGAGACATAAATGCCAATAATGTTTGGTATAAACTTAGTTAAAGTTTGACCGGCACACTTCTCATAATTGTATTTTTTTTTGGAATAGAGGGAGTATATTCACATCAGTCATCATAAAAGTTAGCAAAAGAATATGTGAAATATACATATAAATTCTACTATTTATTTTATTTAGATATTATGAAAAATAATTCAACATCCATTACTTAATCTTACATTAGTACAAAACAATTATTTTATAAGCTTATCGAGGTTGGTAAAATATCCTTAATTAGCAAACCACATAGTACTGACACTTATAATTCACCTTAAGCTATGTTAATACTCATACGAATATTAGTAACTTAATTTTAAGCAGTATTTGTTTAACAAAATAAAACTAAATGATATAATAAATTTAGTATCTTGATTGGCCTGTTAAGAACTAATAGTGTAGCGTAGGACCGAGAATGATACTTTTTTAATAAAATATAAAAAGAGAACTTTGAATCAACGATGCAATAAACATTTAAATTTCAAATTAACATATGTATAAAATATACACCAACTAGATCAGAACCTAAAAAGTTCTAATATAGTTTTTTGAGATATCATCCGAAGGGATGTAATAAGATTTTATATACTTTAAGTTTGTTTATATTTCAACTAATTACGTATAGTTCTAGAAAAAAAATTAATCTTAGAAATTATTACTCACAAAACCGCTAGAAATAAAAAGAAGGTATATCCTCAAATTCTTACGAAATCTAAAATATATCAAATCGGTACACTAAAATAGCCATTATATATAATATCCATCGTGTCTGAGCAATTAATAAACTTACAATTTGATGGAAAAAAATTAAAATATTGGTTCATGTCGTCAAATAGATAACAGCTAAAACCATCATAGATTAGCAAATATTTTTGTAAAATGGATATTGGGGATACATAGAGGTGGTGTGTAAAGAAAAAAACTATGAATATAGATCAAGAGTACCTATTATTTTAGAAAATAAGTGAGTAGAATAGATATTTAATATAACTAATTTTATTAGTGAGTGTTCATAAGATTCTAACCCGTACGAGAGGACGGGTTGGTGAACTAGTGTTTACAAATTGTGCTGTGCGACGACCGACGAGACGGCAGCGACGATGGAAAGATTATCAGCAGGCGTGTGCAATATAACTAAGTAACTCAACTTGTAGTCGCCGGGCGGACTCATCTCCCTCTGCGCGCTCGACGTACTTCTCAAGGCCCATCTTCTTAAGCATGACCTTCTTTTAGCCTGCGCGGCTGCGCTTCAGGCTTGGCAGCGCGTGACAACCCAGTTCGTGTTCGCGACCTTACAATCTCGTGTCTCCTCGACACCAATTGATCGAGTTCACGACTTTGGAGGCGAACGCCGGCGGGCGACGGCCGGAGAGAGAGAGAATGCAAGGAAATGAAGCAGGGCCACGGAGGACCCCCATCGACCATCAATAAGCCGACCCTGATCCCACTCCTTCGCCTCACTTTCTTGTTAATTTCTTCACCAACAGTAACGCCTGTCGTGTGGCCATGGGAATGTGGGTTACTGTGTTTTCCTTTGATTAATTGGGTGCCTTAACCAGGACTTTCCGTGTGATTAGCTAGCATGCATCATGTCCTCGTACATTTCCTTACCAGTTTCTTAAGTATGTATTGCATTCAAAACCAGCAACCAATACCTCATTGTACATAACCTTACAATCCATCGACTGATCGGAAAAGTAATTCCATTGCATTAGTGTACAGTTGTGAGAACTTTGCTTGTTTTTTGAGCGCTATACACACTACACACTTGCTGCTTCACTGTAAGACTACGTCTCGCCTCTTCTTGTTTATTGGCTCGGCACCAGCGGTCCCTTTCCTCATCATCGCCACAAACTCTGAATAATCTATCCTTCCATCCTACAATGTGCAAAGTAAGTTTTAGCCTCTTGATTTAAGAAACTAATAAAAACATTTGTGCAGTCAATACAAGCAAACATTTAATCATTTGATCTACTGGGCTATATACCCCGCCCACCATTAATTCCTTGCAACATTGGTGATGTTATGGTTTCTATGGTTTATTATATATGTCAACTAAATTTTACATAATATTTGTTCCTTACATTGTCAGAGTCGGCATCTGAGATGACCTCTTTGATTTTCTCGGCGTCATACAACCCTTGCTCCGTCAAGGCTTGTTCAAGCTCTTCTCTCGTAATGTACCTGTGAAATAAATGAATTATATGTATCATTCATTAATATATTTGTTTATAGCACATAATCTCAGCTATGTCATTTTAACGTCCAACTTACCCACTGTTGTCCTTGTCAAAATACTGGAATGCTGTGTAAAGGTGTTCCTCTCTGTCCAATTTGTTCATGTGCACTGTTGCGGTGACGAACTCGTCGTAGTCAATTAGCCCATTTCCATCAGCATCAGCCTGGAATCATATAAAAGGTTTCAAAGGAATATTTTCAGACCACCTCCTCATATTGAATAAAAACCACAGCCTTTTAAACTCTGTATGTACTCTGAAAACTCACTGCTTCCATCAGTTGCTGAATTTCACCATCTGACAGTTTGGTTCCATGCTTTGCCAGCCCGTTTTTGAGCTCCTCAAGCGTAATGGTCCCACTGTTATCTTTGTCGATGTTCTTGAACATCTCCTTGAGCCCGGTGATCTCCTCTTCAGACAGGCAGCCGGCTATGATCTACATTAGGTTTATAATTAAGGGCACAATTAGATTAAATTAAATTTCTCTGGTAATCAAGAAGTGTTGTTTAGCACTTTGATATATAAGCAATGTTTGAGATCGATGTGGACTAGTAGTAGTTATCAGATATATGTGTACCCTCAGCGCTGCTTTCTTGAAATGGTTCATGGCCCTGAACTGCTTGAGCCTGTTGAGGACAACATTGTCAAGTGGTGTATCAGGTGCATCCCCGTCTTCTTTGATCCATGGGTGATCTACAAGCAAGTTTTCATCAGCGTTGTCGTCAATGCAACATTTCTGATGACAAATTATGTATGATGAGATTTACTACTTACTTAGGACCTGGAATGCCGTTAGTCGCTCCTTAGGGTTGATGTGGAGCATCTTCCTGACGAGATCCTTGGCTCCCGGTGAAATATGCGGCCATGGCTCGCTGGAGAGGTCAAGCTGCCCTCGCAGGATGGTGGTGAAGATGCCATTCTCATTCTCTGCATGCCATCATGAGTATGCATTCAGAAACCATGAATAATCCGATGCACGGATTCTTCTGATCGATAAACTAAAGCTAAGGTACCTGCCCAGAATGGAGGCACGCCGGCGAGGAAGATGTAGAGCATGACGCCGACGCTCCAGATGTCAGCCTCCGGCCCGTACCTCCTATTGAGCACCTCCGGCGCAATGTAATACGCGCTGCCGACGATGTCCCGGAGCACCTCCCCTTCCTTGAAGAACACTGAGAGGCCGAAGTCGGTGGCCTTGAGCGGCGCGTCCTCGGCCTTGCTGAGCAGTAAGAAGTTCTCGGGCTTGATGTCCCGGTGCATCACCCCCATGGAGTGGCAGGTGTGCACGATCTGCACGATGGTGCGCAGCAGCGCCGCCGTGCCGCGCTCCGTGTACTGGCCTTTCGCGATGATGCGGTCGAAGAGCTCGCCGCCGGCGCAGAGCTCCATCACCAGGTGCACGTTGTGCTTGTCTTCGTACGCGCCCAGGAGGTCCACCACGTTGCGCTGGCCGGAGAGGTGGTGCATGATCTGCACCTCGCACCGCACGTCCTCCACGTCCTCCTTGGTCGCCAGCTTCCGCTTCGCGATCGTCTTGCACGCCAGCTTCTCGCCGGTGGCCTTGTGCGTGCAGAGGTGCGTCACGCCGAACTGCCCGCGCCCGAGCTCCTTGCCCATGGCGTAGGTCGCGCGCACGTCCTCCATGGGGCGGCCAAGCACCGCGCCGAGGGGCCCGGCTGGTTTGCTGCTGCTCGTGCTGGCCCTGCCGCCGCAGGACGGCGAGGCCGCCGCTGCTGGCCGGTGTTCGACGCGGCGCGGCTGGGAGCCTCCGCCTTTGTGGCCCCTGCATCAGGTGCCGCGTCGTCGGCCGCCGCCCCGGCGCCGGCGCCCTTGGAGCAGCATTGGCCCATGGCTGCGGCGGCCTGCTCTGCTCCGGCGACGGAGGGCAGGCAGCCACGGACATGAACGGACTTGTTGGACGATCGTCATAGACGAGCGATCGACAGATGGAGTGACGCTAGCTGCAGGGATTTTTTTTTTTTGCTTAATTAGTTTGGATCAGAAGATGGTTTTGGTTGATTTTGAATTAAAAAAAAAACGCTTTTCGAGTTTGAAGGGTAGGGAGGGAACGGCGGGAATGAAAGAGGAGGGCCCTTCTGTTTCTCCTGTTTCGCGACAGACAGATATAGGCTGCGGCTTGCTGTTTCTGGCAAAACTGACCAACTGCGCTTTCAGATTTTATGCATATTAAGAGAGTCTAGGTGTGTCAGCACACATGGCGTCGAGTATTTGCAATCATCATCATATAATTAGATACTAGTCAAACACAAGCGGGGCAAGAACCTTCACCGCTCTAGATTTCTTTGGCATCACTCTAAGATAGCATCACTTTTTTTTTTGAGAACATACCTTGGCATGTATTTAAGATAGCATCACTTGTCACAATGTTACTAGTGGTACTTATTCGCTCGCTCGCTCTCTCTCTATCTCTCTCTCTCTCACACACACACCCCTTTCGTAGCATCACTTAAGTAGCACATTGTAGAGGGCCTAAGAGCCATGCAATTCTGGGGCCATGACATGATTTGGAAGTGTTGGGTACCGCTCCACGTGAAGATCTTCCTTTGAACCCCAGTCAAGCATAGACACTTTGGACAATGGAGCACCGAAGACGCCACAGATTAGAACCCCACCCATGTGTGTCACTTGTGTGATGAAGCGAAGGAAACCTGCGACCACCTCTTCGTCACATGTTCCTTAACATTTCAGGTTTGGTGGTCATCTGTTCTCCAGGCTTGACTTTCCATGCCCCAACACAGACGGATGTGCTTCCCTACTTGACTGGTGGTATAATAAGTTGCGGGCTTACAACATAGTTGGCAACTAGACAAGTGATCGAGCTCGACATCTTTTTTTCCTTGATCACCTAGAGCATCTAAAAGGAGAGGAACACTGGAGCTACATCAAGACATCGACAATATAATACTCCAATCATTGCTGCATGTGATCAAGTATGAAGCAGAGCAATAGATTGGAGCCAGGAATGACCATCTTGGTAGTTCAATAACTCCCCAATCTCCTTAGATTGGCATTTCGATGGTCGTTCACTTCATCGTATAAAGTGTCATTTCAAATTTAGTGCATGGTTATTGTTGACGCCGATTCGTGACCGTGCCAACACACCAGCGGGCCTTGGATGCCCAAGAGGTTATCTTCTACAACCTGCAATGCAGCAAACATGCAGCGTAACCGGCCAAACCGATCTAGAGATCAAAAAAGCCGATGTGGAGCTTGTGTATGGCTGAAATAGCTTCAGAACCACCTCTAGAAGGATCCGTCAGGAGGAGGCACGTGAAGGATCTCTTAGGACCAGCAAGGTTGCCTAAGATGCCAACAAATCTCATGGAGAGAGGTGCCGGACAGCAGGTAGAGAGGTTGAGGAAAGAAAAGGGTAAAAGGAGTTGATAGATTGATTTTGATCGATTGAGTTGGATGGGATCAATCGGCTATGATCCTCTCGTATATATAGAGGGGGTTGTCTTATCCCAATAGGAAATAACTCCAACACATGATCTCCAAGTTTTCTACACTTAAAACTTGCCAAAATATGATTTAGGATCAAATCGGTTCGGACTCAGCACCTAGCCGGTCTGGCACCCGGCTAAGCCGGTTTTCACGGGCATGGGCCAGCCTCCTGGGCAGTCCGGCCAGGACTCGGCTAAGCTGGTCTTGGCACCCGGCTTAGCCGGCCTTCACTTGCCACGCCAGCACTGGGTCGGCTTTGCTGGTCTCATGACCTAGCTTAGCCGACCTTGCTAGCCCACGTAGCCAGCACACTCGAAGCTGGCTTAGTCGGTCTCAAGACCCGGCTAAGCCGTCTGGGGGTGGCCGGCCTAGCCGGCTTGGCCAACCGGCCTAGCCAACTGGGCAGGCTCGCTCATTGCTCACCATCTTCTTCGCGTGATCGCTTGCTCTATTGACGATGCCGTTTGACCTCAATCATGTCCTGAGCCTCTATTACTTGACCATATTGACAAATACGCCATCGGACATTTTTGAGTATCAACATATGCCTCCCTGTTTTTAAGTGAATGATGCATTGAACTTGGAAACATCTGTCAAGATATAACCGATCAGCATGATACCCATCACATCGGCTGACCAGCAACTAAATTCGATGTATACATCGGCTATTTTTGTGCTAAGGGCGATACATGTATCGGCCATTGCTTGGTAGAGCAATTAGGCATCTTGCCAAACACTTGGAAAGTATTTTTTGAGATACCTTCCATTGATTGCCTTTGGGAGAGGCTCACCTTCTAATGTTTCCAGCAAGTACAAGTTCCCGAAGATGACTCTAACCACTCTTAAAGGCCCTTTCCAATTGGGTGACCATTTACCAAATTCGCCGCTCTTCGATCCAATAGGACGTATAGTTTGCCACACTAAATCTCCCACTTGAAACTATTTGTTTCGAACCTTTTTGTTGTAAGCCCTCGCAACACAAAGTTTGTCCTTTTCAATCTCCTTAAGAGCCTTTAACCTTTTATCCATCACCTCATCCACATTGTCCATCATTAGATCATGGTACACAACAGGGGATAGATCATTTTGTTTAGCAAATCTATGTGCACTCAAGTTCACTTCGACAGGCAACATGGCTTCTTGACCATATACCAGCTCAAAAGGAGTAACTTTTGTAGCACCATGCTTTGATATACGATATGCCCATAAAGCTTCTGACAAAGTTTCATGCCACTTCCTTGGTTGGTCCTCAATCTTCTTTTTAATAAGCTTGATTAGAGTTTTGTTACTAGCTTCAGCTAGGCCATTAGCTTGAGCATAGTACGAAGATGAGTTAACCAACTTGATTTTATAGGATTTGGCAAACTTCTTAACCTCTTTAGACATAAAGGAAGTTCCTTGATCCAGGATTAATGATTGAGGAATGCCAAATCTATGAATGATATACTCAGTGATAAACTCAATGACCGCCTTGTGAGTTATATTCTTCAAAGGAACAACTTCACACCATTTAGTGAAATAATCTGTGGCAACCAATATGAATTGATGTCCCTTTGAAGATGAGGTATGAATTTGGCCAATGAAATCTAGCCCCTAACCTCGGCCACGGCTTCATGATAGGATGGAGCTCTGCAGCAGGCACCATCTGAATATTACCAAACCGTTCACACTCATCACAACCTTTGTAGTAGCGAAAACAATCGGCCATCATGGTGGGCCAATAAAAACTAGCCCTCCTCAACAACCACTTCATCGTCGGGGCCGATTGATCCGTACCACAAATTCCTTCATGGACTTCTCCCATTGCCACTCTTGCATCAACAGATCCTAGGCACTTAAGCAATAAATCATCAACAGTTCTTTGATAGAGCTCGTCATGTTGAATAATATACTTGAATGTACTTCTTCGCACGCTTTTATCAACTTTAGCGCTAGGATTCTACAAATATTTCATCAAGGGAGTCCTCCAACCTTTGAAATCGGTACTAACATCACTGGAATTTGAGCTAGACCGATTTAGAGCGCTATTAGGCGAATCAGCAAGAGCACTTGCAGGGGAGTCAGCTAGGCTGACTGTAGCTGTCGGCTTAGCCGACTGGGCTGCCTAGTCAGTAGACCCGGCTTAGCCGTCTGATGGCCGGCTAGGCCGACTTTAATAGTCGACTTAGCCGACTGGGAGTACCAGTCAGCAGACCCGGCTAGGCCGGCCTAGCGACCTGGCTTAGCCATCTGATGGCCGGCTAGGCCGACTGTAACAGTCGGCCAGGCCAGTTTGTCCAGACCTACACAGAAAAGTGATCATCTTGATGCATCGACTTTTCTTGAATATGAAAATTACACCCACTGACATCAAATCCTGATGCTTTTGAGCTAACATGTTGGCCTTCTGATTTTTATATCTTGAAATATGTTGAATTTTGAATTCGGTAATTTTAGAGATAAGGTCAAGACAAGTATTAAGAGAAGCTCGAAGTGATCCATCTAAACATTGAAATTCACTAGAAACTTGCTGCACCACCAGCAATGAATCACCATAGGCTTCAACATGCTGCACCTCCATAGAAGTTAACATGATCAACCCGAATATAAGAGCTTGATATTTGATTTGATTATTAGTATATTGAAACTCCAATCGGCTTGACATCCCTGTCTCAACATTATTAGGAGAAACAAGAACAATACCAACACCTTGGCCATCTTTACGAACCGATCCATCAAAATATAGCTTCCATGGGGTGTAAGTAAGGTAATTGACTTCATCATCAAGATCAATACCATGCTCAACAAAAAAATCAGCAAGAACTTGACCTCTCATGGATTTCAATGGTTCATAAGTCAAGTCATATTCAATTAAAGAGTATGCCCATTTGCCCAACCTTCCACTAAGTATTGGCCGATATAGCATATGCTTGATAATATCGGCCTGGCATGCTACAACACATGTACTTGACAAAAGATAATGCCTCATTTTGTTACATGCAAAGTATAGTGATAAGAATAGTTTCTCAATATGGGCATACCTTGTCTCGGGATCAAGAAGATGACGACCAAGATGAGCAATGAAATACTCCTTCCTTTCATCTTCTTGAGTCATAATAGCCCCAATGATTTTTTCTTCGGCAGCAACATAAAGTTTAAACAGAACTCGTCTCCTAGCTACATGAAGAATGGGTGGCAATGATAGATGCTCCTTTATCTTCTCAAATGCTACTTGTTGGCTTGCCCCCAAGTGAATTTAGATTTATCCTTCAACTTGAGTATAGGAGTAAAAGGAATAATCTTCCTGGATAGATTAGCGATAAACCTTCTCAAGTAGTTCACCTTCCCTAAGAATTTCTGCACATCCTTTTTGCATGTAGGTGGTTGAACATTCTTGATCTTCTCAATCCTCTTGGGATCGACTTCTATGCCTTTATCATGAATAATAAAGCCTAAAAATTTCCCAGCCGACACTCCAAAAGCACACTTGAGTGAATTCATCTTTAAACCATAGCGGCGCATCCTTTCAAAAATTTATGGGCAGCCGATTTAATCACAATATCATCAATGTAAACTTCTATGATCACCCCAATTAGATCATGGAAAATCAAGTTCATTGCTGTTTGATAAGTTGCTCCTGCATTCTTTAACCCAAAGGTCATAACAATCCACTCAAACAAACCAACAAAGCCAGGACAAATGAAATCCATCTTTGATGTGTCTTCCTCTGCCATGAAAATCTAATTGTATCCAGCATTACCATCAAGAAAGCTAATCACTCTATGTCCAGAAGCATCATTGATCAACATATCAGCTATAGGCATAGGATATTCATCTTTGGGAGTGCCTCTATTAAGATCTCTAAAATCAACACAGACTCTGATCTTGCCAGAATCCTTCTTCTCAACAGGCACAATATTAGAAACCCACTCCGCATATTGGCATGGACGAATGAATTCATCTTACAACAACCTATTGATCTCCTCCTTAATTCGGTCATGAATGGCCGAATTGAAGTGTCGCGGATGTTGCTTGACAGGCCTGAATCCATCCTTGATTTTGAGCCGATGCTCCATAAGATCTCGGCTCAATCCTGGCATCTCTGTATAATTCCATGCAAAACAATCAGAATATTCCTTGAGAAGCGCGATTAACTCAGCTTTGTAATCGGCTTTCAAGTTTTTATTGACAAACGTCGGCCGTGGCATGGAGCCATCCCCAATATCAACCTATTCTAAAGGGTCAGCCGACGTGAATCCTTGGCCCAACTTATTGAGCTCATCAAAGTCATCAATAGCTTCACATGCCCCTCATCTTCACACGCATCAGTTGTGGTGACCTCAACTGATGAATCAACATGGACGACCTCAATGGTATCTCCCACCCACTGGATGAGAAACTGATGCATGCTAGATGGCACGCACTCATTAGCATGAATCTAATCATGCCCATGTATCACATTATAGCTTCCCTTGATGTCCGCAATGAAGAATACTGTAGCCAAAGTCTTGCTCCCGATGGTTAGCTCAATGTTAGCAATGCCTCTGGCAGGAATTGGGGCTTCACTGCCAACACTTGTAATAGTCATGTTGGTCTTCACTATCTCCTCGTCCTTGTTTCCAAGCTTCTTGTACAATGAGTAAGGCATGACGTTCACAACAGCACCGCTGTCCACTAGCATGCTATGGACTGGCATCCCGTTGATGTGACCTTTTAGGTGGAGTGGCCTAAGATGATCCACTCGCACCGCCGGCTTCTTGAATATAACATCTTCAATGGCAAACACCAACTCTGCTGCTGGTGGCTCTTCTTCATCATGGCTGATCACGTGGTAGTCAGAAGAGAAATATACTACGTTCACATCTCCATGTGGTGGCGACAGCTCATAGTCCACCATCTCTTCTTTTGGCACCTCTGCAGCCTCCATACCCACCATATCAGCCACAATAGTGGGAAAGACCTCAGGTGAGTCTCTAAGATCTCTAGAACCTGTAAGAATCGACATGGGCACATCAGGAAGTACCACAGCCGATTCGGGAAGCACTGGGATAGAAACAGCAAAAAAAGTCGGCCTGGCTGACTCTACAGTCGGCCTAGCTGTCTCAGTCGGCTTAGCCGACTTAACAGTCAGCTTAGCCAACTCCTGGCCCTCCTGGCCAACAGTCATAGTAGAGGCCGGCTTGGCTGGCTCTGGAGCCTGCTTAGCCGACTCAGTCGGCCTGGCAGGCTCTGGGGTCGGCTTAGCCATCTGAGTATGAGCAGCAGTCGTGATGATGGTCTTCAGTGGAACTTCTTGGGGTTTTCCTGGTGCAGGTGGGTCTTCTACCACCCCAAGAGCTTCCTTCTTCAGTTTCCTCTACCGAGCATGCTGTAACTTCCACCTTTGAGTTTTATCCAACCCTTGTGGGCACCACTTGGGTTGAGTATACTTGGGGTCCCTTGGCGACTTCTTCTTTTCTTCAATTCCAGCAACTTCTTTAGGAATTTCTTCTTATTGCTTTGCTGGACTTTCAACTCCAATCACAATTGGCTTATCATCATTAACAACAGGGGCTGACATTGAGCCGATTATCATACTAGGAACATGAGTAGGATTCTTGGGCACCTCAACCTTCTTTGGCACATACACTTACTGCGTAAAGGCCTTCTTTGTCTCTTGAGGAGCTGCAACCTACAATTTAACCATCCTCTCTTGATTCACTCCGCTAGAGCTCAATTGATCACTCAATCGGCTAAAGACAGAAGGCTTAGAAGATGGACTAGCAACATCTCCCAATCTTTGGAATGCAGGAGCCTGAGGATACAGCACCCACACTCCTCGCGGCCCCCACTGTGGCATTGGGATAACCGGTGGAGCTGGAGGAATTGGAGGCCCCCAACGAGACACCTGAGGACGAGCAACCTGCAAGGAAGAATCAGCTGGTGGAGTCATCACCAATTTCTTGTTTTTATTTTTTTCACGCTTCAGTGGTGTTGACTCCCTTTTTTTATGGGCTGATTCTTGGAATCGGCCTTTTGTTTCTTATACTTCACCATAAATCAATCAAAAGTACAAAGTGGCTTCACCACAGGTGGCTTGACTTTTTACTCTTTCTCCTTCCAAACACCAACCTCTGGTTTCTTAGGAATAAATGTGCGCAACACCTGAACACCGAAAGAAAGGCTGCCTGGAGGAGGAAAGTCGGCCTGGCCGACTGGATCAGTCGGCTTAGCCTACTTGCTGGACCCGGCCAGGCCGACTGTGGCAGTCGGCCTAGCCGGCTCTGGCTGGCCTGTGCTGGACCCGGCTAGGCCGACTGGGGCAGTCAGCTTAGCCGGCTCGGAGTTGGCCTGGCCAACTAGAACAGTCGGCCTAGCCGGCCTCTGTAGCGCCGCACGCGTCTCATATCATCTTTGCCTTCTCAAAGCTTTCGCTGATCCAGCAGTGATTGTAAGGTTATTCTTGCCTTCCTGGTCCTTCTCTAACACCACTTGTCACCCAGAATTCTTTGGAACATTCAGTGCGGCGCGTAGTTCACCGATAATGACATTCTTGCCTTTGGCTTTATCAGCTTGCTCGGGACGGATCAAGATTGCTGGATTCCCTACTTCAATTATATTCATGTTAGTAGGAAACGGGTTTTCGTTGATCTCCATGTTGGAAAACTCAATCGTCCCTCATTAAGGGCCGATTGGACCTGTCGATGAAAAATATTACAATCATTAGTTGCATGAGAATAATAATTATGATATTTGCAATAAGCGCGTCTCTTAATCTCATCCACAGAAGGCATGGTATAATGGATTCTAATGTATCCGATTTTGAGTAACTCATCAAAAATCTGGTCACATTTAGAAATATCAAAAGTAAACTTCACTTCCTTATTCCGATTCTTTTGAATCAGCTTGAGAGAAGGGCAAGTAACTTGTTTATTCTCTGCTAGCCATCTAATTTCAGAGGCCAAACGTCTCTTTACTTTCATCATCCGAATCATCTGAAAAAGCACCAAGAGCATGTGTATTCAAATGATATGGTTTATATGCGTCATGAGATTCTTTAAGGCGCGATTCCCAAAAAATGGCCCTCTCGACAAGATAAATAAAGCTAGCAAATTGGATATTTTCAAGTTTGTCTTTAATTTTATCATTCAAACCATTAAAGCATATGTCAACAAAATCTCTTTCAGAAATATTCAAGTAAAAGAATCTATTCTTTATTTCTCTAGCTTTCTTAAAGAAATCTTGCATAGATTCATTACGCATTTGCTTAACGGCAGTAAGATGTGCTAGCCTAGTTTCTTGAGCTCCAGTGTAAAAGTGATCATAAAACTTTTCCTCTAAATCAGCCCAAGTACAAATAGTCATAGGTGGTAAAGAAGTAAACCAAGCAAAAGCAGTACCAGTAAGCGATAAAGGAAAGCTATGAATACTCATATAATCATGATTAGCAGCTTCACCTAATTGTGCAAGGTATATACTTACATGCTCCATAGTTGATTTATTATCATTACCACTAAACTTTTGAAAATCCAGTACCTTCCAGCCATCAGGAGCTCTTAAACGGTCATAAGCTGCTGGGTACGGTTTTGAGTACAAATGCTTGGAAGATTTCATATTAATACCTAAAGTTCTTGAATAGACTTAGCAAAATCCTCCTTGAACCGATTCAAAATATCGTCGATATCGGTAGAAGGAGCTTTGTCCTGCATACTTTCAAGCATTGGATTAGCACTAGGAGACTTCAGTGGGTTAGGTAAAATGTTATTACCTTCCAAAGCTCTTGATTCTCTATAATCAGTTTGCAATGTTTGAGCAAATTTCTGAGCACCCCCTGCTGAACTTGTGCTAGCATAACCTGTCTTATCGGTTGTAAGAACCGAAGAGTCTGATGTTAACTTTTTAGCTTGATCATAAGAAGTTTGTTTGTTATAATACCCTTGAGGCATGCTAAATTCAGGTTGTATTAAGACACCCAATTGATTTAAATTAGTTGTCTTACCCTCTAAAGCATCTAAATGTTTAGAAATATTTTGATATGCATGTCTTATGGTATTATTTAATGAATCAGTAACTGCCGTATTATTCTGCACAATCATATTACACATATAATCGTGCAAAACTGGAACTTCATTATATTTAGGGACATGATCTTGAGGTTTTACATGCTCAGATGATGAAGTACCCAAGATTTCAGCAATGCTTGGTGCCTTGAATTGCACTACCTTGTCATGTCGACCTTTGGAGCAGCCTTGAAGAAAAGCCTTCTGAAGCTCCTCGATCTGCAGTTGAAGTTGTGCCTGCAACTCTAGCGTGAGCTCCTCCACGGATGTGGGATTGATGATGTTGCCGCTATGAACTTCGCTCGAGTCCCTCGCTGCATCTCAATCTACACCCATGTCGCTGATCGATTGATATATCAATCTACGCCTTGATTTTCCCAGCAGAGTCGCCAAAAGTATGTTGACGCCGATTCACGACAGTGCCAACACAACAGTGGGCCTTAGATGCCCAAGAGGTTGTCTTCTACAACCTCCAACGCAGCAAACACGCGGCGTAACCGGCCAAACCAATCTAGAGATCGAAAAGGCCGATGTGGAGCTTATGTATGGCTGAAATAGCGTCAGAACCACCTCTGGAAGGATCCATCGGGAGGAGGCACGTGAAGGATCTCTTAGGACCAGCAAGGCCACTTAAGATGCCAACAAATCTCATGGAGAGAGGTGCCGGACAGCAGGTAGAGAGGTTGAGGAGAGAAAAGGGTAAAAGGAGTTGATAGATTGGTTTTGATCGATTGAGTTGGATGGGATCAATCGGCCATGATCCTCTCGTATATATAAAGGGGGGGTGGTCTTATCCCAATAGTAAACAACTCCAACACGTGATCTCTAAGTTTTCTACGCTTAAAACTTGCCAAAACACGATTTAGGATCAAATCGGTTTGGACTCAGCACCTGGCCGGCCTGGCACCCGTCTAAGCCAGTTTTCACGGGCACGGGCCGGCCTCTTGGGCAGCCCGGCTAGGACTCGGCTAAGCCGGCCTTGGCATCCGATTTAGCCGGCCTTCACTTGCCATGCTAGCACTGGGCCGGCTTAGCCGATCTCATGACCCGACCCGGCTTAGCCGACCTTGCTGGCCCACATGGCTAGCAGGCTCGATGCCGGCTTAGCCGGTCTCAAGGCCCGGCTAAGCCATCTGGGGTGGCCGGCCTAGCAGGCTTGGCCAACCGGCGTAGCCGACTGGGCAGGCTCGCTTGTGGCTCGCCGTCTTCTTCGCATGATCGCTTGCTCTTTTGACGATGCCGTTTGACCTCAATCACGTCCAGGGCCTCTATTACTTGACCATATTGCCAAATACGTCATCGGACATTTTTGAGTGTCAACAGTTATCTATGCCACGTGGTGTAGACTTTTCATCTATTCATCTCAATACAAAAATGCATAGTGTTCTCTTGTGCATTTGAGAGATCTACATTTGGTGCTCAAAACATCATTTGAAATTCTTCTTTGACATATTGGTTTTACCTAAAACATCCCCTCCTACTTATCTTCATTTCTTTGTTAGTTGGTGTTTTTACAAATAACCCGCTAAAACTCCTAATGCTTTCAATCTAACCAAAGCATGGTCACTTTGCAAATCTAATCACATAAGAGCAACTCCAACGGTTTTGCATTTTTTGTTTGGCGAAATTAGGAATTTGCCAAGTCCGAAATGAATATTGCAAAGGTAAAAGAGTCAATCTCTAACGGTTTCCCATTATTCACTTGGCAAAATTAAAAATTGTGCACGCGAGGGCGATTGCCGAGCGAACCGTAGTTTGGCATATATGCCAAATATCACCCTGTGTTTGCCAGTTAACAAAAATATCAAGCACATTTGCCAAACCGTTGGACAGAAGATTTTTAAACTTTTTTATAAAAAACAAAAATACCAAGCCTATTTGCAAAACCGTTGGAGTTGCTCAATGTTAGCCTTTAGTTACACGAGCACTTTTTACCTTAAAAGCCATGACGGTTTTGATACATGGGCCCTACTTGTGCAATGACCCAAAACCACTGATCGAAACCACCGAGCGGTCAGACTAAACAGTTCTGGATAGCTTAGGTGAGAGGGTAGAACTAGAATACCTGATTTTGTAGGTTAGGATACGATGAAGTAGAACAACAACAATTATAAATGGAGGTTATATTGACCTTTTTTCTATTTTATTTGTATCGTGTATGCCACATGCCATTTTAATAAGAACAGTTGTAATAGCAATTAAACTTTTTTTTGTCCATCAGGACATATTAGCAGGGTCCATGGGTGTGGTCTTTGTAAAACTTACTCCCTCTATTTTAAATTATAAGTCATTTTGACTTTTCTGGTACATCCATTTTGCTATACATCTAGATAAATAATATATCTAGATATATAGCAAAATAGATGGCTCAAAAAAATAAAAGTTACTTATAATTTGAAACGGAGAAGTACATTCCTTAATAGTAATAAAAAAATTGTTTCAGAAGCATCCGGATTTCTTTGCAAAATCTACCCCTCATCTTCACCGGTCTCTTTTCACTTTTTTTAGCAACACTGGTCTTTCTCACTTTTTTTTTTAAAAGAATTACACAGTACAATATAGACATCCACGACACACACGCACACTCACTTACCTCTATAAACACACGTACACAAATCCAAGATTAAAAATAAGTCCATCTTATAATAATAATATAAAACTAACAAAATATGGGCTTATATAAAAACTAAACATGGGCTAATTATGAGCTAAGGGGTATCTAACCACCGATTAATCTACATTAGCAGTTAGCTCATATTTAGCACCTTTCTATTCTATTTAGCATGCAAACGTAACTAGTAATTGTTAGCCCATTGATGGATCCAAATTCCAAATATCCCCATATTTGTCTCGCCTGCGATCGTCGTTCCTCGGCGCCGGCCGGCCGTCCATTTGCGTGTATCTTCTTCTCTCTTTGTGGTGGGGATGACGCAACGCGTGGCGCAATTGCTTTGGCGCGGCATGGGTCACCCAAACCATATCGCAACGGCGCAGTGTAGTACCATTTGGCTTCCTCCTCCAGTAACCGTCGCGTCGTCTTCTTGGCGATCTTGACGCGGTGTAAAAAGGAGGTTGTAACAGCACGTCCTCCTCTTCTTGATCTGTCAGCAAAAAGCTCGTCAGAATTGAGGATTGCATTCGTGGCTGCTGGCAATGGAGGAGGAGCAGATCACTTCGGCGCCGTTGCTGGAGAAGTACCATCGGGGGTGCCCGGGCTGTGCTTACGACCAGAAGGAGGACCTCCAGGAGGGGATTCCATACAAGGAGTTCTTGTATGTCTGGGTCATCTGCCTTTCTGCTGGTACGGATCCGGAATTCCATCGTCCCAAACCTTATTCTGGGGACTAGGGAAGTTCTTGTATCGATCTGTTGGTATTCTAGGAAAGTTTCTTTTTCTTTCATGGTCAAAAGTTCAGAGGAATTGGGTGGCTGTTAGTCATTCAGATGTAGCAGATCGAGGAAGGTTGTTACTATATATACCAAGGGTACTAGTAATAAGAGCCATCTGGAGAAAACTACTGTTGTAACAAAAAGTCATGATCAAAGCACTCTAAAATATCTTAGAAACACTTACCGGTAATCTTTCTTGATTGTTTACAAAAGGCCATTTTTTCTAATTTTTACCGTCCCTTTCCATGTAACCACCTTTCATTGTTGCTGCGCTGGATAATCATTTTCTAATTATTGCGGTCCTTATGTTTTTTCCCTCTTCTGCTAAAATTTCACTGTACATTTATTAACACTTATATTAATTTCTCCTACCTGTGTTCAGCATTACCGGTGTCATCACTATTCCCTTTTTTGTATTTCATGGTATGTATGTCATCATTTCCTATTAACCTGAATCATTTCTTTGTTCCATATATCAATATTCTAGTGATAGAACTATTAATTTTTCAATATTAATCTAGTTCATTTCTTTATCAGATAAGAGACTTGCATGTTGCAAAAAGAACAGAAGATATTGGTTTCTATGCTGGATTTGTAGGTTAGTTCTCATAAATTGTTTGATTCACTTCTTAGATGGTTGAGTATGATGTTTTGAACCTTTTCTGGACACATTTTCAGGTGCTTCATTTATGCTTGGTAGATGCTTGACTTCAACTGCTTGGGGAATAGCAGCAGATCGTATTGGGAGAAAGCCAGTAGTCATGGTTGGCATTTTGTCTGTGTTAGTAAATATTTTTGCTTCCACCAGTATTGACTAAAGCATTATTTTTCTTTCATTCCTATCTTATAATGTATTTGATTCTATAAGTTTGGTCCTCAAATAAATCTTGTTAACATTGCAGGGTCATATTTAATACCTTGTTTGGGCTTAGTACTAGTTACTGGATGGCAATAGCTACAAGATTTCTCCTTGGTGCTTTAAATGGTTTGCTTGGGCCAATAAAAGTAGGTAAATTAGTATGTTGTTCAATACTTCTATGCAAGATGTAGTCAGCTGATGCCTTTTATGGCTAAATTTTGCAGGCTTATGCTATTGAAATTTGCCGACCTGAACATGAAGCACTGGGACTATCACTTGTAATATAAATAATACATGAATGAAATTTGAACTTCTCTTGTTGTAGCTGTTTTTGTTCTGAAGTTCAATTTCTTGTAATTGTAGGTCAGCACGGCTTGGGGGATAGGTTTGATCATTGGACCTGCCGTTGGAGGCTACCTTGCACTGGTTAGTAGAGAATGTAACAATTTTAGGCTATGAATTATTAGAAACCGTAACACAATTCTTGAATGGCAGCCTGCAGAAAAATTTCCAGACATCTTTTCACCAGACTCATTCTTTGGAAGGTATTCTTTCTTTTATCAAAACTAGAATATTAAAGATACTTGATATCTGTAATACTCACATTTTGATAAAAACTTGACAGGTTCCTGTGTTTCTTACCCTGCTTGTGCACATCACTCTTTGCTACTGTTGTTCTTGCAAGCTGCATATGGATGCCGGTATGTTGGATTGCTATGAAAACTCAACAGGTTCCCAAATTTTTTTCTTCCACATAATGTACCTTGAAATCCTTTTAGGAGACACTACACAAGCCTAAAGTTCATGAAAATGAAAATAAAATAGTTGAAGGTTTGGAAGCCCATCTGAATATTGACAGCAAAGAGAAGGTTGAAAAAAAAATCTAGCTTGGATGGAGTTTGTTCAAGAATTGTCCATTGGTGTCATCCATAATTATGTATTGTGTCTTCTCCTTCCATGATATGGCTTATACAGAGGTATATCTCTACTTTTTTTTGTTTCTTATGGTTTTGAAAACTATCCTAAATGTGATGTCTGTTAATTATGTGTTCTCCAAACATGTATTAGATCTAAAAATATAACTAGTAGGCGTATTTGATACGTTGTATATAAACTTTTTTTTTTTTGTGTAGATGGACTTAATATCTAAAAATTTAACCTGCTCCTGATATTATTGTCAGATGGTTACTTGCTGTGGACAGGTAGTTAATTTTGGATTACTCTACAAATAATTGTGCTCTTGAATTATTTTTACATTCTGGCAGACATAATATTTTATTTTTAAGTACTCAACACAATTGTAAAATCATGAATAAGTGAACAACCTAAATCGGAGATTACCACTATATAATTTGTAACCTATATACAACAGCACTTGTAACCACACAATCGATTACGTTGTTATATACTACTTAATGAACTAACTTTGGGCTTTTATGAGAACTAATTATGTACTGCTACGACTTTAGGTGCTCTCTTTATGGGCTGAAAGTGACAAGAAGTATGGTGGCCTTAGCTTATCATCACAGGATGTAGGTCAAGTGCTTTCAATAACAGGTAAGACTTATTATTTTGGTATTTTTATCAGTCTACTATAAACTTTGACAATTGGAGCTGTCCATTGTTACCAATAGTGGACGTGAATTGTTAATTTTATCCCAATCTAGACAGAGTGTTCAAAGTCTTCCCTAGCTATTGTCCTTTTCTTCTGAACGGCACTGCTACTTACACCTGACTTTTTTCTATTTATTTTTATATCAACACTGACAAATCACAGTATTCGGCCTCTTGCATTTCCAGGTGTCAGTCTTATTATATATCAACTCTCTGTATATCCTTATATTAATAAAATTCTTGGACCTATCAAGTCTTCTCGAATTGCAGCTGTGAGTAAAAACTGTTGTTCTGCTGATAAGGTTTAACTCAACTGGCTTCAAGTCATATGTGGTGCATGATCTTGCAGATTCTGAGCATACCTCTTCTTTTTGCCTATCCCTATATGAAATATCTGTCAGGAACTGGACTATCGATCATTTTGAATATTGCATCAGTACTAAAAAATAATCATAGTGTGAGTATTTTCTTTCTCCATCGCGTTGATATTTTCAGAACATTTTTTTTGTCCATTTATGACATTTCTTTCTTATATATTCTAGATAGAAAATAAATCTGCTGTTATTGGGAATAGTTGCATTGTAATGGACTTATAGACTCATAAGCCTGGAGACCAGTTAGAAATTTTGCACCTCATATTAATAAGCTTTACCGCTTGTGACCAAAAGATCCAGGGTTCAAGCCCCAGCCTCTGCACATTTGTATGCAGGGATGGCTGCTGGCTATTTTCTCTTCCTCAGACCCCGCAGAGGGGGAGCCTACGGCACTGGGTATGCCCTTTTTTTAATTAATAAGTTTGTCAATGATATATTATATCAGGTTACTATCGTCACAAGCACTTTCATCCTTCAAAATAATGCTGTGGTATGTGCATATAAGTTCAGATCAATTTCAGTACCCCATTTTGTGGAATGTATCCTACAAGTATGAGACTGATCTCTGTGCAATTATTCAGCCTCAAGACCAAACAGGAGCTGCAAATGGACTGGCCATGACAGCAATGTCCTTATTCAAGGCAGTCGCCCCTGCTGGGGCTGGCATTGTGTGAGTAGTATATATACTTATTAGTTACTACTTCTGTGTGATATTATTAATTTCATTATTAAGTCTCAGTAAATATAATGTTCGATTTGTAGTATTTAATGCCAAAGCACTACTAAACTTGCTTAGGCATTTTGGTATCCTCATGACTTACTAATACCTGCAAATGCAGATTTTCCTGGGCACAGAGACGCCAGTGGGCTTTCTTTCCAGGTCAAGTTTTATCTTTTTTATGCATTCACAATACTATATTCTGGTTTGTTCTTGTATTTCAGTCTATATTTTAGTTATGGATACTAATTGCCTTTGTTTAAACTGGGCACAATCCAAAGATTAACACCTAATTATGCTTGGTTATCATTAGGAACAATGAGAACCAGTGCAACCATATGAAATCACTACTTGTCATTGTGGTGGCTGCTGCATCTGAACTTTAGGATTTTGACAATCTGGTTTCAATTTTCCTCTCATTTCATAATCTCAATCCACATACAGGTGATCAGATGGTGTTCTTTCTACTGAACGTCGTCGATTTTCTTGGACTTGTGCTCACATTCAGACCCTTTATGGCCATGCCAGAGAAGCAATATGATAGGAATTAGAGTTTGCAATTAGTTGCAGAAATATTGGATCATTCAGATCAATCAGGTGGACTAGCTAGTCCCGCGCTAGTAAAGCGAAAAGGACTTAAGCATGCTCTTGAACCAAACAGCTGGGGTTATTCTTCACGACGAAGAACGGATGGAGAATTGACTGGTTTTATTGTTGATGAAAACTTTTTATGTTAGCCTGGTGGACTGTACGTATTGCGTGTCTTATATATATTGGTGGTGTGGAAGGCAAATAAATTACTTTTGGCTGTAGAGTACAGATCAACATAACAAGGAGAGCGTCAGAGCAGGATAGAATTTTAAGTTTGTCAGAGGCGTATCGAATGGCGTGGAACACTGAGCCCCCATCTTGGTTGTCACAGTGGCTAACTGCTTGCTGATTCAGTTAAGAAACCTCTGTTGTGGCATTTACAGGAGCAGTATATGTTGCAGGCAGGATAAATCAAATCTGCAAACTAACTCGAACAATCCGATCGACACGATTCCTTGGACGATACATCAACGAACATGTGTTACATGCCTTAACAAGATTCACACACAGTCATAGCAATCAGTTGAGAGCTAATCCAATTTAAAGATCTCTTAAAGAATATATAACCATTTGGACGATCCAGCAAGCGCGGCTCGCCCAGGCCACATTTTCATTTCGTGGCAGCTGCTGAAGGATCACATCACATGATTAATATTGGATATGCGTGTTTGCCAGAGTAATTCCACGTGTGAGCACACGCGCGTGTATCCTTGTGAGCTAGCTATCATTAATATCGGTATGCAGCTCTAATCGTGCTACCATGTTGAACTTGTTCCCTAATATAATAAGCTCGATCGGCTTAGATCTCATTTGACAGAATAATAAAAGACATGTCGATCGATCTGGGACGACTACGAAGAAGGAGCCATATGTACTAGTGTAGAAATGATGCGTTTCTTAATAAATCGAATACTATCTCTTTTCCGTAGGTCATTTCTAGAGGGACATATTGGATCAGACACTAGCCTCATTTGTCCAAAGAGGAAAAAGATGAGTTTTTTTTTGTGTGTGTGTGTGTGTGTGTGTGTGTGTGTGTGAGGGTTTTGAAGGAAGGCTATAGACGAATTGAAGTATTGGTGCTATATTTTTGTTTGGGAGGACGGAATGGGAGACATAGGAGAAGAATTGCGAACTATTCGTAGTTGCTTGCGGCTTTGTGTGAACTATGTGTTTTTCTGTCGGTGTTAGGTGTTGTGTTGCTTTCAGTCCAGGTCGTCGGATTTGGGTCTAAGACTAAGTATCCTTGAGTTTGTATTGCAGGGCTGTACTCATTCACTTGTAAATGGGGTAGCCGGGTAGGCCACCGGAAACATTCTCCTTAATCTAAAAAAAATGTTAGTCTCCCAAACCATTAGTTCTCGTTTACACCAGAAGAGTCTACTCGATCTCAAAGTCTACTCGTTTACACCAGCGTGCGTGTGCATTCAGATAGTTTATGGGATCGCAGAGATATGAGGGTGTCTTCATCAACCAGTCAGGGCTCACCTTGCATATATTATTGAGCTGAGATTCCATCCAGCACACGCATGATCACTTCTGACTTTTTGTTTCTTGTCAAGATCGACCTTAAGAAGCAGTACCTGCATTGCACATCACTCTGGCATTTATATATACATATAGTCGCTTGGCACCGAACGCAAGGAAGGAATCAACAAGAAGAGAAATAAGGGAAGATGGCCAACGGCAATGGCGAGGTATGTGTGCCATTGCTGGAGACCAAGCCTGATGTGTACATCGACGGCTGCCCCGGCTGCGCCATGGACCGGAGGAATGCGGAGAACAGGGGGATCCCGTACGCCCTCTTCTTCCATATGTGGATCATCACCCTCGTCAGCTGTACGTGCTTTCTTCCAGCTACTCATGGATCTTGAGTTTTTGATGATCTGCATTCAGTATCTGGTTTCTGTATATTCCAGTATCAGAAATTTATGGGGGCAGAATTTTCTTAATGTTGATGCTGTGCAAAAATGGTCCTCAATTTACAATGCTATGTTCTCTAGTGAACACGTGAAGTTTTTGCTATGCATCTAGATATGCTAATTTATCTGAGATTGTGTGGTCCCTACACCACACCTACAAATCAAAAACAACTGCTGATATATAGAATATCTTTGGTACATTCATAAGTTTTTTTCCAATCCTATGTTCACCGAGCTGGCACAATATGATAATATGAAAGAAATAAACAGAAACCATTTGCTGATTTCAACATCTTTGACACAGTCAATATTTGTAATGGAAGTCGGTAAGGAGATGTGCTGTAATAACTGATGACTTAAATTCAGTATATTTACCCTTTGTTTATTTGTCTATCCTTGTACGTGTATATGCATTTTGCTGATACCCATGATCCCTCTTTATTTTAGGTCTTCCAATATCATCATTATTTTCCTTCTTGTATTTTATGGTAAGATAAATGTCGTCAACAGTTTCATCTTATGTTACTTATTACTAATTAGAGGCCTCAACGGAGGCACCACGTTAACTCTCACCAGATGCGTTAAAAAAAAAAATAAATATAAAAAAATCTCACAATAATCAAAAACATCTGGCCTTTAATTTCCTAGACTCTAATCATGATATTCAATAATAGCCATTGGATCTATTGTAGTTTATAAGAAAATTATCCACCTTTGCTATTATAAAAAATACATAAAATAAACCCCTAAATTTGCATATAAATTACCCACATGTGCCATTATACTAAATAAAGTCTATTTTCTAAAGAAAAAGAAAAATTATGACGTTGCATCATAATTAGTGAATATAGAATATTAGATTGGTCTATTTATCATGATAACTTAGTTAATATATTTTAATATTAATACAAATATTTGTAGCCATCATGTTTATAACTATTTTATATATAAATTATCTATGTCTGCTATTATACTAAATAAAATCTATTTTTCAAAACAAAAAAAATGTGACGTTGCCTTATAATTGGTTAATATAAAATATTAGATTAGCCTATCTATCAAGTTGACTTAGTTAATATATCCTAATATTAATACAAATATTTGTAGCCACCACGTTTGTAAGTAGATTAATAAACTTATTTATTTTTGTTGTAAAAAAGTGCAAACATTTGGTCATAAAGATAGGAGAAAATATCCGCCTTATATATGATTAGTCATAGATAAGTTAATATAAAATATTAGATTGGCCAACTAATCATGTTTATTTGGTTAATGTATCAATACACGTTTATGGTTTCTTAATTTAATTCTCACTAGACATGCATTACGAAAATACACTAGATAATCTCATATTAATCATACATATCTTGGCACTATATACAAACTCATGAAATAATCATTGCATTTGTTTTATTTTGTAAAACTTACCCACCTATACCATTATACAAAATACTTTTTAAAAAGAAAAAAAATTTAAAAAAATAGATAACATTACAAGCATTCTTTTCATAGTTGGTTAATACAAAGTATAAAATAAAAATATTAAATTGCTATATCTATCACGTTTAGATAATTATTTTATTTATTAATAAAATGCCATAGGAAATATATATAAAACTAAGAGCTCCAATATTAATCAACAACACATAAATAAAATCTATTTCTTTGGTCTACCATGATCATGGTGTTTGTCATTTAATTTTTATGAAGTTATTCTATATAAAAAAGGTAAACTAATATCATCGCCATTATAACATTTCAGTTTACTGTTGCGATGATCAAGAAACTTTAAGTGAGATTGATTAAGCCAACAAAGGAACTATGAAAAAATAAATTAACCAATGGACACCGGAGTATGGGATGCAATCTTGCATTGTAGCGGCGAACAAATAAGTCCCAGAATGATTCTTATTGTTTACTATGATTATAATGTTGTTAGATTACTTCCGATGTACAAGCTAACAATGTTAAAAAAATATGGGACCAAGATTGCACGATGTTATGAATAAGGCCACCTATACAGATTTACTACTAATTTAATATATTCTACTAATTATGAAATATAATACTATCTAAATTATCTATATCTTATAATATTTTTATTAGCTTATAAGAAATATTGAAAGCACAATATGTTTCTCCATTGCTCATTTTATAAAAATAATACAATAAAATTAATTAAAGTAAACATACATATTGTGCCAACATGTAAATCTCTCTCACACTTAAGATATATATTTTTATATTTTCATTAAAATATTTGACATATCTATATTGATAATATAACTATTACTATATAAAATTTTGTTGCTAAAAACCATCTTGAGATGTGAGGATATTATTATTCCCTCCATGAATTATAATTCATATTAATTTTTTTACATCTATTTTATTATATATCTTAATATAATAATATTATCTAAATATGTAGCAAAATGTATGATCCAAAAAAGTCAAAACGACTTATCATTTACAACGAAGGAAGTATATACTATAGGTGTCTATCTCTTCCCCATCGTAATCTCATACCAAACTCCATCACTAATCTTAAGAGAGATGGTGTAGGGTTAAATTTTTAAATGATATTTTTATATTTTTATTAACTATCTGGACTTTTATTTTTTAAAAAATATTTTCGACACAACTAATACCACCGACATATTTAATACCTATGCCATCATGATACTTAAAAGTAAATATTAATATAAATATTTACTCCTAAAGTTCTAACCCGTACGAGAGCACGGGTTGATGCACTGGTGTATCAAACGGTGAGGCTACTCAATACGACCTACTACTACGACTACTTGACCGATAAGGAGCCAAGCTCTCCACCAAGCAATAATCCACCATTTCACAAGATGATACGGCGAAGCCATCGTAAGGTGTCATTCGACGAGAGTGTCCTCACCTGGCACATTGCCACCGACCTCTGCTTCCGCAGCAGGCCTCCAATGCACTTCAGGTGTAGGCCTCCACATGGTGAGGTGCTTCGTGAAGTGTGCACCGAGGCAATATCCAACTATATGGCCTACCTACTCATGTTTAGACCTGACATGCTGATGACCGGCAGCAGGCAGCATATGTTCACTGAAGCCACACGATACTTGAAGCACATCATCACCCAAGACACCACAGATGAAGAGAGTCAACACCTGGACTTTGATAGAATCATCCTCCTAGGCAAGATTAAGAAGAAAGCAGCCAGCCTCAAAAAAGAAGAAGGATACAGTGTCATCGACGACGCTTGCAAACTCGCAGAGGAGCTTCTGGACATCGAGGACGACGATGACCATTGGCATTTGATGCACCTTGTGCAGGGGCTACTTGCACGCAAAGAGTTCCTCTCCTATGTCTGGCTCCTCATCTCGCTCCAGGGGGCCATGACCTTGGCAGACACGCTTCAGATGCCAGACAAAGAAAAAGGGGATGACGAGCTAGATGACCAAAAGCCAGAACAAGACCGGGACAAGAAAGTTTCGTTTCTAGAAGAAGCCGGAATAACGGGTGTGTTTGCTGCAGCTAAAGCACCGACAGACACGCTACCTTTTTTTTGATTATATGTATGCATGCATCATTTTTATTGTTCCTGGAGTATGTGGTCCGTGATTTGCTACTTCTGTTGTGGTGCGTATGTACGATATTTGAGATTTACTTATTGTAGTATGTATGTAGTCTGTGCGTGTTCATTTCGCGGTGTGTGCTAATAATGTAATAATAACAACAACGATAATATATGATGGGCCTCTCTACCTTCAGCGGTTACATGTAACACCCTAAAATTTTCTCCTTTTGAACTAGAGATAAATTGACGTAACTAGTCCATCAACCTGTGCCGCCGCACGGGCTAAAAACTTAGCATTTGAAATTTGTATAAAAGTTTATGTTCCACAACTTTTCCTTGTCTCAAGTTGGACATAACACAATACTCATGCATATTGTTTTTAATATAGATCTAGTTTTGAAAGACATTAGTCCCTCCATCCTAAATTTAAGTCATTCTAAGAATCTTAGATAGTCAAAGCATCTCAAATTTGACCAAATTTATATGGTAAGACAATAACATTTATGATGTTAACTAAGTATCATTAGATTCTTCATCAATTATATTTTCATAATATAACTATTTAATGTAAAAAATCCTTATAATTCTCTCTACAATGTTATCGATGATGCTTGCAACATCGCAGAGGAGCTGCTTTGCATCCAGGACGATGATGCCCGTTGGCAATTGATGCACCGCATGTGGGTGGGAATGCTTTGCTACTCCGCCAGCATGTGCAGGGGCTGCCTGCACGCCAAGAGCTTGGGAGAAAGCGGGGAGTTCCTCTCCTATGTCTGGCTCCTCATCTCGCTCTAGGGGGCAAGACCTTGGCAGACAAGCTTCATATGCCAAACAAAGAACAAGGGGACGATGACCTGGATGACCAAATGGAAGAACAAGACCTGGATTCATGGGTTGGTGACATTTATTTGGCCAAACAATGGATATCTATAATTTAGTTGATTAGTTGATTTTTTAGCGAGCAATTTGTTGTTTTTTTCCCCTTGTTTGTCTGATGTGCTATCTTCTTCTTTTTTTTATTAGTTATTATTACTGCTGTAGTAGCATATGCATGCATCATTTGCACGCACGCGTCGTGTGCATGTTCATTCATTGTCCAATAATAATATCTATAATAATATCTATAATACTATGATGACTATCTACCTCTAGTTCAACGGTGACATTATATATATAACAATAATTTTTTATGTCATCACTATGTCCGTACATAAACGAACAGTCAAATCCAATGCATATCACTAATGGCTATGTTGGAGCCGATAGTTATCCATCTTCACTAATAATGGCCGTAAGGATCGTATCCCATTAATTTGTGAATCTGACAGACCAGTAGTAAAGACACCTACCTGACACTGTTACGGTTAGGGCCATAACCCGACAATGTGCCGGTTAATTACATCCACTAACTGATTGTTCTTGTTGGGACATTGCTCTCATTTGAAGCCGCCAACTAACAGTATCTAGATGATATAATGCTACTGGTTTAGGGCTACCAATCGGCAGTTTTTTTTTTAAAGAAACAGGAGGAGCCAGGGGCTCCTACTGACATATATTAAA
The DNA here is from genome assembly GCA_023333625.1 of Bothriochloa decipiens. Taxonomy (NCBI): domain Eukaryota; kingdom Viridiplantae; phylum Streptophyta; class Magnoliopsida; order Poales; family Poaceae; genus Bothriochloa; species Bothriochloa decipiens. The sequence goes on along the minus strand of CM041647.1, from coordinate 38,550,917 downwards.
AAAGGCAACAGAAAACAGAGTTTGAAATTACAGAAAACAGAAAAGAAAAAAGAGAAGGCTAAACTAACAGAAAGGAAGAACCGAAAACAGCCCAGCAACATTACAGCCTAGCAACACTTGCTAGGTTATCAGGGCACAGAGAAGGAGAGAAAGAAAATCCAGTACACTAGAGGTTGGAGGAGATCCATAAGCTGTGGTGCTAGGCCTGACTTGATTCTGAAGAGAAGATTACTGACTTCATCTTTGGTGTTCCTTTTGAATTGTGCAATTGAGGGATTCATGTTTCTGAAGATTGCATTATTCCTCACCATCCATATCCCCCTGCATGCAAGGATGAAAAGATCTAGAGCAAATTCCTTCTGCAGGTGGGCTTTCCAGTTCTGAATTAGCTGTTGAACGGTCAGCTGATCATTGATTTGAAAGTTTAGAGTTCCCCAACAACTTTTGGAGAATGGACAGTGAAAGAGCAGATGTATGGTTGGTTCTTCGACAGAATGGGTACAAAGCACACAGGTGTAGTCATCCATAATCATGCCTCTTCTTCTCATCAAATTTCTGGAACTCAGTCTGTCTCTGAGAGTTAACCAAAAAAGGATTTTGTGCTTGCGCTGGCATGATGTTTTCCATATTTTTTTGAAGATGGGATCAGGCTGAGAATGTCCTGCTAGTGCTCTGTAAGCATTGGAAGAGGGGAACTGGGTAGAGCCCCAGATATAGAACCAAGCATCACTAACATCACTGAGATCAATGTTTAGCAATTCAGCTTGAAGCTCATGAAACTGAGTAAGAGCCTCCATTGACAATGGCAAGTGGAAGAGGTCAATATGGTTTTCAGAGTTGATAGCCTGCTCTAGAGTGATTGATTTGTTCCTTGCAAATGAATGTGATCCAGGGAATTGCCACTTTCTTACCGTGTCATTCCAAAGGTCTTCCCATAGCAAACACGTTTGACCATTGAAAACTGTTACAGCTGCCATCCCTTTGAATTTGTCAAGTAATTTTAGATTGTCTCTCCACCAAAATGATCCTTTTTGAGAGGATGTGGAGGGCATCTTCCATTACTGTAGTGTTTGCTCCATATCAATTGTACCCATGTTACTCTTGTTGAAGAACTTATGTAGATGCTTTAGTAAGAGTGCTTCATTTTGGGTTTGCAAATTCAGAATTCCCAAGCCACCTTCACTCTTGGAAGTGCACACAATGGGCCATGCTTCTTTGGCTATCTTTTTTTTCATTTGCAGTTGCTCCTCTCCAAAGGCAACGCCTCCTATATTTGTCAATCTGCTTTATGACAGTTTTTGGCAGAAGAAGAGAGCACATTGTGAAGGTTGGTAGTCCTGTGAGGATCCCCCTGTGTAACCCCTCTTTTGCAGTGTATGGTTTTCCCTTGTACTCCATTGAGTAAGATAGCAGATGTTCCAGAGTTGAGGATTGCATTGATCTAAGAAATCCATTTTGGGCCAAATCCCTTGTGGGCTAGAATATCAATTATAGCTCTGTGTTCTACTCTATCAAAAGCCTTCTCAAAGTCTAGTTTGAGTATTACAAGTTCCTTCTTTGAAAGGTGACACAGGTGAAGGTACTCAAAGGACCATGAAATGCAGTCTTGAATTGTTCTTGACCTAATGAAACCATATTGATGCATGAACTAACTACAGGATTATAGATTGAAGTCTATTGGCTAGCAACTTTGTGATTAGTTTCATGGATCCATTTAAAAGGGAGATGGGTCTGAATTCCCCCGCTTGTATTGCACCTTCAATTTTAGGAATCGGAGTAATGAAGGAATCATTTATACTTCTCAGACAAATAGAGTTTTCTTGGAACTGATAACATAAGGCATAAAAGTCATCCTTGATAAACTCCCAGCATTTTTTAATGAACTATTGTTAAAACCATCTGGGCCAGAAGATTTATCATTTGGCAGTTGCTGCACCACTGCATCTATTTCACTTGTAGAGAAGTCACTTTCAATCCATTGTAACCCATCAATTCTATCCACTAGGGAGTCTAGGTTGAATAGCATGGCTAAAAATTCAGTTTGGCCAAGTCCATCTTTAAAAGCTTCCCAGAGCACCTTTTCTTTGTCAGAATGGTTGACCACAATTTCTCCACTTGATTTCTGCAACTGGGAAATCAAATTGTTTCTGTGTCTGATGGTTGCAGTGGCATGGAAAAGCTTTGTCCCTGCATCTCCATCTTTGATCCACCTGACTTTGCTTCTTTGCTTCCAATAAATTTTTTGTTCTCTAACAATTGTTTCATTTGGTTCAATAATACTTCTCTGAAGTTCTACTCAAGTAGTGTAAGGTCTCTGAATTCCTCAATCTTTTCCAACAGTGAAATTACTCTCTTATTGTTTGCAATGGTTGTTCTTAGGCTGGAGATATGCTTTTGCCAATTCCTCAAGTCCTTCCCTAGATTTTAGAATTTGGCAGTGATGGCCTTAGCTTTGTCATTGTTGTGGTAGGGATCAATCCATCCTTGCTAAACAACTCCCCAGAAACTTAGAATCTGCAACCAATAATTTTCAAATCTGAAGATCTGTTCCCTTGGGATCTCTGTTGTAATGGAAATGTTGCATGGCCAGTGGTCTGAGGTTTGCATAGTGAGAGTACTGATAGAGGTATTAGGGTAGTTTGTTGTCCATGAACTAGATGTAAAAAACCAATCAATTCTCTCAAGCAAAGGTGATGGTTGCTTATTAGTCCATGTGTACTTTTTCCCATACAGAGGCAACTCAGCTAATCCAAGTGAGCAAATTGCATCATTGAATAACAGCATTTCATTAACATCTCCACCAGGCTTATTCCTATTCTCTTGTCTTCTTACTAGGTTAAAATCACCTACCAGCAACCAACCTTCATTGTTATTAGTAGAATAATGTTTGAGCCATCTAATGAATTCCCTCTTGCTATCATGTTGACAAGAACCATAGATGTTGGTGAGAAACCAAGTATCCCCATTGTGTTTAGCTGTTAGCCTGACAGTAAGAGCAAAGCTATTCTGAAAGATTTTTTGTCCTGCGAACATGTTTCCTTTCTAGGCCGTGAGTAATCCTCCCAATGCACCATTGGAGGGCAAGAATTCAAAGGAGTCAAAGCAAGTAGGACAACACTTAGGAATAGCAAATCAAGGTTCTGTCTCTTAGTTTCTTGAAGGCATAAAACATCACACTCTGCCTCTATTATTGTGTCTCTGATAGGATTCCATTTATCATCTGAATTCATACCCCTAACATTCCAGACACTTTCTAGGATTTTTTTAGTTGGCTATTCATGATCAAAGTCATGGTAATAGCTTGAGTTGACTGGAAAAGTATTGTAGCAAAATTTGATGGCAATGACATGCTAAGATCTGGCCATGGCTAGATTTGACAATGTCATAATCGTATCATTGTGAAGTTTTGGGCTGACTTGACCGTGTTAATATAAGGACCATTGGATTCATGCCCTAGCACCTATTACATGCTTCTCCACACCATTAAATTCGGCTACCACCTTTGGTTCTTTTGTTATACACGCATCCAGATGCAATAGATACCTCCACCCTCATGGAAAAAATGAGGTCCTCTAGAGCTGATAGTCTCACTCACTCCACACTAATCCATTCTGTAATACTAGTTAATTGCTTCACCATTCTAGTCTCATTATATACTCTCGAGGGAAATTCCCTCTACATACACCCTCTCCATTTCCTAGTTAAGATGGTGCATGCGAGGTAGTAGTAGAATATTCATGAAGATGGAGCCAGGATAAAGACAAGGCCTGCTAGGATAAGTGCTAGCGTGATCTGGTCAATTTGTTGGGCTGCATTGAGCCAGCACTAGGATCACATCCCTAGTGACTCTAGGTTGGTAGGTTCACACATACCTTGATCGGTTTCACCATTACCCACATTTTGAGATGGAGTTGTGAGTGATGCAACTTCTTTGTTCCATCACATATGAAGATTTTGTCTCTTTTTGATGGTGATGTTCTCTCTATTCTGCACATGGTTATAATATATACTTATATATACCTATGGGAGCACCCACACTCTTTGATGATTCTTGTCTTATTTTTCTTCTGGAAATATGCTAGAAGGTTGAACGATTGGTTTTGTCCTATTTATTCCACAAACAAAACAACAAGGGTAATCCCACAATAGCTAGTGGAAAATAGATCAGCAGATATCAAGGTCAATATATCAAAATCTGTACACCAATTGCTTCCTCGACAATGGTGCTAGAGAAATGCTTGTTGGTATTTCTTATGCTCATGTAGAATATTCTACAAGTACACATAATATCATTTTAGCATTTCACACTACAAGAAATGTGCCATCTTTTGACATTTGATATTTTTCATAACACCTGGAAAAGCATCATAGGTCATCATTTGTGAAACCAAGTAGACAAAAAATCAAATACCAAAAGATGAACGTCTTTAACAACAACTTATGGCATTTAAGTGTTCATGTCATATATAATATTATGACACTAATTTTGAATGTCACAAATATTTATGACATCTGATCTAATTTCATATGTTTCTTGAACCTTGTGACATTTATATCAGAGAGAATTCTAGGATATTGGATTTTACCTTAGGGAAGCAATGGTTAAAGAAGTAATTGTATTTTACCTTTGGGAAGCAATGGTTAAAGAAGTTGGTAGATACCATGACATACCTACTAACTAGTATACTGACTAGACTATAGTGGTGGTAAGTGATATACAATAAAGTTGAGTGACACAGGATATCCACTCGAAAAGGCAAGCGAGAGCATGGCCTTCGGTTCTTGAAAACTTTAATACATTTGCATCTTTTCCTCCATAATCAAATATCTTCAAGTACAAGTGGAACCATATAGATTTGAAAATAAAATACCATTATGGTGGTGATCATTGTTCTCTTTTGGTGTATTTGTTGATGGTCAAAATTGGTGTTCAATGACCATCAACAGCCACATGGGCCAAGAACAAACTAACACTTGGAAAAATAGGGAAAGCCACATGGAACAACCATGACATGACACATGGGCCAACAATGATAAGACAAGTGGACCGACCAGAGATGGCCAAGTGGCCCAATAGAGATAGCTAACATATGGACCAAGCCAGAAAGCCCACATGGTCTAATAAAGAATTATCACGTGGGCCAACCAAGAAAAGACCACGTGGTCCAATAAAAGTAGACATGTGGAAGAATCAGGATAAGCCACGTGCTCTAATAACAATCTTACACGTAGACCAACATGGTAAAGCCATGTGGTAGAACTAGAAACTGAAAAATGGATAAGCGAGGAACCAATTTAGCATGCACCACATAAATACTTCAAACCGTTACTTTTATTCATTGTATACATATTTCTTCAGGGCATCAAGGTCGGGATCTCTTGTTCTGAAGAAATGGAGACATACATATACCATGCTACCCAACGATTACCATAAAGGGTACTTGTACTCTGGATCGGTGCGCATGTTACAAGGGGGCGATATATATTTGTGTACAAATACGTGCTGGTGTCCAGATTGATCGAGGCAATAGAATGGTACAGTGGTGTACTTAATTGTATGGTGATTTAGTAGCATCATCGATGCTTTTGGTGAGCTCTTCCTTGTCGGGCGCGACAATGCTTTCCACCGTCCTGTAGTCCTTTATCAGCAAGAACGTCAGCAGGGCCTGCACTCTGAAAACCTTCGCGAGTTCCTGCATGAATGAACCTACAATTTAGAACCTGTTTGCTTGGATCGTATATATATACAACTAATGTAATATTGAATTGGTAAAAGTTAGCTAAGATCCTGTTTCGATCCTCAGCTAACAGGTTAATATAATAAATGTTTTTACGTGTCATTGGTATGTTCACCTCACAGACACAACATAAGCGACGTGTCTTTTCCGCATCACTAATAACTGTCTAGACACGTCACTAATGTGCTTTCTGGCATAATTAGCCATCTAGGACCTTACCTACCATCTAGCTAACAATTAATCAGCTATATATTAGTTGTTTTCTAGAAACACGCAATTAATAGTTAGCTCGATGAATTCAAATGGAGTCTAGTTAATTAGGTCTGCCAGAACGATGATAGATCTGTTTCCATCTATATATGTAGCGGGATGAAGACAGGTCATATAAGTTTATACCTTGAAGTCATCCTTGTCGATGTCAATGGTACAAAATTCTGATTTGCGATTGACTCCACGATCGGCTTCATGAACTCACACGTCGATCAGTAGGACACCGACCCTATGAACTTAAATTGAATGTGGACAGAGAATGAATGAATGAATGAATGAATGAATGAATGAATGAACAAACAGACGAAAAGAAGGAATCAATAATTCTACAGAAATTTAAAAAGTGAATCAAGATAAGATAATATAAACATACAAGCTTCTTTTTTACATCAGCGGCGTTTCGCACAGTTGCATACAAGCTGTTCATATTTGGGACGGGTACTACCACGCTGAACGTACTCATCGTGCCTTTCTTTCGGATTTAGTTTAGTATACTACTGAGGGTATACTCCTAGCTAGGATCAGCGGCGTGCAGGTCCGTCCTGAGGGGGAGCTGATAGATTATGGCTTTATATATATAGATGGAGCCGATCACAAAGGGATAGTAGGTTTGGATGGGAAAGCAAAAAGAATAGATGCTTCCCAGCTATATTCTTGAGCCTAATTTAAGCTAGCCCGGCCCCTCAGAAATTCCAACCATTTCATTTCCTATAAGCATCTAATTTGTCTGCTCCGTGCTGGCGCACGTGAGTGAATATATAATGGATGCTTCAAAATGTGAGAGGTCTTAGTTTTGTCCTAAGTCTAATGTATCTAAGTTTTTTTTTACCATACTAAAATACAAAATCAATGTAGATATGATTCAAGGTGGACTTCGATGAAGCTAATTTGATATATATGATGTCATAGAATCTGTAAACTTGGTCAAAGTTAAATGAGTTTCACTTAAGACAAAATAAAACATTTTATATTATATTCTATAACAGAGGGGGCATCTACTCTCTTCTTGTTGCTTTCTACTCCTTTAGTTCCAAATTATGTCATTTTATCATTTTAGATAAGTATATAGACACATCTATATCTCTTATAAAGATAAACCCCAGTAGCTATTTCTCTTCTCATGCAAAATGTCCACATCAGCATCCACTCAACATCCCACTAGCGCATTATATCTCGTCATGCAAAGTGTCCACGTCATCATCCACTAACACATCTAACTAACACATGGTGTTATATTTCATTTAAGGTATTCACATTAACAAACCACATCATTTACTAACATATATTTAGTTATCCAGATTAGAATGCTAAAAATCATCCACCAATATGTATTATGATACTTATTTAATCATACTAGTAAATATAAGTAGTATAATTTTATCGGCAATTTCCGCGACACCGCGCGGGGTTGTCTCCCAGTAACATATATCAAAGTGCATACATAGCAAAAACTATATATGTAATTTGGAGCAAAGGGAGTAGATTTTAATGTTCGCTGGATCGTTTCTGACTGGTTGATACTGATTTAATTGTTCTCTCAAATAAAGACTAAAACATCTACTGGGCATTTTATTACATATATTTTTATCTACTACTACACGTGTATCTATAAATTCTCCTAATACTTGTCTTCTTGGCCACCACATCCTCGAAAATTATAAAAAAAAGGCATCTTTGGGTTCTTGGCGCAACGGCAGTCCCATATTACTCTCATGATACAACTCAGCAGATGCCCAGCTGCAACGCTATCATTTGTGTTAAAATGTCAAGGTATCTTTCTAACTATTCAATGGTACATAAGTGTGCAAATTCGAGTTTGATGCCTAGGATATATTTGATCTAGGACGTAAAGAACATTAGGCATTAGGCATCGTAGAAGGAGACTCAACCAAGAAAGCTTACAAGGGACGTGTCACTTCCAAAGATTCCAGATAAAAATGAGGCTTCAACGCCACTACTCCTTTATTTCAAAAAAGAAAGATTCCAGCCCCACTTCCGCTGCCTTATATTATTCCGATGGAAGAATCGCATTCGAAGGCACATATAATGTGGATGGGCGCTTCCCTTTTGTTTTCATTTACTTCCCCTAAACTCTACCATATGCATTGGCATTTCATTAAGACCCCGTTGGTTTCCACCTGCTAAACTTAAATAGACTAAAATATTTTAGCCACCTTTTAGTCAGTTTGTTTGGTAATTTAGTCTCTAAAGTGACTAAAGTTTAGTCCACATTAGTTTAGGAGGTGGGAACCAAACAGGCCTAGAGAAATAGAGTGTTGTTACAGCCACCACCCAACAAAGTAATCCAAAGATTTCTGTAAGCCTTCCTCCCTCACTAGACTTGCACGCGGTTATAATTATATATAAAAAACATAATTCACGGCTAAGACTACGAACATCCTCAATCCACCGGACGAAGCGGGCCAGCGGGGCCAAGTGCTGGAACTCCGCCATGGACATATGCAAATAAAGTCGTTCAGTTTTCCGACAAGTTAATGCAAAAGAAGCTTAGCATGCAGTAGCTCGGTTGATTAGAGTTCAAATTAAGAGATGGACAACCAACCGGACTATTAGAACTTTAAAGATATCTCCTTGACAAATTCATTGTTTTAATGAGTTCTCTGACAAGCTATAGGGCTCAGTACACAATCATAATTTGAAAAATGCCTAGGGAGTCTTCATACGGACGTGCGCGGAGAAAAACCAAGGTGGCTACAACCTTCATTTATTTGGTCATGGGTTGGATTAACAACAAATAGCGTTTTCAGAGATGAACATTTTCTATTAACAGAGATGAGGCGGCTTGAATGATCTCTGTTAATGGACAATTTACATAGACGGTCAGTTAGACCGTCTCTATAAATAATCAATTAACAAAGAGGAGTGTAACTGTTAGAAGAGTCAAGGCCTATTGGGCTTTAACCCGTTAGGGTTAATTAGTCGCTTGCTTAGGGACAAAGTAAGACCTCTTTGTATAATGAGAGAAGACGTGTCAATCTAATCAAGCAAGAATTAAGAAGAAAAACCCTTCCCTCTAGCCCGACCGTGGTTGAACACCCTGCAGCCGGATCTCTCTGGCACTCGCAGCCCTAGCCGCCACAACAACTTGTGTGAACACTACCTGTGGGTACTGTAGCACCCCCGTTGTCTCCGCTCCCCTCTACCTTCTCCTCTTGATCCCAACAGCCCCACATAACAATCTGGTATTCGAGCTGTGAAGGGGTGGAGGGCTGAATAAGCTGCAGATCACGAATCTCCCACACCCGCTGACTTGCAAGGAGGGCGCGCGCAGCAGCCTGCAGCCTGTTGATATTTCTAACGTCACTTAGTGCTAGGTTGTCATCCCCAGCATGGCGCCAAAAATGCTGGTATTAATAAATGCAAATACTACTCTAGAATAAATATAAAATCCGTAAGCGCAAAGATAATACCGATGTAGCATTTTATCCGGGAGTAATTCAGGTACCGTTATTTATATTTTTACCACAAGGAAGGGAACGCTAAGGATAATGAGCAATGAGCATCACTGCATGTGGTAATGGAGAGTATAACCATGTCTTTATCTATTTTCTTATACAGGGTAAGTGTCACAAGATAAATAGTATATATATAAATGATAAAGAATAACTGATAAGCACATAGCCAAATAATAAATGATAAATACCTCAATAGATTACTCTAAGCTTATCGCATTAGTATGGATTAGGACGAACTACAAGAACAAATCCTGAGTTATTCTAACTGTAAGGTCAAAGCATACAATGATTAGTGCAATTATACTTGACAATCATAGTAAGAGAAGGTTATATCTACGCATAGTGATATTATAAAGGAAGATGAAGAATATAGCAATCACTTCCTTGTAATAGTTGTGTTCTGCCTGCCCTATACTCGGGAGGTGGACTATGAATAACTCAACAGGACTGTCACTCCCGCGATCTACCGTACGGTCCGGAATATAGGGTGCAATCGCAAGAAAATACGGTATAGGCACCGCGTCTACATAATATTTATCACTCACCCATCGATCTAATGAGCAAGCGCTATACGATCCTATACTTAAATATAATTGTAATCTAACTATGCCAAGCATATAATCAAAGTAGACTAAGAACAATATAATTGAGAACTTAATCAAATAGAGAAAAGTCATATCCAATATGATAGAATAGACTAAAGTCATATTCATAGCAAATGATGAACTAGATGAATAATACAAGAATGAATATAAAAGTAGAAGAGAATTACCAAGTATTGTCTTGACAGATCCGAAAACCAAGCAATGCTTGCCTCCTTCTAGTTCTAATCCTATGTAGCTATGCTACTAAACTATAGAGATCTAATTGAGATGGTGGCTCTGGAGCTTCTCTGAATCTTGGACTGAATGATGAATGAATTAGGGTTTCTCCTAGGGCCAGGGGCCTTCCTTATATAGCCTTCTAGGAAGCATCACAGCCCTCAGATCAAATCGACCTTGATGAACAATTATTATTGATCCTCAAAGACGGTGGAGGTATGATCCACAAGCTCGGCCCTAATTGGCCACATAGGTGGGACGGCTGCCCAGGGGGTGGGGGCGCCTGCCCCTATCACAGTGACAGGTGGGTCCCACCTCCCAGGGGGTGGCTTCCTAAGTCTTCTCGATTATTCTTTTTATATACATGGTCCTTTTCTCTCTATGTAAATATGACACGTGGGCCTCCTTTGGTTGTTTTCTGATAACCCCTGCAGAAATAAACATTCACCAAAACTCATGGAATTCTATTAGTATAACCCCTATATCTAGATAGTATTTACATTTAAGTCCTTCCTCACGCTATGTTGATGATTAAAAATGATACTTATCTACCGTCAATAAACTCCCCCAAGCTTACCTTTTGCTCATCCCTAAGCAAAGCTAGACTCAGTGACGGATCAGGAGTTGCTACAATGCTTTCACACCTTACAGGTACACATGTGTTCAAACAAGGATTCTCCTTCGGATTAGAATGAACTATTCTAATGAAAAACTTACTCATATTACCTTCCACCATGGGGCTTGTAGCCGTAACTTGGGTCTTAAGTAGTTGAAAGACAGAACGGCCAAGTCAAGCTCCATGTTTTAAGCTCTTTGATCAACTATTATTCTAGAGTTTTGCAAGATTTTCAAAATAAAATTTAGAGATTCCTATGTATGACCCTTTTAAGTCTCTCCTTTGTGGTATTTTTGGATCCTCTCCAAGGCATTTATGGTGTATGCCTTTTCTCTCCTCTCAAGATATGTGATATTTTTAGTATTAGGCATAGTAACATTGCCTTCTCTCTCTCACCCTACCTCTAATAGGCTTATGTGGAGCTCATAGGTGGGGAGACAGCGAATACATACTTGCAAACATCAATTGCATAGTCAAACTATGGATCCAAAGAAATGAGTCATAGAGTCAAATCAAGATATGCATGTGTATAGGCTATATGATGGGTGGTGGATAAATTATAAGTGGTATGAGAGATAGAAGTGATAATGGCTATGACGGGGTAAAGGAATAGTGATGGTGAATACTTAGCTCCTTTGAGAATTTTCTTATACCTCTCTTGAAAACTTTAGGACTTTGGGGAGAACTTGGGCTGCTCAATGGATTTCTCTTTCTTTCTGTGTGGGACATTTGTCCTCTTTTATTTTTCTTTCTCTCTTTTTTTTAGAGTAAAAACACCCAAGCCTCTTTTGGCTGATAATAACAAGAGGTAGCACAACTGAATATTTGGAGCTTTATTGGCTAGCAAGGGATAAATATGGATGATAGAAATATTTTTGGGTAGTTCACTCTCAGTGTAAGAGTAGAACTATTTTCTGGATGGATCTGAAGGGAACATATGTGGATTCGTACTTCCAAGATAGAAGCAACATGTATAGGTGGAGTGTGTATGTGGATGCATACTTCCAGTGTAGAAGTAGCATGTATGGGTTGAGAATATATGTGGATCTTGATTTTAATTGCATGACCAGTTTCTAAGTGTCTACACAGCTTGACCACACTCAATACTCACAAGTAGTAAATATGAATGTAAGGCTTCCTAATCTAGCAAGCATGTATATGGCTGTGGTAGGAATTTAAACTCTCATCATACAGGGACTCATCATGTAGCAAGTTAATTTTTCAAAAGATAAATTATCCAAAACTCTAGTATCTCTAGGAACATGTTAAATAGCAGCTCAAAACCTTCCCATATCATATTCGTTAACTACCTAGACTTAGATCAAGCATTCGCTACCCACAAGATCTAGTTTAGAGCAAATCTTAAATCAAAACCATTGTATCCAAAACTCGGGAGAATTTGAGGTTAAAAACTAGGTACTTGAAAGGAATTATGGCAAAGCAACTTTTCAACATTTCCATATAAGAGTTTATTCTAGTTAGCAAGATAAAACTTAGCACACTATCCTATATTTATTTAACAAACTTAAAGATCAGAAAAACATTTATATAGAAGAAAACATTTATTTGGTTTTCCAAAGGTTATGCTCTTTTTATTTGTTTCATATATCAAAGCAGAAATATATATATAGACGGGTAAGTAAGAAAATACTTAGCTAAATACACGGGGGATGCTCTCCCCCAAGCTGGATGTTGACGTAGTCTTGCTTGATGTAGTTGGCAGACAGTGAAGGTCTACTCCCCCTATCGGAGTGCTTATGATGATGACGGTTGAGATAGCACTCCTGACAGGGGACAAATCGTCCTTCTATCTGTTAGCTTTCCTTGATCGTTGTTGACAGCAGAAGTGGCAAACGGATATACCGCAAGCGTACAATAGTCAATGTATCCTTCACCAGGAGTATTCCAGGTATTGTATTTTCCATAGGGAATGTAAAGTGAACTAACTAGGCTCAAGATCATCCAGTGATGAAATGAAAGGTCTAGGATAATAGGATAGAGAGGTCTAACTAGCAAAAATATCTAGTCATGGTATTCTAAGTATAACGAGGTTATCACCTCACCCCTTACTAAGGGCGATAGTCAAAAGAGTAGTTGATTAAGAGGTTATCACCACACCCCCTACTGAGGTGACTACCCTGCTACCCAGCTATTATGGTCAACTTGCATAACAACACATACGAGGAAACTATACCACTAGCAGAGCCTGTCACCCTACCGCTAGATGTCTACACAGTGTGACAAGAAGCTTACACAGGCAAGATGTAGTCTAGACACCACATCTACGCCAATCTTACTACTCTAGGCTTAATTAAGGCTTCGAGCACTTTAACAAGTAAAGCAGTGTACCAGTAAGACGATCGTATACTTAAAGTACTAAACTAGAATATTAAATACTAGAAGGACTCAGATGTAAAACTTACAAGAAGCTTGCATCCACTGAGGCGCACCTTGGAGAAGACTCCCGACAGGCTGGGACTCCTCCTTGGAGACTCCTCACTCTCCCTCTACTATCATAGCTAAAGGTGGGGTCGACCGACCCCCTCTATGTCAAGTAGGACCATGGGTGAGTGTCCCCACATGACATAGATTCTATTCCAGGTGTTGATTACTTTCTTGTCATGTCGGTTCCTTCGTTGTGGGCCCATGGATCCATGTGACTTCGTCTTTTACCGTTAAGAAGAAACTCACTTGTGATCCAAGGGTGGCACTTGCTAGGGACTGTGTTGGTAGGATCCTAGTGGTCTAGCAGTGTTTGGAAAGGTCCCATAAGGGGGTCGGCCGACCCCCCTTTGGTGGAAACAAAGTTCCATCTTCTGCAGGTGGCTCGTTGATGGTTTTGAAGGGGTAAAAACATGGTATAACTACCATCAACAAGATCCGCCACACTTAAGTCTTTGCTCATCCTCGTGCAAAGGTTAGAGAGAATGATAAAATATGATTTATGACATTTTCAATGTATTAGCAAACACAAAGCTTTACTCAAGACATATCTTATACAAGTGGATTATGTGGTACTGTCTAGCATATATCCTTCAGATGTTGAAAAACAAAACAGTTCTCAAAGCAAAGTCATCTTCCCATTTTCATATCCTTAGCACTTAGAGTTTTTGATAATGGTTTTAAAAGAAAGCACATAGTTCATTCTTCACCAAGTCATAGCATAAGATTCCCTTCTTTTGTCACTCAGTAAGTACATGATTCCTCACCAAGGCATAGCATAAGATTCCCTTCTTTTGTTTCATCCTACATCTTATCAAGCTTATGTGGGGCTCAGGTAGGGATAACATAGCAAACTTGTATTGCATATATTATAAAGTCAAAACAAGGATCCAAGGAGAAGACTATCATAATCCTAGATCAAAATGTGTAAGTGTGTGGAAAATGATGGAATATAGTGCTCCTTTATCTGATAAGATCTCTCTCTATTTTATTTTATTTTATTTGAGACATGGCTAGCATTTTTTTCTCTTTTTTCTTTTTTTCAAAGTAATGGATTTCATATGTCCACTTTTTTTAATAGCCTTTGCGTCTCATCTACTAAGTCATACTTAAAGAGATATTCTACACTTTAAAGCATGGAGCATATTTATGATGGAGATGGATGGCATGTTTTTGCATACTTCCAATGTGGAAGCAGCATGTGTATATGTCGGGTGTATGTGATCTTGATCTTGGGACTATGACATAATTCTCAACTAGGGTCAACAAGGTTTGACCAAACTCAACACAAGTAGAAGTAGTGTATATACAAGGGGTTTTGAACATGGTATGAACATATGTGGCTTTGGTAGGAATTTTCTTACTATTGAGGAGTAAGCGACACTATGGTTTTATGACATTTTCAAAAATAAATCTCTAAGCACTTTGAATAGAAAAGGTATGAATCATGAGCCAAGAACTATACCACAATTGTCAACAACTTAGTCAATATGATATTCCTATCAAGATATATGACCCATAAGCATAAGCATATGCAAGAATCAGACTTTGTGACGCTTTCTTTGTGATGCTTACTTTGTGATGCTTTTACACTTTAAATGTCATAAATCATGTCACTTTTTTCAGATGCAAGTCTTCTTGTTTTTATTTTTATTTTATTTCATCTAAGGAAAGCAAATGAAAGTAAAAATGAAAGAACAGAGGGGGAGTAAAAGTGGCCAACCAGTCAGGAGGCATGTAGACGATTAGTGGATGCTGACTGGTGGGTCTAGGGGCACAAGGAGGGATCGGCCGACCCCTCTCTGGGGTCTCTGGTCACTTTGGTGACCGCCATTCAAGTCTTTACCTCTGAAGATGTACCCCAATAGTTTTGTTTTCCTATTAGCCTTGAAACTAGGGGTTGCATGAACCCCAACACATGGTTATCTGCATAATCTGGTTGCAAAGAGGGGAAAACATCAAGTGCAGGTATCTTGCTGTTGGCAACAAATCAGCAGAATGAAATTTTATTCATTTCATTTAATGGATCAGAGGCACAAGTTACAATGATAAAGATTGAATGAACTTAACTATGTGCCTAGCATATTTGTGAAAATGTTTGAGATATTTAAGGAAAAAGGTCAAACGAGGAGGTCCTCATGTCCCATTATTGTTTTTAAGTGTGCAAACCACACTAAGGACCTTCTTCATGACCCTCTTCTCGAAGAGTCATCCTCGAAGAGCCTTGATGGCTCCTTTAACATGGAGGATTATCCTTTCACCTTATGGAGTTCAACTACTCCCACTACTACTTCTTCTCCTCTCAGGTGAACAAGGGAACAAAACAACTTCCCTTGTCCAGCCCACCGCCAATGCCCTTGTGGTTCTTCATGAAAGGTGGGTATCAAAGGCATGGTAGGGCTCTACTTCAAAGACAATGTCCTCCATGGCAACCTCTAGGTTTTCAAATGGGTCTCCCTCATGATTGTAAGGGCCCTCATTAAAAGGAGTAATGACATTTGTGCTAGTGGGGGGCCATGGTAAAATTACTCTAGGTAACTTGGGCAATATAAGGGAGGCTAGAAGGTGTTGAAGGTGAGGAGAAATGTGATGAAGAAGAAGAGGGGGAGAGCTCAAAGGGAGCTATTGCTAAAGATTACAACCCTTGTTTCCATGAGAGTTGCAAGTAGGGTTGGCTTCTAAGTGTTGGCACAACACTCTGGGACAAACGGGTCAGGCTGGACCTCCCAACTAGGGATCGCCCAACTCCAACTTGGCGGAACCAAGTGTTCACACATCTCCCTAAACTCTCCTTGTCATAGAACTAGTGTTGAGACTTTTGTATCATGTCAAGTCGGGGTCACTCGACCCCTAGTGGAAGGGTTCAGAGTGAGCAGGTTCGGGTTCTACACTTTCTAGGTGATAAGAAGTGGTTTGGCTAAGCTTGGGCCCAAGTGGGTACTATGCCCAAGTCGCCCGACCCTTGTTTGGGAGGTTTAGAGTAAATGGGTTTTGGATTTATACTCCCCCAAGTGTAAGAGATGGTTTGGCAAAATGTGGGCTTGGTTAGCCAAAAATAGGGGGTCGGCCGACCCCCCTATGAAGGCTTCCTCAGCCCTGTTTTGTCATGCAGACTAGCATAGGTGTGCTCGTTCTAATCTAGTGGCCAAACCATACAGAAATGAATGGAAGTTAATACATGTAGATTTTAGTCATGTTGAATCATTCAAGGATGAGTTCTAACATGTCACTTCTTTCAAGGTTCATGTTCATGGAAAACTTTAAGAAGGTGGCCACTTACCTTAAAGATGATGAGTTGTAGCATTAGTCCTTCTCAGTTGCATCAAAGTTTTTCTTGGCCAAACAGCTTGACCTTTGACCATGAGGACCTCGATTTGTCTCCATGAATGATCTTATGACTTACCCATAGAGATGTCAATGTTCTTACTACAGGGGTTAGTCCCACAAGTGCAACCAAGTTCCATGCAAGTATGTTTTGATTCAATAATCAAACTTAACTCCATGTCTTGTTTGATTAAGGTAGTCTATTTAACCTAAGCATCATGCTTAATTTAAAAAGACTATGGAGGTATGATCGATCATACCTAAACCAAAGCATGCTAACATAGAAAAAGGAAGCATGATAGGATAAACAAGATTCATTCAATTAGAGACAAGAGCATGAGTGAAGACAAGAAGCATTTTTTGTTTTACTTTGAAGAGAGAAAGGCAAAAGTAAGAGAAATGCACAAAACAAGAGGGATGGAAGTGTTAAACCAGTCAAGGAGTATGGCTCAATGTAGTGGAGGCTAACTGGTGGGCTGAGAGGCCCATGGTGGGGTTGGCTAACCCCACCTTGGAGGCTAGAGCCACTTTGGTCCCCTTCCGGTGCATTCTTACCTCTGATGCTTTTTGCTCGTGGTGTCCTTCAATGCCCAAATGTGTTTGAGAGGGTCAAATGACCCCCACACTTGGTGTAAGGTGTGTCATGAAAACTAAGATAACATCAAGTGCAAGGGTTCCACTGGTGGCAACACACCAGCAGAACTATAAGTATTACTAACCTACTCAATTTAGGCACACAAGTTGCGTGATGTTAATATGAAGCCAACTTGTGGGGGCCTAACTACAAGAATTCACACCACTACAAGATTTGGAGAACTTACAATAAATAAAAGCATCTACAACCTCTTCTACAAATATTTTGGACACATGAAGAGTGAAGGGGTTATAGATCTCTTGTGTGGTAGTGGCAGAGAGAAAGATTGATTTGAAAGATTTCTCAAATGAGCAAGGGCTTGATGAGAGGATCATTGGATAACTTCCATGCTTATTGATAGGATATTCCATCTCAAGGAGTAGGTGAGCGCTTTTCTTGTCATGACATTCCAAATCCTCCTCAAGACTTGGATATGTCATGGTTGTTTGTGAAACCATCTTAAGCTCACCCCTTGGATCAAAAATAGGACTAGATTCTACCCTTGTGCTACAAGGTTGGGAAGTCCAAAGAGGTAGATATTTTTTGCCTATTCTATAACCAAGCTTCTCATTTCGTAAAGCATTCTCCAAGATTTGCTTAATTGGCCTTCTAATAAAAGTGAGATGAAAGGAGAGTCCGGGAAGGTCAAAGATGTGGAAATCTAGGGAGGTTTTTAGATCATCAATCACCATAGGTATGCCTTGAAGAACTCCTGAACAATCAAGGACTTGACCATTCAAGAGCCTAAGACATTTTTGGGATTGGAGTAGGTGATTCTTTGATGAACTCTAAACTTGGAAATGAGGAATGATGTTTATCCCAAGGCTAGGATCATAGCAAATTTCACTATAAATGCCCATGACTTGACAAGATATTCTTCTTACTTGAGTAGACATTTTAGTGATTTTGTTAGAATCTTTGGTCTCATCCAACCATTCTTGACTTACAACAGTGGAAGGATTCTCCAACTGTTGTTGTTTCTCTCCTTGGTTACATTTATGGCCCTCATGACTCCCATGCCTTGGGTGTCTTAATGAATCTCTAAAGTCAATGACTGGATCAACATAATACTTAGAAGGAGGAGCACCACTGGGATTATCAGGATCAAGGATGAGTTTAGAGATGGGTTCAAAGGACATGCCAGATGTGGGCATAGAAGAGGAGAGGATAGATTTTTCTTTTATGCGTCTTAATTCTTCTTCTATGGGTGTAAAAGGCATTTCTTTTGGAAGTTCATCCAGGATCCTAAGTTTTTCCCAATGTGCTACTTGAGAACTCAAGGAATAAAATGGTGCTGGTTTGGGAGGTTTCTGAAGAGATCTCTTCTTGAGAGGGTTTGAACAGTATTTCTTGGAAGGTCTCTTATGGGCATTCCTTAAACTAGCAGATCATCTGAGAGTTTGGCCTCAAAATCAAAGGAGTGATTTGGAGGATGGGTTTCTTCGTCCTTCGATGTTTGTGGTATTTGTGGTTCAGGATCGATAGTAGAATCTTTGGATGGTATTGTTGGTGATTCTAAGTATAACGAGGTTATCACCTCACCCCTTACTGGGGGCGATAGTCGAAACAGTAGTTGATTAAGAGGTTATAACCTCACCCCCTACTGAGGCGGCTACCCTGCTACCTAGCTATTATGGTCAACTTGCCTAACAACACATACGAGGAAACTATACCACTAGCAGAGCCTGTCACCCTACCGCTAGATGTCTACGCAGTGCGACAAGAAGCTTAGACAGGCAAGATGTAGTCTAGACACCACGTCTATATAAATCTTACTACTCTAGGGTCAATTAAGGCTTCGAGCACTTTAACAAGTAAAGCAGTGTACCAGTAAGACGATCGTATACTTAGTACCAAACCAGAATATTAAATACTAGGACTCAGATGTAAAACTTACAAGAAGCTTGCATCCGCTGAGGCACACCTTGGAGAAGACTTCTGACAGGCCAGGACTCCTTCTTGGAGACTCCTCACTCTCCCTCTACTAACATAGTTAAAGATACTAGATAGTGCCTTTCTCCTAAGTTTCATGCTCTAAAGTGAAGGCCTATGGGGAGTATTTATAGGGGGATGAAGGGTAGTTCCATGTCATCGATCCATGTCCCTTTCCACCTCCACCCTTGGATAAACCGCCTTAGAACCGACCTTGGATGGATGGCAGGGATGCATCCAAGAACATGGAGGCATGCACAAGGTTAGTGGGATGACAACCAACCTGGCTGGGACCAAAGTGGGGGTCGGGCGACCCTCTATGGCAGGTGGGCCTAGCCAGGATCTTCTAGAAGGTATCTCCACCTCGCTGGAGTGAAGCTGAGCTTCGAGGCCCACAAAGGTGGGGTTGGTTGACCCCCTCTATTTCAAGTGGGACCATGGGTGAGTGTCCCCACATGTCATGGTGTCCATTCCAGGTGTTGGTTACTTTCTTGTCACGTCGGTTCCTTCATTGTGGGCACATGGATCCATGTGACTTCATCTTTTACCGTTGAGAAGAAACTCACTTGTGATCCAAGGGTGGCACTTGCTAGGGACTATGTTGGGAGGATCCTGGTGGTCAGATAGTGCCTGAGAAGGTCCCATAAGGAGGTCAACTGACCCCCCTTTGGTGGAACCAAGGTCCATCTTCTGCAGGTGGCTTCTACATGCAATTCTAAGCATAATGGTGGTGCTGAGCCCACCAAGGTGGGGTCAGCTGACCCCATCATTGTGCCCATCTTTTGCACATTCTCTCCAGAAGCTATGATATTAATGATTATGAAGTTGTTTTGTCATTTGGCCATACTTGGTTGGTTGCCCAACCTTCATATGGAGCTTCCGGACACTAAAAAGTACCTGTTCTGAGTGTTTACAACCAAATAATGACAAGTACATGTGGAACCAAGTTATTTATACCTAAGTCAATATGTGTTTGGTGGTTTCCTTCCAGAAAGAATGTCTTATTGATGGTTTTGATGGGGTAAAATATTGTATAACTCAAATAGACAACAAAGCTTATGGAACTTGATTAAGTGTTAGTGATAAACCTCTAAGCCTTGAGCCTCTGGAACCTCATAACATAAGTATCTTTCTAGCAGGATCTCTGTAGCAATATTTTTATACCTTTATGTTTTATACTATGCAAGGAATTATAAAGAATGATGCATGCATATTTATTTTATTTTTAGGCCACCACAGCAACTAGACTTATGAGTTTTATGCTACAAATTTATTTGCATGGGACTTAACAGTTTTAGGATGCAATGCAAGACATATTTATTTTATTTTTCTATGCAAAAATAAAGTGTAACTAAACATGCAATTAAGTAAAGTAAATATGATGCGAGGATTTAAATGTAGAACTAAAAAGGAAAATATTGATAACTACCAAGTTACCTCTTGGTGCCGTGTTCGGTAATTTAAGTCCTCTGAATAGGACCTCTTGTCTGCTCATTCTTTCTGGGGCACCTCTGATGGTTCGAGTGGTGCCTCGGGTCGAACCTCGTCTCATGTTGAATCTAAAACTGATTTTACCTTTACTTTCCATACCTGTTTTGTTGGTAAGGTCGACTTTGAGGGAGAAGCTTGATCTTCTATTTTCTCTTCTTTGTTCTCCTTAGTGACTAGGTCACTCTCTGTTGGTGGCACGGCTTCCTCCTTGGGAGATGTATTATCTTCAGGGAATTGGTCTTCATATCTTGATACTTCTCATTCTTGGTAAGTCCATCCATCCAAAGTTGGTTGGTCCTTATGGGTACGGGTACGACGCCTTCTCCTTGATCTGTTCTTCTTGGGTTCTTCCTCAACTATATAATTATTATTGAAATGGTGATGTACCTTCTCTGAGGAAAATTAGAAATGCACTTCTTCCATTGCAATGTAGACGATGGCCATGGTGGTGCTTAGGAATGGTCTTCCTAGGATGATGGGTGGATTGAACTCATCCTCTCCCATGTTGACGACTAATCGACCCCAAAGATTCTGAATCAGAATTAAGTGAGGTGCACGCAAATAGAAGAGAAAGGCTTCCATCAAGACACAAGTCTTGATATAAATAGCTTACACAATTTACAGGGGTACACAACTACAACTGAAGTGCGTGCAATTAGATTTCAAAATTCCCCATTGATAGGCAATTGCATCATAAAAAAGGAACTGAGAACATTTTCAATGCTAACATAGATTGTTGTGATTGACCTAGTTCCGTAGAAAGAGGGCTTTCATTGCCTTTTTTACCATGCAGTTCATCCACTAATCACTTCAAAAATATGTAATGTCAGGAAGAGTCTAGGCTTGTAAGAGACTGACAAACACATTGACATTTTTCACTATGAAAGCCATAGCCCTCTTAGACCATGGGCATCTACTGATATTGCAATGACAATTTTATATTGCTTCAAAAGATGCAATGAGAATTTTATATGCAGGACATCCACTCCAATATCGCTTCAAAAAGATGCAATGTTAGGAAGAGCCTAGGTTTGTAAGAGACTGATGCGCCCATTGATAATTTTGCATTATGAAAGCTAAAGCCTTCTCAAAACCATGGGCATCTACCAAAAAAGCTATTAATCAAGTCAGTCGGAATGAAGTGCATGTCAATCTATATGGGGACGTCCTTCACTAGTCCTTCCATGAAGCGAAATGTTTGGTCCGCCATCTGCCGCTACGCATAGGTAGGCTCCAAGGGCATAGTATAAATATTCATAAGTTACCTTGGCCAATATGTTGACGCCTGATCTAGTGTCACAGAAAGTTTTCTAAAAAGAGCTTCTGTTGATGGTACATTCAATGGTTACGACACTTGAGTTGTCCTTCTTGATCAGATAGGAGGATTTGAGATGATGATCATGCTTTCTATGAACTGCATTAATCATTCTCACTAACTCCATCTATTGGGGCTTCTTGTTCTTGTTTCTGTTCCTCTGATTGTTCTTCTTCTTTGGCTCATAGGAATGCTGGGGGTGTGTAGAGAATTGTAGCACCCTATTCTTAAAGAAGGTCTCCCTCTTACCTTTGATGTTGAAATAGATCTTGGTAGTGTTGGCGTACATGATGGCTCCGGCGGTGTTAAAGAATGGTCACCCCAAAATGATGGGCGACTTCTCATCACCACCTATCTCTATGACCACGAAGTCTGCAGGAATGTACGAGCTACCTACTCATACACAGATGTCTTCTAGGATCCCTTTGGTGTAGCAGATTGACTGGTCTACAAGTTGCAAGCACATGGTTGTATACAATAAAGGATAATTGAACATTTTGTCATAAATCAACTTAGGCATGATGTTCATGCTTGCACCGAAGTCACAGATAACCTCATTGAAGTTCACACTTCCAATGGAGATCAGGATGATAGGTCTCCCTGGGTCACCTTTCTTGATTGGCAGAGTCTCATAGTTCCATCCTCCGGATAAAGGATTACTCCAATAGTTTCCTGCATTGAATATGTCTACAAGATTTGCAGTTTCTAGATCTTCTGGTTGTCCCAGAATCTTACCTTGATTAGCAGGAGGGACATTATTTGCAAGCTGTTGTAACTGAGACTCTAGCATCTTATTAAAGCTAAGTTAATTCTTAATGGCAGTAGAGAAGTTATACATCCTATTATTAATTATTTCTAGCACTTTATCATTGGATTCTAACTTCTTAGACAGGTTATCCATTAACTTTCTTCGATTAAGCACTAACTCTCTCAAAGGTGGTTGGTTAAAATTATTATAAGAATTGTTACCTTGATAATTACCTTTATTGTGGATTCCAACCTTGATTCTTTGAGGACGATAGTAGTAGTTGTTGTTGTTGTTGAGGTAGTTCACATCCTCTTGTAGCTCTAGGCAATTATTGCCTGAATGCCTAGTGTCTCCACACTCTTCACAAGTCATGCGGGAATCATGAATGTGCATGACTTCATTCTTCTCGTCGGCTCTCTCATCGAGCCTCTTCATAAGTAGGTCCATTTTGGCAGACAGCATGTCTACCTCCTTCAGCTGGTGCATACCTCCACCTCTCTTGCAGGTTGAGTTCTTTCTTTGTTCCAACCTTGGTTGGACGCCATCTTTTCTAAAAGAGTTGTGGCTTGAGCAATTGTAAGTGATAAGAATGCTCCTCCAGCGGTAGCATCCATAGTCTCATGGGTGCTATTAGTGAGCTCGTGATAGAAGGTCTGCATAAGTAGCCAATTCTCCATTCCATGATCAGGACATTCTAGGATGTAATCTTGAAAACATTCCCAAGCTTCTGGGAGTGACTCATCATGTTGTTGCTAAAAACTTGATATCTTCCCTTGAAGAGCATTTGTCTTGCCATGGAAAATAACTTTGCTAGGAAATTGGTGGAGCAGAGTGCCCACGTAGTATTCTTTTCCTTGGTTGCATAGAACCATTGCTTCGCTCTCCCCAAGAGTGAGAATGGGAAGAGGCGAAGTAGTATGGCATCTCTGGGGACATCCTTAATGGTGAAAGTGCTGCAAATCTCTAGGAAGTGTTGGAGATGAGCACTAGAATCTTCATGTGCCTTTCCACAAAACTGGCTAGCTTGCACCATGTTGATCAGCGTCGGCTTGAGCTCAAATGATTTCTCAATGTCCGCAGCAGGTCTAGTACGGATGTTGTCCATAGTGGGAGCTGAGAACTCACAGAGTGTCTTGTTTGCCTTGGCATCAAACTTTGGTGTTAAGCTTCAAATATACTTGGTTGATCTTCTAACTCAGAAGGTGGAGCTTCAAGCTGAGAAGATGACGATGCTACTGTTGCTACTCGAACTTTCTTTAGCTTGGCTCTCGTCCTTTTGATTAATGCCTCTGGATCATTGATGAAATTATCTGGAAGGTCAAACCTGTTCATACACTACCCTGTATATGATATATAGATAGACAAAAGACAAGGGTAAGGCTGTATGAGTAGAGAAGGATGATGTGTTCTCAATCACATTAGTGGATGC
Source organism: Bothriochloa decipiens (assembly GCA_023333625.1). NCBI lineage: Eukaryota > Viridiplantae > Streptophyta > Magnoliopsida > Poales > Poaceae > Bothriochloa > Bothriochloa decipiens. Next base: position 38,526,681 of record CM041647.1, on the reverse strand, counting down.
AAGTGATGCTCATTATCCTTTGAATAGCAAATCAACCTTCCCCGGCAACGGCACCAAAAATGCTTGTTGACATTTCTAACGCCACTTAGTGCTAGGTTGTCATCCCCAGCATGGCACCAAAACTGAAAGTATCAATAAATGCAAATGCTTCTCTAGAATAAATATGAAATCCGAAAACGCATAGACAATACTGATGTAACATTTTAACCGGGAGTAATCCAGTTATTTTTATTTATATTTTTACCCTCGGAAGGGAAAGCTAAGGATAATAAGCAATGAGCATCACTGCATGTGGTAATAGAGAGTATAACCATGTCTTTATCTATCTTCTCATACAGGGTAAGTGTCACAAGATAAATAGTATATATATAAATGATAAAAAATAACTGATAAGCACATAGCCACATAATAAATGATAAACACCTCAATAGATTACTCTAAGCTTATAGCACTAGCATGGATTAGGATGAACTACAAGGATAAATCCTGAGTTATTCTAACTGTAAGGTCAAAGCATACAATGATTAGTGCAATTATACTTGGCAATTATGGCAAGAGAAGGTTATATCTACGCATAGTGATATTACGAAGGAAGATGAAGAACATAGCAATCACTTCCCTATAATTTTTGTGTTATGCCTACCCTATATTCGGGAGGTGGACTATGAATGACTCAACAGAACTATCACTCCTGCGATCTACCACATGATCTGGAATATAGGGTGCAATCGCAGGAAAATACGGTATAGGCACCACGCCTACACAATATTTACCACTCACCCATCGATCTAATGAGCAAACGCTATACGATCCTAGAATATAATTCTAATCTAACTATACCAAGCATATAATCAAAGTAGACTAAGAACAATATAATTGAGAATGTAATCAAATAGAGCAAAGTCATATCCAATATGATAGAATAGACTAAAGTCATATTCATAGCAAATGATGAACTAGATGAATAATACAAGAATGAATATAAAAATTGGAGAGAATTACCAAGTATTCTCTTGACAGATCCAAAAACCAAGCAATGCTTGCCTCCTTCTAGTTCTAATCCTATGTAGCTATGCTACTAAACTATAGAGATCTAATTGAGATGGTGGCTCTGGGGCTTCTCTGAATCTTGGACTGAATGATGAATGAATTAGGGTTTCTCTTGGGGGCCAGGGGCCTTGCTTATATAGCCCTCTAGGAAGCACCACAACCCTCGGATGAAATCGACCTTGATGAACGATTATTATTGATGCTTAAACGCGGTGGAGGCACGATCCATGAGCTCAGCCCAGATTGGCCACATAGGTGGGGCGGTCGCCCAAGGGGTGGGGGCGCCCGCCCCTGTCACAGTGACAGGTGGGTCCCACCTCCTAGGGGGTGGCTTTTCGAGTCTTCTAGATTATTCTTTTTATATACGTGGCCCTTTTCTCTCTATGTAAATATGACATATGGGCCTCCTTTGGTTGTTGCCTGATAACCCCCTACAGAAATAGACATTCACCAAAACTCATGGAATTCTATTAGTGTAACCCCTATATCTAGATAGTATTTATATTTAGGTCCTTTCTCATGCTATATTGATAGTTAAAAATGATACTTATCTACCGTCAACACAGCCACACTGCCGCCGACACTTGGCAATGAAGCATCTTCCCCGCCAGCTCTGTCGCGATGTGCATCTGCTGTTCGGTCTACTACGACATCTCGCCCTTGTCTCGGATCTGCTAGAAGATGGCACCCGTATAGAAGATCCCATCGAATGGGTGCTGGAGGCTCGGCCCACCGGGATGGACAACAATGCCGGTGGTGGGCGCCAGAATGACCATCATCATGGGCATGCCCTAGAATGACGGCACCATGGGGTGCAAGCCTTGGAACGGCAGCACCGTTGGCTGCACGTTCTGGAACGGCAGCAACGCTGGCTGAACGTCCTAGAAAGGTAGCAACGTTGGCTGGACGTCCTCGAACGGCAGCAGCATCGTGCCATAACCTGCCATCCTATAGGGGAGGGGTGGTGGCATCGGGCACCGCAGCTGTACAGCCATGTCAGAGAGGCGTGAATGGATATCGGCGATGGAACGGGTGAGATCGATGATATCCGCTATCTGCGCTACACAATCACTTTTGAATTACTATAAATAACTAGCATGCCCTTGTATTGCAACAGAATGTGTGATTTATTGTGCGGTGCCTATGCCCACACTAGCAAAATTTGAATCTTTAGAGGCAGGCAAAATGCATTTACAGAGGCAGCAACACTACCTACTTGTAGCACATGGTCTATGTTAATAAAAGATGGTGGAGATGGGGTACATTGCCAGCCTCTTGAAATCAGAAAAAGAAAAAAAATGCAGCTTACGACTTGCCCTGGGACCATCTTGCAGGCCTGCTTCTGAACCCGCCCAGCCTAAACCTCCAAGCCTATTCTTGAGATTTGCACTCGCCAATGCCCTCAAAGCTCCTCTCCTGGTCCTCTGCTCACCACTTGTCGTTGCCCACATGAGATGGAGGGAAGCTACCAGTGCCATGCGGTCTTGTCCGCACCATCGTTATCCATCTATCGTCAAACCCATTGTTGGGCCCATCACCACCACTGAGCCCATCATCCACACATGTTATATTCTCCCCTATAGTATGCACACACTCACTATCATGCTCCTACTGATCTTGGTCACCCACAAACCCTAGGGCAGTAGGAAGAGATGAGGAAGGACCGATCTCCATGAAAGTTGCACCTCTTCTTGCTCCTGTGTGTGGGGGGGGGGGGGGGCGGGCAGCCATCGCAGAGTAAGGGAAGAGGCAACGAACATAAGAAATAGAAGGAGTAGCTCTTCTGGAGAAGATGAATGAGAGAGTGAGGGGAGGATACAGGGATTAGGGGGAGTTGGACTGGTCCTGTGGGCTTGTGCTTACCTAACAAGCACCCCCTTGTTCTAATCTTTTAAGTGTTACATTTGGTGCGCAAGGACCTGTAGCCTAGTGGTTACAAGAGCTTTAACACATGAGGTACTGAGTTTAACTCCCCATATGAGTGAATACTCTAGGATTTAATGGCTTTTTACTTTTAGTGGTAGGCGATGTTCCGGTCAATAGCAAAACGCTTGTGGTGACTTTGTCAATCTCGTCTTGGGATTTGCCAGCCCAGTCTTCGAAGATGCTCATAGAGATAGGTTTTGTAAGTGTGCATTTATAGAGGTTAGTGTGCTTATGTTGTGACTGCTTGCGTTGTACTATGATATCCCCAAAGAAGTGTTGCATTTGGTCTCTATTTACAACTAGGAGGGGAAGATGATGCTTTACACATGTTTCTGTGCTCGTGCTAATAATGATTATTTTCAATCAGGCGCATAGACTTTTTTGACCAGTCCCTTGTACACTTACAAAAAATGCCCTTATATCTAATATATGAGCCTCTTTCATTCATGAAGGGGATCCCTAGATTATGACACACCCCAATAGCAGTCTCTCAACTA